>JALIZH010009626.1:0-86789 GCA_030522465.1 Rhipicephalus appendiculatus | reverse complement strand
CCCACTGCTGACGTAGGCTTCGACGTCACGCGGAAAAGAATTGGAATAGAAAAAGCAATCGTTCCGCGATAGCACCCCAGCTTTTGCTCGGGGTTGTGTCCGTCCCTTGGCGACCATCCGCTCCCCCCCTGCGCGTGCGCCAACCCTTCCCCCTCTGCTCGCGGGAGCGCGAGGAGGTGGGAGGAGGTGGCGTGAACGCTGCCTCCGCTTCGTTTCTCCTCTCCCGTTTCTCGCTCTCCGGCGCAGCTGTGCGCTCTTATATAATGCGGCATGCGGTCGTATAAACTGCAGCTCGCCCTCGCTCCGTTGCACTCTCCTTCGCAACGGCGCTATGGATGTCAACGTTGGCGCCAGTTGTAGCGGCATCGGTAACGTAAGCTGTGACAGCAGCGCAAGCAGCACCGCTGATACACAACTCCACACACAAATCAAACATACACGGAAACATACAAATGGAAACAACAAATGGAAACACAAGTGAACACCAGCGCTGCTTCGCATCCCCACATGGTTCCCTTAAGTGGGAGATGGTGTATTTTGTTGTTCTGCTTGCCGGAACACATGTCTTGCACTTCTTTTCGTGATCAATCACGACGGCTGTAAAGCGGTGCCTGTGCTTGTATCTAGCCGCGTCTACAAAGACTGCGTCTTTACTATTTCCCAATTTCTTTTGTATATCTTTTGCTCTGCTTTCTCTTCTGCCTTTGTGATATAGAGGGTGCATGTTCTTTGGTAAGGGAGGAATAGTTATGATGCCGAAATAGAGGAGCACGCAATGTCGATTCAAGGAGCACGCAAGGGACGTCGCAAAAGCCACGCATGCATCACGTGCTAAGACAGAATTAGTCGACCACTGTCTGACAAAAGGACACGTGTTCGAGTTTTGACAATGTGACGGCACTGGCACGGGGAAGAACGATGGGGTCCAAGAAAATTTGTAGAGGCATGGTTTATCCATCGTAATCAAACTGCATGCAATACTAATCGTGGCCCCCCTGCCGGATGTTCACGGCAAGATATAAGTAAGATGTATTCTTTCATCAGATGTCATTTGTGTACTGACGATGCCACCCGCATAGGTGGCGAAACGTCTATGTTTTGTTATTTTTATTGTTGAGTAAAGCCAGTGATCAAAACCGTTAACTATGAATTCCCCTGGCTTATGAAACATTTTTTTCAGCAAATGTTATAAGTTGGTACACTGCTATTCAGTATCGAGTATTTCGGCACCAAAAAAACAAGAACAAAAGAACATGAATGATGTATGCGAAGTACGACGGAAATAGCAAGTAGGCTTTTATAAAACAGACTAAAAACATTATTGGCAACTAAATACTCTTGAAAATAGATCGGAGAAACCCTGTTAAGCTAATTTGTACACGAATGAAGACAGTGCAGCACAGTACATGGCGAATACAATTTTTACTGAACTGTATAATATTCTATTATAATAATTTGCTATTAGGTTATGTTCTAAAAACTTGAACGTGGTTGGAAGTTCGCACGCATAAACCGCAATGATTCCTTCGTTTGTACTGTTTTGATGGTATAGTTACAAATTTACCATCTTCACTAAACACGAAGTTCTCATTACGTTATTATTGTTATAACATATCTTTGTAGTCTGTGCACGGTCATCCTCGTAATTAAAAACTACATAAAAATGCGCTTCGCATGGGCATTTTTATGATACCAAATCTGTAGAAATGCTCGACAATACATCACAAAAGCAGCGATAAACATTGATCTATGTTTAGGTATCATGGCCTCAGCTAGGATTTTCTCGCTTCAAATTTATAGTGACGTTCTGAGTGAGTTTGTATTGCCTTCACTGACATCAGAGTTCTGGGCTACACAAATGGTCTGCCTGTAGTTAGGTTCCATTCGAAGGAATGCAAGTTTAGTAATAAGTATTGCAGACTTGGCCATAAAAAAGTCACAGTTTCGCCACAAGGGCGAAGCAATGAATGCGATAGCAACAAATTGGAATGTCAAGCGACGAATGGCAAGCAGGTCGAAACGTGCAGCGCGCTGCTCACGCATATATGACGCACGAAAACAACGCGCACAGGACGAGAGCGAACTAAAAACATTCACAGCTCGACACTTAAGGTATGAGGCCAAGTGAAAAAAGCGACTTGTTTTTTCAAAAGAAAATGTGAGTTTTTGGTTTTTTGATCATGGTAAACGCGCAATTTGACCGCCCGTCATTTTGCTGCAAAAAGTTTCTGTCTACACCGAATTTTTTTCAAAAGATACAAGCAAAAATGTGAGACCACCCATCACATACGAAACCGAAACTAGAAAGTGCCATTTTTGTGTGAATCGCAAGATTAACTAGATATGTAGTATTTTGTTGGTTATTTAGCAATCATATCAAGTGCGAACATGTAATAATGCTCTAAAAGCTTTGTCAACACATCATTTTGGTTCATAAAAGTCATAAACTCCTCACCACGGGTACGCGTAACGTGGTACATGTGTTGATCACACTCAAGGACACGTACGTGAGCCTGTAAACCATCAAATTTGCTTTGTTTGACGCTGTGTGTCATTTCAGTAGTGGAAACAAGAGCACATTTTATGTTTTGAGCAAATTCGGATCGATCCAGGCCTCTACACTGCAAAAGCTTGCCTCACAAATGATCAGCACCGCAGCGCGAAAGCGTCCCGTCATGGCACTGATGCGGCATTGCAAGCTAAAAAAAAAATTAAGATTTGCCACTCGAGCAAAGGCTCACAATAGTAAGGTCCACGATGGAACTGGCTACGAATATTGAGAATTTTAGCGCTCTTGATCACCTTGTGTAAGCGCTGCACCTGTTTCAAATCTTTTTTGTTGATTTTCTCAGAACTTATATTTCTGGTATTTTTCCGTACGCGAACAGTCATAACTGTTTTGCTAATAAACATTTTTGATTAAAACTTGGCACACTTCCTTATCGACTTAGTAGGCGTGCGATGAACCTCAATAAGCAAAATCGTGCGACAAGGTTTATTATGGCTGCCTGTTATACGAAGGTGCCCCTAGTGGAAGTGCATACTTTTTAGGTTATTTTATTACTATGTTTTTAATATTCATCAGATCTCATTTGTTTTGGTTCATTGCACAGGCCAAAGCTTTTTCCATGTCGCTGCAAAAAATAAATCTTTTTTTATTGAACGGAATTTGAGTTAGGAGTGTTCGCGTAAGGCCCACTTTTAATGACATTTTTAATTATGAAAAATTAACGAAAGATAGTGCTTCCTTTAAAATGTTCACATGTGCCTAAAAAGATGTGTTTTATATTGTAGAATAATAATATTTAGTGATTATCGCTTTTTAAAAAAAATTTTCCGACACTTGGCCTCATACCTTAACGGGCTGCTCAAACAAAAACGACGCACGAAGCGTATTAACAGGTACAGACGAGCGCGAACTGACAAGTGTCACAGTTGTTACTTCGCTGTGTTCTAAAAGGGTGCTCTTTTCGCAAACGGGGGGGACTGCAGCGAGCGATGTGACCTTCGCGCGCCCGGTAACTACAACGCTATCGTTCCAACGAAAGACCGGTTCTCCGCCACCGCGAGATAAGCGCGCGCGCACGGGCATCTACCCCCCCCCCCCCCCTTCGGGCAACTGCGCGCCGGAGAGTTAGGAGCACCTGAGAGCGCGGGTCGCGACGAAAGGGTGCCCAGCTAAGCCCCGCCGAGCGCGGCTTTTGCGCCATCTCGCTGGTAATGCTGAAAACACGCTGAAAACTCGCTGTATATAAATAGCTCGCCGTTTGGATGTTGAAGGACGTTCGCCTTCGTTGCACAGCGGTTAGCGCCGCCCGCTGCAGAGCGAGAGGTCCCTGGTTCGATGCCGCGCGTCGGAAACATTTTTCTGAATTATTTTTCTTTGAGGTTTTTATAAATATTTAGATACATATACATATACGGGACATGACGGCGATGGCGACGCTGACGCCGACGGCGAAAACCAGCCGAGAGTGTCCATATAATTGCTATCGCAATAAAACACGGCCATCAAATGGACCAGAAAGGTTCCTGCGCCATACGAGCGCTCCTCTTGTACGTACACCCTCTGGGCGCTCGTACTTTACTATTATTATCATCATCATCATCATCATCATCATTTATTTACCCTCCCTTAAGGGCCCCTCATGGGGCATTACATAAGGGGGGGGGGGTGTAACAATAGGTAACTCCGGGTTCACAAGGAGGCGTCACATAAATACTGTTTGGAAAAACAAAGCAAAAAAAACACAAGAAAAAACAAGAAAGGAAAACATGAAAATTAGAAGGCAGTAAACGCGCAAAGGAACATTATTATTATTATTATTATTATTATTATTATTATTATTATTATTATTACTATTATTATTATTATTATTATTATTTACTACTGTTACTATCGCTACTAATACTACTACCACTACTACTACTATTGGACACCCACTGACCACCCATACAGGAAGTACTAGTCGGTCGGTTGTTTCGTCCTTTGGTCAAAGCGAATACAAAATCACTACATTACCGCAAGAAACAGTTGAGAGAACGTAGTAAAGAAGCACTGCACCCGAGCAGGGGCACCTGTACCTCAGGATGCTAGATTTCGTTTCATACAAATTAATTCCCGTAGTCACAAACAGCTCGCTTTTTTAGAATTGTTTGTAAAAAAAAAAAAAGAAATCCAATCAACCGTGATGGCGCGCATATCCTTACCGAAAGGGAACAGTTACTGCAATGAGCACTCACAGACAGAGATCTTTGTGAATACGGCTCCTAGAGCCAGCGAGCTGTGATTCAATATGTCTGTGAAAGAGTACAGTGAGCATATTCTGTGGCTCTGATAGCGTTGCGGCGGAAGATAGAACAGTGTGTCGCTGTGTGGATGGTGCTGTGTTGGGTGTTGGGAGAAGCGTCAGAAAGGTAAACCTGCTGACATAGCTCCTCACAGGCTAGGTTCAAAATACGGCAAACAGTGCATATTAAAAGTTGTCTGCATGTTAATACGCCTGTTAAAGTAACTACCGCATCTGTTCTACACGCAGTGCTTAGAGCCAGATATCAGAAAGCAAGAAACATTAACTGGAAAACGCCTATGGGTATATACATTGCGTTGCGTGATTTTCCTGCATCAAAGCGAGGGGGTTTTCACTGAAAGCCTGGTCTGTTCAATACACCGGCTAGCATCAGACCTAAAGTTTCTGACGCTCGCCGTTATTGCAATAGCAGTTGAATGGACACTCTCGGCTGGTTTTTTTCGTCGCCGTCACTCCCCATATATATATTAACCACAAAAATGATTCAGAAAAATATTCTCCGCCGGCCGCGTGGATTCGAACGAGTGACCTGTCGCTCTGCAGCACGCGGCGTTAGACGGCTCGGCCACGAAAGCGCACGTCGTTACGCATACTAACGGTGCGCTATTTATATACACCATTTACCGCTGGCGGTACATCGATCTCGTGGGCATTTCAGCGTGTTCTCCGCATTACCAGCGAGATTGCGCGAACGGCGCGCTTTAGGGGTCGGCGCCCCGCTCGTTGCTATGCGTACGCTGGTCAAGCATGTGTACTTTGCCCTACGGGGCGTGATAGCCCGTGCGAGCGCGCTTATCTCGTGAAGGGGGTGCATTGTACGTGATGTGCTGTCACCGGAAAGATTGCGTTGAAGTTACAGGGCGTACGAAGGTCACTTCACTCGCTCCAGCAGCCCCGTTTGCGAAAGGAGCGCGCTGTTCAAACACAGCGAAGTAACAACTGTGACACTTGTTAGTTCGCGCTCGTCCTGTGTATACCTCTGCGTTCGTTTCGTGCGTTCTTCTTTGTGTTTGAGCAGCGTGCTTTAACTGTCGAACAGGGAACGTTCTTAGTTCGCGCTCTTCCTATGTGGGGTCTTTTCGCGCGCCCATTGTTCTTGAGCGGCGCGGTGCAAGTTTCGAGCTGCTTGCCGTTCTTCCCGTGACATTCCCGTTTGTCGCTATCGCATTCATTGCTTGGCCCTTGTGGCGAAACTGTGACTTTCTTGTGAAACTTGCAAAGGCAATTCGATAGATGATACTCACCTGGTTGCGTCGGATGGCCATTGTAATCGACATGAGGAAAACCGGCTTGACTGCATGCCTCCATAAGTAGTTGACACAGAAGTGTAGTAGCGTTCGAGTAGTCGACCGGCACTTCGCCACCGGTTCCGTGATATTCTGTCGAAGTAAATAAGTAAACAAGGATTGGCAGAGCATACCTTGATGGAACCCGACAGAGTAATTACGGCGTAAAGTCGTCGGCTCTTCGCCGATAAAGAATGCAGACAAGGACATCTGAATAATGTAGAAGTTCAGGAGAAGATGGGAACTTAAGCCAACGTTTAGACAAGCGGACTTATCTTCATCAAGGTTGCAACTACAACAGGGTTGCAACCTTGAAAAAAAATCGGCAGATCCCATGCCTTGTGGGAATCGATTGCATGAGAAGCCGTCAGCCAGTAGCTGCCCACGCTGTATTTTTTGGCTTTGAGCAAAGCGTTATGAGGAGGATCGACGTGTTTTTGTAAGTGGAGTAGTTGTGTGCTCATCGTGAGCTTGCCAGGCACGCCGACTAAACTGGCGTTTAAAGGCTAACTTATGATCTAACGTAACGTCAGCACTTACCTAGAGTATAGATGTCAGTATTACCGAAACAAAGATCATTTTACGGTGCGATGATGTGAAAAGCGTACGTAACTTCGGTTTGCATTTCACTTTGTGGTCGAGCAAATATAGCTTGCTGAATTATAGGAACACAAATTTAGTGTTTATTAGACAGCTCTAAAAGCGGAGCCTAAACTGGATGACAAGTGAAGTTAACCATACATGAGGTCTGTATCACACGAGGACATATGCAGTGCTTATCGCCTTGTTATAAAATTAGATAGGTAGCAATGCAATCACGAATGATGTCGCACCGACATTATGCTTGCATAGGGTCTCTTCCAAAGCTATTTAAAACCTGGCGTAGCCCTGTGGTAGAATACTTAACTGTCACGCAGAATGCTTGGGTTCGATTCTGTTGGGTTTATGATTTTTATTCTTTGCATTCGTCGGGTCAATGCCGCCCATGTGAGCTCTTGTGGAGGCTCCCGCATTTCAATTACCAATTTGTGTTCTCGCCGTTCTTGAGTAGATATAAACAGTCAATCACCTCTGGTGCATACCCGCATACCGCGGCCCATGGTATAGGGGTATGTGCCACACGTGTCTGGCGTAAAGGGTTTGATTATGTACGCGAAAGGGTTTTCACATTATTCATGCCATGACCAGACAGTCACGTTCGTCAAACCCTCTTTCCTTGCCATGGCAGCCAGACGTAGGCGGCTAGATAGATAGCAACGCTCAAAGTGCCTTTGGTTTACTAAGAAATGCTTCGCATTTCAAAGACAAGTCCGCCCCTCGAAATGCTGGCTGCAGAGGCACCCCGTGTTCCAAGTCAAGAAGAAAGTACTATTTGGCATCAGTGGTCAGCCCGTGCTGTAGGGACGCACGTAGCGCAATGTGTGCCGCTTCGCGGTGCACCTTGTGGCCTTTGGTTTTCTGACGGCAGCACTAGTGTAATGCAGGATTTTCTTATTTAGGCACTAGCGCATCCACCGCCATTACCTACGCGCTTCCAAACGCTATTACAGACGCCTTTGATTCATAAAATTTACAGACAGGCAAATATTTTACAAATGTTGCCAATTTCAAAGAAAAGAATTGAACGGCACGGCACTCCACACATAAGCATCCTCTCAAGAGCACAATGCTTTCCCGCTGAGACACGCATATTTTTTATGGCATTCATTCAGGTGCAATGGCACTTTTGAATTACGCACACAATTTAAGAGTACGCTGATATTGCATGAAAACACACACACGCATACTACAATAAAGCACCATAGAGTTTATACCCGTTCTCGAAACGTGCAGCCAGTTTCACAAGGGACCTCTACGATATACACTAAAATAGTGACAAGACCCTACCTGCCACCTACATTATGTACATTATCAGCAAGCTTCAGGGATGCAATTTTATTCAGGATATATTTCAGTGAACTTTTTCGAAAGTGTGTGATCTAAAGCCTTAGTTCTTTGGATATCTGGTGCCAAGTCAGGCGTAACGATGTTGCCTTAAGCATGTTACTAGTCGTTGGAATGCGTAGCCTCTGGAGGGCACGCATGTTGCCAGTGAAAAGTGTAACCTAAGATTTCAAAGTTCCATGGGCAGCTCTTTTCATCGGAAAATATTTAAAATTGATGTACTTCTATGACGGAATTGAAGATTGGTCACATACACATTTGATGTTGATAAAGCCACGAAATCCGAACAGATAGTGCTTAAATGTCCACAAAAAAGTCTTCTCACGTGACTGCAGTCAACCGATTCCAAGACACTGCTGGAAACATTGCAACAGCGCTATTTTTGCTTGCGGCTTGTAATACACTCACTGCCAAAAGATATACAATCCTGCAAGTTTAGTAACGCATCTTTCTGCAGATGAAAGTGGCAGGTCTTTTATTTAGCAGCTGTGATCGCGGTTGCAGGAATACTGTTCTAAATAGGACCGTAACAGTTCTCAGGACACACACAAAGAACAAAACATTGCAAATTCTGATATCATTTATTATGTTCCCACCGACAAATCTTCAGTAATTGGAACGCTTAATCGAAGACATGGACAACGTAAGCGTAATACTTCTCGAACCTTTTAGGAACCTTCGTGCGAAATTTGCGGTGAGCAAGCTGCAAAGCGTCAAAGAAGATGTCTTATGCAGTCGCTATTATTTTCCTGCTTGTCACGTAATCATGCTGCATAAATTAAATTAGGACAATTAAAAAATCATATAAGAAATCGTGTGGCAGCCATTACGGAGCCTCGAAACATGGCGCGTAATAACAGAGTACGCACTGAGATGGTATGTCGCCGTGTCTTAAGTGACAGGGAAATGGCCTCAGAACCTGTTAATTGTTAGCATGAAGTGCCACGAGGGAGGCACCTTTCTTATACTGGCTTGGTGTACAATGCTTAGGGTGCACCAAGCCAGCATTTTGTTGTAGCTTCGTATACACTGCTTGGTGTACATTTCCTATAGGTTCACCCATGGGTTCACCTAAGCAACGGACCCATGAGGAATGCTGTCCCCACATTCTCGTTATACGTAGCTCTTCAGAAACGGGTACTGCGGGATTCTCACCATCTGCTGTCTGCACATGATAGTTCTCGATGTCCCGGAAATGGGGCAGCACGTCCTCGAATGCCCACCCCTTGGCACCGTACTTGTTGGCCCAGCGATCGTAGTCACGTGGGTGGCCACGCGTGTAGTACATGAAGTTTAGGACACTGCTGCCGCCGAGTACCTTGCCACGCGAGATTGAGAATCGCTGCATAGGTGTGAGAGAAATATTGCCAGAATGAGCAAGCCAATCATGATGCGATATGAACAAAAAGAAAGAGTTATCTTTCGGGACAACCCCATAGAGATCCTTTGTGCGAGCTTACAAGTCCGGAAGGGAAGATACGTGCGCATATAACGGATGTGTATATGACCGGAGTCCTTCAATGCTTCTTATGGTCACGAAACTTCGCCGTCACGCTACGGGGTGGCTTCATACGCCGCCCTAAGCTGCCGCAACGCAGCGCTACTGTGCCACAGAGGGCATCGTTAGCGTGCGGAAACGCTTGCGCGGTGCGACACTAACTGGTGGTTGGGGTGCTTTCTGTGCACCTGCTGGGTTATATATTGAAACAGATGAAGTGTGGGTGTGCGACGACGATGCCGAATATGTTTTGCGAGCCGGCGGGCGGTTCCGTTTACAAGAGAACAACCAAAAGGCGCGTTTGGACTACCGAGTAACTGGTGGGCAAGTCCATAAAGCAATTTGTACTGAATGGTCAAGCAAAATGCCCATCGAAATCGAGCGTAGTTGCCATCAGGCGCACGTTCTGTGTCGATTGCTCCTGGTGTCGTCTGCTAGCCCTACGTGTGTACATCTGCTTCTATGGTGAATTTTTCTTTTCGCGACTGTTCTATCGCCGTGGCGCACTCAAAATGACTTTCCTGCCCGTTTTTGATCACTGACTTGAGCGTTCGGGCTTCAGCTTCCATGTCTGCGTTAAAGCGCAATAAATGTATACCTCGTACTGCGCGTGTTCGGTTGCCAAGCCTGCTCCTTCGGTTCAATTCCTATGTTAGGAGCATGACACACGACGCGTCTTGTCGCTCACATAAATTAAATGGCGTTACCGGCAACAACGTTTCATTATGTCCACATTTTTAGTAGCTGCTGTGTAAGCGCGTCGTAAGTACTTTAAATTGAAACACGATATAAACAGGGTGAGTCTAAAGGGGATGCACGACGGGGATGTGAAGTATTGATAGATTGTCCGGAGTGATTTTCTTTTGTTTTTGTTGTCTTTTTTTGCAACATATTTTAATGCTTACGTTAATAAATCGACGTTTGTTCACTCGTTCACGGTGGTCTGAAAATATGCTGAACAGAATTAGTGTAATCATACTAACGTTGATAAATACAAAGCTTTCGTATAGAAAGTCGTAAGAAGATGTGTTTGCAATAAAATACTGTAAATCAGTCTCAACGGTCTACTCCTGATAGGGCTTGGTGCGATTACTGTGCATTTTTAAAAAGACTCGAGATCCTTATGCATTTGCCTAAGTTGACTCGGAAGGCGAAAGCCATCTTTTTCTTCAATCGATGTATTGTTCCTTCGCCGCCCCCCCCTCCGAATGCTTTTTGGACGTAACGTGGTTTTGCACTGAAGCTTTCTACACATCACCTGGTTTTGCATCGCCTCCGAGATCGGCCCACCAATCACGGAGGCAATGCAAAGCGATGATGTCATATGATAACGTAATCATGTGACGTGACGTTAGGACGTCACAAATTTTGGCGGTCTGGGATGTCATGAGGACGTCATCATGTGATGAATTTTCGCATCACTCGTGTTGACGCTGGCGACGGGGGACGCCGACGGTGAATTTTCGCATTTGATGAGGAATCTAAGGCTCCCACCTTAAAATATTCAATCTTGTTACAGCACGGTAAAGAATCACAATAATCAGCCACAGGGGCCAAAAGAATGGTGGGAAAGAGCTCTCTTTCTCCTGTTCCTGGACACATTCGCCGACTTTTCCAACTGTTTACCAAGCTGTGTTAAATGACACGCGAATCCTTTCATCCCCAGTGACAGGCTCGCGCAGCGAACAGGCAGCACTGCGCGATCGAAAACATGAATGTGGCTCATGAGCGTATCTATCTCTAATCATAAGGGTCGAACTGTACCACGCGCACCACTGCTGGCATTTCATTCCGGGCGATCTTATTTGGATCCAGCTCGCCCAATCTAGGCTAGTAGTCCGCAGTAACCCGCTGATCGATGAAGTTATCGATTTCATTTTGTCGGCTGTCGTGTCTGCCCAAGTCCACATGACTACAATTGGGAGTGGAGCGTGAATTTTCGTTCAACTCAAGTCTGTTTACACAACGCTGATTTTTGCGAATAAGCCGCAAAATTGGTCGCGCTTCGATTTCAAAGCAGCGTAGACTCTCTTTAACTCACTTGGCGGGCGCGTTCGGGCTTTCACGTAAGCTATTTCAACCCCATCCAGCCCAGTGAGCGACGCTACGCACTCGGGGCAGTGGCGTAGCCAGGGGGTGGCACACCGGGCACGTGCCCCCCCCCCCCCCCTCCCCCGATATGTTTTTTCGCCATGGCATACAGAGCGAAAAATGACCGTTTCAAGGAGGTGCCACCCCCCAAAATCAAGGAGGTGTCCCCCCCCCCCCCCCCCCCCGAAAAAAATTTCTGGCTGTGCCCCTCACTTGGGGGGCATGAACCTGACCGCGATGGCTGTGGGTATACAGAAGATATGTTAAATGTTAACGTTTCTTAAAGTTCTGTAATGCTAGCAGTCATCTCAACAAACATCATTAGAAGAAAATTCAGCCAGTAAGCGAGGAACGCCATGCGACGCGAGCGAACTATAACGAAAATGCTGCTGTTTTAGCCAGAGCGTAGCAGATGACACAAGCCGAATCCCCGCCCTTGCGTCACCGGAGCGCCGTTCGCAGCGCCGCCATCGGTGGCACACGAGGCGAATACGCCGTGCCTCGTTATCATATGGCGATTATGGCGCTTGAAATCCAGAATTTTTTGTCTTTTAGGCTGAAACCACCACGAGCTGCACGTTTTGAGCGGCTACTGTTTTCGCTCGGGTGCTCATTTCAAGAGTTACGACTCACTCAGACACTCATATAAGTATGTTGTATGTTAAAAGTAGCTACGTGAAAGTATAGCGATCGTCGCGGAAGTTTAGAAAGCTAGAACACCGAGGCTGTCCCGCACAGAACCCCATCGATACCAGCGTATGCACGCCCTCTCGTGCACAGCTGCGCCTCTGGTCTGGCGGCGGCCACTGGCTTCATATGAAACGGAGGTGGCAGTTTGGTGACTATAAGAACCATTGAAAGACTCTAATACGACTCATCCTTGCAGCGAAATCACTCCTTTCATATTTCCGCACTGGCACCAGGGCCACGTTATGGCCTGCAGTGTGTGCATTCTACTGCTTTTAGCGGCTTTCTGATGCCACCTGCTATTGTTAGTTTTTCGATATGCATGCACGTTCTCTGCGAACGAATCTAATGTTCCTTCTTTTACAAAGCCTAGATGCATTCGTGGTTTGACCAAAGGCGTGCTCCACTGAAGCAGAATACGACAGTTTTTGTTTGAGCACCACAGCCCAGCACTACATAGCTATGTATGGGTTAGTTGATGGACTCTTAAGGAAACAGAAAAACTGAGTGCAGCATGAGATCAACTACATTGGGATGTACACTAAACTGAAGATTCTGCAATAAACAAAACAGCGCGTAAGCACTAACATGCACAAGTGAGTATACATTATATTAAAACTGTTCATGACACTTTGCTGCCTTGCATGAAGACTGAAGCAGGAGGACTTAAAAGGCACTGAATTGAGCCAGTTAGCAGGGTTTCCGGTTAGAAAAACAAGCCGCACAGACACGGACACTTGCGAACGGTTATAGGCGCTGTTTTCATTGTCGGCCTCTACGTGCGTGTCTTTACGTGTCTGTCTGTACGTCTAACATTTTGCTGTTGCATGCTGTCCGTTATTCGACACAGAGGAAATACATTTTGCGGCTACAGAAATTCTGTGAGCACTCCGTGCTGTTCCCATGACATCCAAGTGCACTAAGTATACGCAGGCTTCGTGTCGGGATTGCACTCAACCGAGCTGTGACCACTCTCTTGCCGCTACAATACCTCGGCCCCTATGGTGCATCGTTTCCATTTTGTGACACCGCGATCGGAAGTGTGACAGTAACACACTCGCTGTGAATAAGCCTATGTCCTGCATTTAAGCCGTCTTCGCCACCTCCGTGCAACAGGCCTCAGTCTTGGCCGACTAGCCGACCGTGATCGATGGATCCATGCACCATTTCATCGTTCGCATCAAGACTTAATGGAGGCATAAAATTTGCGCGTGTACCTTTGAAACCATCTTTAACCTGCCTAAGCGAAAGCTATCGAAACTAAAAAAAAAAAGTTATCAGCCACCTGTGCACCGCGCATCCTATGTGCGCGAGGGTGAGAGGTTAGGACGAAAAACGCGAAGAAAACAAATTTATGAAATGCGGAGCATTTTTTAGCGAACTTCTGCCACTTTGAGCGTATCTATCTATCTATCTATCTATCTATCTATCTATCTATCTATCTATCTATCTATCTATCTATCTATCTATCTATCTATCTATCTATCTATCTATCTATCTATCTATCTATCTATCTATCTATCTATCTATCTATCTATCTATCTATCTATCTATCTATCTATCTATCTATCTATCTATCTATCTATCTATCTAGCGGACTACGACTTTGTCCTCTCAGGGGCCGTTTCGCTATAGATACACGCGAAAATTGGTATGGTGTGGCATCAGTTTATGGCAAACCTAAATGGTAGGTCATAACACGAAAATAATGACATCCATGTCATGAACGCCTTGGTTTACATAATAAGGTCTTGGTGCTCTCGCGGCTGTTTCGTTAACATAGTATGTATCAAAATTTTTAGGGAGTGACATTTCTGTATGACGAACACAATTGACAGGACGTAACTGGGAGGTCATGAGATGCATCTCATGTGCGACAAAGCTTACTTGTCACGCTCATGGTGTGCTGGCGGCCGATTCGCTGGCTTGATGTATGCCAAAATTGATACCGCGTGACATCACTCCATGACGAACATTATTACAAGTGGTATCATGAAACTCATAATACGCATGCCATGTACGGCTTGATTTACATGCCACACTCATGGTGCACTCTTGGCCGTTTCGTTTACGTTATATGTATCGAAATTGGTATGGTGGGACATGAGCGAGCACCGGGCTTAAATGGCAGCTCGTAACATGAAAATAATGATCTGAATATTATCTACGGCATGATTTACATGCTAATTCTGGTCCTCTCGCGTCCGTTTCGTGAAATAGGATATATACAAAAATTGGTATAGCCTGATAACAATGCATGACGAAGATATGTGACAGGTCCTGACGTGAAAATCATGTCATGTCATGTTCGACATGACTTACACATGACGTTCATGGTGCGCTCGCGGCCGTTTCGCTGGCTTGATATACACAAAAATTGGTACGGTATAACATGTCTCCACGACGATCATTAATGCAGATGGTGACATGAAAAACCTGACATGGATGGCATGTAAGGCATTATTAACATGATACATTCTTGGGGCGCTCGCGGCCGTTTGATTAAATGGGTATAAACCAAAATTGATGTGGCATGGCATGAGTGCGTGACTAACATAAAGGAGAGGCCATATGCTGTGGATATCAGAATATACGTCTCATTAGCATGTAATATATCAGACTGTACATGCAGACAGGCGTGCGCGACAAAGCATGCGATATTCAATGGTATTTCATGGCATGAATGCCTTGATTTACCCGAAAGACAAACAATGCGGTGTATAGAGCTCCTCCCTGGCTATTACATCGATTCGCATTACATCGCTGAGAACGATTGGGGCTTGGCTGGCCTGCTTAACGATGGTGTCGTTTCTCACCTGACTATGCAACGGGCTTAAGTACTCAACACATGGAACGATGTTGCGTCCGATCCGGCGTCCGGCTCTCCGGTACGTCATCCGGATGAGTCGGGTGGTGCCGGATTGGACGTCGGACATGCGTCAAAAGCGGTATATTGTTGCGATAGCAATTATATGGGCTCTCTCGTCTGAGCTTTTCCGTCGGCGTCGCCGTTGCCGCCACCGTCATATCCCGCACATGTATATGTACGTATACAGGAAAAACCCGCTCCCCCCTACCCGTTCTTCTGCTTCGGAAGCAACCCCCGATATTTTGCTAGCCTTGCATGATCTACAAACAGGGCAAGCTACGCTTGTAACTGTGATGAAGTCTCCCCGTACTAAACTGGCACAAAGTGAAAAAACGCTCGTTACTATCACCGAAGGACTAGGAAAAATTGAGACTGACTGTGCACCCTTCCTTTCCCCTAAAAATGATATTAAATAAGTACAGGCAATCGCAACGCAGAACTCGCGCGATATTGCCACTCTTACGGCTAGGGAGATGATTCTGAGGATCGCGCCCGCAGATCCAATGTTGTATTCTTTGCTCTGAAGGACAATGCTAATGAAACATGGGCCCTGTCAGAAAAAATTAGCGATTGACATATGCAGTGAAAACCTTGGCGTACCGATCACATCAAAAGACACTGAAAGGGCTCACAGGCCTTTTCAACCCTGCCAAGACCAGCCCGTAATCGTTCGCTTAGCTAATTGTATAGACCAAGATCGTGTGCTGTCATGCGCAAAAAATCCTCAGGAGGTCACAATACAGCATCAGCGATGATTTTTCACCAGGCACCCGCCTCGCACGAGAAAAATTGGCCGACTTTGCCGAAGCAAAACATAAGCCGATAAAACTTCGCTACAACAAGCTAGTCATCGATGGCGTCACGTATGTGTACGACGAAATCACGGAAAGCGTCATCCCACGACCATCATAGCTAACCCCGAGTTCACGTCACGATCTGCGGGATTCCGAGCACATCTCGGAATCACGGGGCCGTGCACTCCCTTACGTTCCCCTGCTAACTCTTTTCCCGTTCAACTCATCCACATCAATACAAGAAGTCGTATGCCTAAACGAGAGCAAATACTACACATATTAGAAACTACTGAATGTGATTCGGTCGCATTGAACCGAAACTTGGTTGAATGAGGCAATTTCGTATGTTGAGTTAGCACTCTATTTACCTGGTTGTGATGTCTTTCAATGCGACCGTGTCGGTACGCGGGGCGGCTGAGTGCTCATAGCCGCTCACAGCAGGTTCTTATGCAACATTATAGAAATTTCCAGTAAATTAGAGGTACTGTTTGAATACTGCAAAGCGCTTTATCCCCCCCGCCATTATCGGTGTGTGCTACCACCACGCTGACGCAGACCGGTCGTTTGTCGCTGAATATCATAACGTTTCGAATTCGCTCGGTGGCTCTTATCCCTATGTCCCAATTATACTCATTCGAGACCAACTTTCCCGGAATGACCTTGTCTCATTTGTCGTTACATTTGCCCAAATGTTGCGCGGAAAGTTATTTCGTTAATTTCTGCCGAACATTCCGACTTTCACTCCTCGTTTGCACCCCTACGAGAAAAACTGATCACAGGCATGCACAATGACATCGACGAAGTGATCGAGGCCCAGACACGGCCCAAGTCGTCCGCCTCTCCTCCTCCAAAGCAGGCCGTCGACTTCTAAACGAGGCTGGCATGTCCCCACACCCCTATCTTGAGCGTGCGGTCACCCTCCCGAGAGATGTCAGAGATACCTACATGGTAACCCCATTCCCACGAAACGTCCACCCGCAACACAACAGGGGCAGACGCCTGGCCCGCGCTCGTGCGATCCTCGACCGCACCGCCGCGAACCGCGACTCTACCGTATTCGTCGATGCGGCGCAATATGGTAACTCCTCCACCTTTGCACTCGCGGTAGTAGACGGCGACGGAGTCCTACGCTCAGCCGCCTCGGTTAGGCTAGCAACGAGCGCCATAGCCGAGCAGGTCGCCATAGCTTTAGCGATGACCGACCCCTCGCACACCAGCGTTTTCACAGACTCCCGCGCCGCCATTCGGGCTTACGAAACCGGCAATATCGCGCGTGAAGCAGGCCCACATTTTACAAACACGCAAGCACACGGGCTCGCACTACCTCTCTTGGTTCCCTGCCCACATGGGAAAAGACATCCACTCAAGGCAACCCAACCTCAACGAAATGGCTCATGACCGAGCGCGAGAACTGACCCGCCGCGACGATCAATCAGCCACCGGAGAGTTGGGCCCAGACATACAGTTCAATGACCCCTTACTAACCTATCACGAAATCACATCTCACTATCGATTCGGCAGAAGCCCATATCCCATACCACATACAAAGCTCGAACGCGCGCAAGCGGTCGCCTTTCGCATGCTACAAACGAGATCGTACCCATCACGGGCCCGACTCAGCCTTTACAACTCGGACATCACTCCACAATGCCCAGATTGTGCAGAAGTTAATAGTACACTCTCGCACATGCTCTGGCAATGTCCCGCGTTACCGTCAGGGACCTCTCACCAGTGAGTCCGACTGGGAAGAGGCACTCAGGAGCTCTGAGCTCCACCACCAACTAAAGGCAGTCCAGAGGGCCCAAGAACTGGCGGAACGCCTCCACGTTCCCGCCCCGACTAGGGCGTCGCCTACGGTAGCGGCTGCAAGGGTGTCCCTCATGGATCGCCCGGCAGCTTAAGCTCCTCAGGACCTTTAAATAAAGTTCTTGAATGACTGACTGACTGGTCAAGTATCCTCGACCTTTTACTAACATCGCACCCAGAAAATATTTGATCTGTCTCGCTCTTGGCTGGACTAAGTGAACACGCTGTAATAAATGCTACACTACAGTTTCGCTCGCCAAAATAAAAAAGCGTGGAGATAGAACAAACATTTTTCGACAAAGGCAACTATGTAGTCCTTAACGAGGAACTAGTAGTCTTCTATAGCTGGTTTTGTGAAGACTTTTGACAACGCCCAGTCGAAATAAACTGGTGTATTTTCAAAAACGAAGCGCATGATCTCATCCGCACTTACATCGCCATTGTAAAGGTAACAGAGCGACCACAGACCCCATGGTTTAGTGTGGTACTAAAGCCCCTAAAAACACAAGGAAACGGCATTACCTGTCTGCTAAATTATTAAACAATGCGTGCGTCGGAAAAGTACCACGCGACTGAAAAACTGTTCGATTAACTTGCGGCAAAATCCAAATGCAACTTATTTGCTTCAACGTTACCATACATGCTAAACCATAATCCCAAGGAGTTCTCGAAATTTTTCTACCCAAGCACATCTAACACGTTATCGCTATGTCACGAAAATAATCAGCCCATTCCACTGCATGACACCGCACGTGTGTTGAACGCCATTTTTTGCTCGGCCTTCTCCGAAGAGCCTGATAGCGAATTGTCCTACTTGTCCCCGATCGAATTCCCGGTAATGCAGGAAATCACCTTTGAGGCTTCTTGTATCGTTCTTAAATAAGTGAAGCGTTACGAAGATAAGGACAAGACAGGCAACGCCACGAGCGCTTATTCACAACTAAAAGTTTTATTGCTTGAAAAGAAAATATACAGCTAAACATAAAATACAGTTCCAACTAGCTTGCCTTTCCGTGTTGCTGCTGGTATCGCTGCCGTAATCGACAACCTAAAGATGACATCATCAGCTGGCATAGACGGATTCAATACCAAAATACTAAGAAGAACTAAGCAAATCACCAGTGTCATTCTGTTTCGCATATTTCAGCAATCACTGTCTCCTAGTACCCTCACACAGGATTGGAAGGTGGGAAAGGACATCCCAGCGCCCCCCAAAAAAGGTAACCCGGCCATCACCGAGAAACTATCGTCCCATTTCACTAACGAGTGTATGTTCAAAATTATTGGAGCACATTCTTCATTCACCTATTGCGAAGTTTATTACCTCTGTAAATTTCTTTCATCCCAGTCAGCATGGCTTCCAGAAGGCCCTTTCCTGTGACACTCAATGGTTCTCTTCATTAACGACATTAGTTCAAGCCTTGATACTAACACCCTTGTTGACGTGCTATTTTTGGACTTTGAAAAAGCTTTTGATAAGGTACCCGATAACCGCCTGTTCCTAAAACTTTCTCGCTTAAACCTTCATTGTGTGTTTTTTGCTGGATACGTAATTTTCTGTGTAACGGCCAGCCATTTTTATTGCGATAGCAATTATATGGACACTCTCGGCTGGTTTTCGCTGTCGGCGTCGGCGTTGGCGTCGCCGGCCGTCATGTCCCGTATATGTATATGTATTTATATATTTATAAAAACCTCAAAGAAAAATAATTCAGAAAAATGTTTCCGACGCGCGGCATCGAACCAGGGACCTCTCGCTCTGCAGCGAGCGGCGCTAACCGCTGTGGAACGAAGGCGAACATCCTTCAACATTCAAACGGCGAGCTATTTATATACAGCGAGTTTTCAGCGTGTTTTCAGCATTACCAGCGAGATGGCGCAAAGGCCGCGCTCGGCGGGGCTTAGCTGGGTCGTCGCGACGCGCCTCTCAGGCGCTCCTAGCTCTCCAGCACGCACTTTGCCCGAAGGGGGGGGGGGGAAGGGTAGATGCCCGTGCGCGCGCGCACTTATCTCGCGGTGGCGGAGAATGGGGCTTTCGCCGGAACGATAGCGTTGTAGTTACCGGGCACGCGAAGGTCACATCGCTCGCTGCAGTCCCCCCCGTTTGCGAAAAGAGCACGCTTTTCAAACACAGCGAAGTAACAACTGTGACACTTGTTAGTTCGCACTCGTCTGTACCTGTGAATACGTTTCGTGTGTCGTTTTTGTTTGAGCAGCGCGTTGAGTGCCGAGCTGTGAATGTTTTTAGTTCGCTCTCGTCCTGTGCGTGTTGTTTTCGTGCGTCATGTGTGCGTGAGCAGCGCGCTTCACGTTTCGACCTGCTTGCCATTCGTCGCTTGACATTCCAATTTGTTGCTATCGCATTCAATGCTTCGCCTTGTGGAGAAACTGTGACTTTTTTACGTTAATGAACACATGTCATTGCACGTTACAGAACACCAGATGGTCGAAATTTCTGGAGCCCTCCACTACGGCGTCTCTCATAATCATATCGTGGCTTTGGACGTTAAACCCCAGAAATTATTATTACGTTAATGAACACTCCTCTCCCGTCGCACCGGTTACATCCGGGGTTCCTCAGGGGCACATTCCTGGGATCCCTGCTGTTTCTCATACACATCAACGATCTTCCAACTAACGTTTCTTTGAGGATTCGGCTGTTTGAGATAATTGCGTACTATACCGCCCTATCAACAATAATAACGATATTTCTTTATCCCTACGATCTGACCTCCGTCAAGTTGAAGCTTGGTGCCGCAAGTGGCTCATGTCATTGAACGTGGCAAAACCATCCCTTATTACTTTTCTTCAAAACAAGTACCCTACTGGCGATTACATAATATGTGGCTCTGTAATATACAATGTTAACAACACCTACAAGTATTTAGGAATTAATTTCACTTCTGATCTATCATGGCACACCCACATAAACAGCATAACAAATTCTGCTAATCGTGTTCTTGGTTTCCTGCGACGTAATATCCGATTAGCAGCCCCCCCCCCCCACCCCAATTAAACTTGTAACCTACTGCTCTTTAGTCAGGCCGAAACTGGAATATGCATGTGTCCTGTCGGACCCCTACCAACGTAACCACTTTACCATGTTTGAATCAGTACAGAGCTGTGCCGTACGTTTCATTTTTTTTCGCAATATTCCTTCAACTCTACCTCATCGAAACTGAAAATCCCGAGCCAACCTTCCCAGCCTTGTATCGCACCGTCGAGTCACCCACTTTTCTGTCTTTCACAAATTCTGCTACAAGTCACCCCAAACAGATCTCAATGTTCCTGCAGATCGCCACTCAAGCCGGACCAATCACGAAAAGAACGTATACCTCCCTCAAGCTGACACAGTCTCCCATGCCTCCTCATTCTTCAGCTAGACATGAAGGGACTAGAACGACCTTCCCACCAAAGCAGTGCTTCCGTCCAACTTAGCCATCTTAAAACGTACCATAGAAGAGCTGCTTTTGTAGATATGCCCACCCTTCATGTAACACCCCTTCCTTTAGGGGCCTTTCAAGGTATTATATATATATGTAGAAAGATTAGCCACAGAAAATAATTCAGACAATTATCTTCTAAACCGCGCGAGTGGGGATTCGAACCTCCGACCTCGCACCCCGCAACGAGCAGCGTTGGACGACTCAGCTATGGAGCGCACGCACTTTAGGATACTAACGGCGGGCTATTTATATACACCATCTACCGCTGGCGGTACGCAGAGCTGGGAGGCATTTTAGCGTGTTCTCTGCATTACCAGCGAGATGGCGCGAAGGGCGCGCTTTACAGGTGCTCGTCCTGCTAGTTGCCATGCGCGCGCTCCTCTACCACATCTACTTTGCCCTACAGGGTGTGGTCGCCCGCGCGCGTGTGCTTATCTCTTAACGGGGGGCGGTTTTTACGTCTTTACTTTCCAAAACAAAGGTGGCGTTGAAATTACAGAGTGCATGAACCTCACTTCGCTCGCTACAGCAGCCGCGTTTGCGAAATGAGCGTGCTGCTCAAGCACAAAAAAGTAACAACTCTGACAATCGTAACTTCGCGCTCATCCTGTGCATACCTGTGCATTCGTTTCGTGCGTCCTCCTTTGTGTTTGAGCAGCGCGCTTTAAGTTCCGAGCTGTGGTAGTCAGTTTGCGCTTGTCCTGTGCGTGTTCTTTTCCAGCGCCCTTTGTGCTTGAACAGCCCGCTGCACGTTTTGAGCTGCTTCCCGTTCTTCGCGAGACATTCTAATTTGTTGCTATTCGCATTCATTGCTTCGCACTTGTGGCGAAACTGTGGTTTTTCTTATCGCCCGACTCATCTGGGGATCGCGCCACAGTTAATGGAAGCACGGTAGACTTGCGGCACCACGCCGCTGGAGCCACCGGTCGGTTCTCAGCCACCCCAATCACTCTGGCTATGGCTACCGAGGCCCTGACGGTATCGCCGATGACGGTGGCAGGAAAGAAATTGGTTGCAGTCTGTTTATGGCATTAAATGATTCATGACTGAATAAAGCCATGCCTAAAGCTAGCCATTTATGCAAAGCAGCGCCCACTTGCGAGTTTGGGAGCCGTGACACGAGGGCACTTGGCAGGTATACAAACAGCGACACCGGCCGTCTAACCGAATTGGTAAAAGAGCAACGGTTCTCTTTTACATTGAAGGCACTGAGAAAACCACTAGTTGCTTATGTTAACACATGGCATAAGAGATCGTGAAGGACATCGGAAAGGACATCCGCCAAGTTAAGCATGTAGCTCAGAGACGTCAGTGATGGCGGGCTGTCGTGGTTTGTCGCTCGCGAAGGCACATTAAAGAGACAAAGGCATGTCTTTGCAAACAAAGGCCTTTTTGTTTTGCTATCTATCTATCTATCTATCTATCTATCTATCTATCTATCTATCTATCTATCTATCTATCTATCTATCTATCTATCTATCTATCTATCTATCTATCTATCTATCTATCTATCTATCTATCTATCTATCTATCTATCTATCTATCTAGCAGGTCATGACATGCGTAACGTTACTTCCCTGTCGCGCACGTAATGATATCCTTTCCACCAGTCACGTGTACCACATACCCGCATGCCATGGGCCAGGATGTGCGGGTATGTGTCGCAGGTGATTCTCAGTCTATATCAACCTAGACTTCGGAAACCTTAACACGAAAGCCTGAAGAAGCACGTGTCGGAGAAAATTCGGTGCTGGAGTCGGTGGCGTTGTCAATGGGTGCAATATTCCGCTGGAAGCAAACAATAAAAATCACAGTTCAAGCCGGAATCTAACCGAGGCACTCGGCATGACAGTCAAATATTCTACCACAGAATCAAGCCAATGCTTCAAACTGCACCGGAAAAATACCCCCCCAAAAGAAGTCATGTCAGGACAGTACCAATAGTGGTTGCAGCATTGGCACTGCCATGATAGCAATTCTGCCGAAATGCAACACCTTGCCCATCCGCAGTCAATGGGAAATATAGGCTCCCCTGACATTGCTGTAACTCGCTCACACGATACAACCTGAACAATTAATTATGAAGAATGCTACGTAGTCGCCATACGAAATGCGTTCGCAACAATGTCCCCAAGCAGATGTAGGCATTAAGGCGTATATTATTAATGCTACTTTCCGGCACATCTATTTAGTTTCGTCTGTCGGCGCCAATTTTTCGTCGACCGCTGTGTTCCTGTCGGTAGCCTATGTGGGGCCCACCTTCCTGCTATCAAGCGTCATCGCACCGTGAGCCATTTTCGCGCAGCAATTTCCTCGGCTGAACTGCTATCTCCAGCTTTAGCCACCGCCGATCTCACCGCCGACCCTGAGGACAACGGCTCTGGCAGGAGCGGTTGCACAACAGGCACATTTATTCATTTTCGTCTGTCTGCGCAGGTTAGTTCACGCGCTGTAAAAATTTGCTTTCTTGTTCTTAACGTGTTTTTCGTGTTGCCGCTGCTGCCAAGTGAACTCAATTTGTTGTGTGCAACATTTCCTGCACCCATGCAAACACTATACGCATGCCCTACATGTAATGAGGCCATTAAATTGGAAGAATTTTCGGTGGCATGTGGCGAGTGTAGCCCCTGTTTTCAGATTGGAACAAGTGCCGGCATATCGGAGAAACAGTATAAAAAGATATCTGAACGGGCTAGTCAAAAGTGGATTTGTTTTACATGCAAAGACACTGCAAAAAGTGCCGAGACCACTGAAGGGAGACCAGAAGCTGAAGCTGACACCAGATCTAATTTGTCTGGTATAATTTAGGAGTTAGACGAGTTGTTGTCTCTCAAGGAGACAGTGCAACACCTCGAGCGGTTGATAGAGCTCGTGTCGGACGAGTAAGACGAGATGTTGACGCGACATGCCGCACAAGAAAAAGACGCGAAAGTAATACGCTGAAAACTCGAACGCCTTGAACAGAAAACCTACGCTGGTGATGGTGCTAAAGAAGGCTTGAAGCGGATTTAAATGAGCCCAAGTGGAGAACCCGCAAGTTAAACTTGGAAATTCATGATGTTGGTGTCTCTGAAGGTAAATATTTGCTCAAGAAGGTAGGTGCTCTTGCCAGTTTAATTGATGTTACTGCACTTGACGAACCAGACATCGCGGCCATTCACAGCCTGCCGTGCTAATTTGGCAAAACACCAGGTATAATTGTTCGGTATATCAGACACTCTGTCACAGACAAATGGCTGCATAATCTGGTCTAAACAGACACAAAAGAAATACAACTTGTTCATACAAGAGAACTTGACCAGTCATAACCGGCAACTGCTTCGAGAGTATAAGGAATGGGCGAAAGAAAATGGGTGCAGATATGCATGGCACAAAAACGGAAGACTCCTGCTGAGCAAAACCGATGGTGATTCTGCGGTAGTAGTGCGTCGCAGGTCCGACTTTCCCGTCTAAGCCTCCTAGTTGTTGACCACATTTAGATTAATTCCATGCCTTACAATGGCTCGCCATAGTCCCTTTCTTTCGCACGAGTTAGATGCTTTTGTAGCAGCACACCACGTACAGGGGGAGTCAAAAGCTCCCAGGCCACGCTGCCATAGGAATACATGGGATAGTGGCCTGGGAACTTTTGACGAGCCCTCTACATTCGTTGAAGTGGCTTCATGTAAATGCGCGCTCGCTGTGCAGCAAGGAATCGCAAAAATTCGGCAGATCCCACGTACCTTGGGAATCGATGTTATGCGAAGCATGCGGAGGGAAGGTGACTGTCTTATAATTTTTTTCTTGAGCGAAACGTTACGAAATGACGCTAAAGATATGTAGAAATATTGTACGCAGAGACATATGTTGAACAGTCGCATATGTTTTATATAACCAGTACGTAACGATGCCAACAGCAACATGGGCATTAGCAACACCAGAAGCGGTAAGCTGATATGTAGAGCTTGTGCTCGCGAGGATGGTAGCCCTGGACACTGCTACATAAATCAACTTCAGTGGATGGCGCTTAACTAGACTTGACGTTAACCCGACGTGACGGCTGTATCATAGGAGTACATATGTAATGTTTATAAAATTGGATAGCCAGCATTGCAACCACAATTGACGTTTAATGAGCATCAGTTTCTACTTGAAAAGCAGTTTCGAGACCTGGCGTCGCTCTGTGCTAGAATACTTGATTGCCACGCAGAATGCTGGGGATCGATTCCTGCTGGGACCCTGACATTTATCCTTTGCATTCGTCCGGTCAACGCTGCCGATGTCAGCTTTTTCTTAACGCTCTCGCGTTAACATTACCAATGTCTGTTCTCGCCGTTCCTGGGCAGATATAAACTGTCAATCACCTGCGGCACATACGCGCATACCTGTGGCACATACCTACCCTGGCGGGAAAGGTTTGACGACCAACGCGACCGGATTGTCACAATATTCATGTCATGGCCAGTGAGTCATATTTGTCAAACCATCATACCCTCCCATCAGTGGCGTAGCCAGGAATTTTGTTCGGGGGGGGGGGGGGGCTCGCATGTCAACAATATATATATATATATATATATATATATATATATATATATATATATATATATATATATGGATTCATCTGTGAACTCTGCCAGTTATTCATCCTGTTTTCATAGTTTTGGTTACGAATGCCTTATTAACGTCCCTACTCGTTCTGTTCCCGGTGGTTCCAGCACTCTGATCGATCATGCGTTGTCGAATCTTTTGTGTCCACCTGATGTAGGAGTACTTGAAACTGACGTTACCGATCACTATCCCGTCTTTCTGCGCACTACATCTGCCCAATATTCATATTCCAATTGTTACACCAAACTCGTTTTTGATAAAAAATCCTTCATAGAAACTGTCTCCAATGCTGACTGGTCTTCCGTTCTTTATAATAATGATCCACAAATAGTTTACTCTCGATTTCTAACAAAGTTGTCATCACATTATCACTCCTGCTCCCAGATGCGCAAATGCAAAAAGAAAGTGGCATCTCCTCAAAACCCGTGGGTCACCGATAATCTCCTTAAAGCGATGCGCACACGTGAAAACCTTTTTAAAAAAAGTAAAAGACAGCCATTCAATTTAAACCTACGTGCGCGGTATAAGAAATTTTCCAACTCACTTTCTGCTCGACTGAAAGAAGCTAAAGCCAAATATTACGAGGAAAAGATACTTAAATGTGGTCCTGATGTAAAGAAAAAATGGGAGATAGTGAATTCATTTTTGAATAGGAAACAAGCAGCCGATAACGTATCAAAAATATCCCACGATGGTAATACTTATTTTACGCCACTTACGATTGCAGATGCTTTTGGTGATTCTTTCTTTCCTGATATCAATCCGCATGCACAGCAAAACTTATACGCCCCCCAAACGCCTTCCACAATCGTTCTATATGTTTCCAACTACTCCTGATGAGGTAGCATCAGTAATTGACAATTTAAAAATAACTAGTGCTGGGCTGGATAACATTCATCCTGGTCATGTTAAATTAATTTGTGAACCAGTATCATTTGTCTTGTCTCATATTATCAACCTCATGTTTAAAACAGGAATCTTTCCTCGTGAACTCAAACGTGGTAGAATAACTCCAGTTTTTAAGAAAGGAGATCGCTCATTAGTATCTAATTACAGACCGATCTGTGTTTTACCCTTTTTCAGGCAAGGTCACTGAAAAATTAATTGAAAAACGATTGATAAAATATTTAAATAAATTTAATATACTTTCACCTGACCAATTTGGATTTAGGTCTGGTTACTCTACCGACTTAGCACATATCTCTTACTGACCAACTAAAAAAAGCCATTGATGACGGTAAATTTGCAGGTTCCATATTCGCAGACTTTTCCCGGGCATTCGACACCATCGACCATGACATTCTTAACATTAAACTAGACTCAATTGGCATAACTGGTCCTCCTTTACTGCTACTACGCGACTACTTACGAGACAGATATCAGGTTGTCAGTGTATGTAATGCTTATTCTAAACCTAAAATTACTAATTTAGGCGTACCACAGGGGTCAATTTTAGGCCCCTTACTATTTTTACTTTATATTAATGACCCGACCTAATTGTCTTACCTTTTCCAAGTGCATATTATATGCTGATGACACCACACTCATTAATTCTAACGAACATCTATCAGTAGTAGTAACCCGGCTTAACAGTGACCTTCATAACTTGTTAGGATGGTGTAAAGCTAATAGACTTACGATTAATCCCTCTAAAACTAAATTTCTTGTGTTCTCATCAGAAAATAAATCATCGCAGTGCATTCCGCCCATTCTCATTGATAACCACTCATTATCAGCAAGTAATGAATGTGTTTACTTAGGTGTAAATATCGACCATAACTTGAAATTTCATAACCATGTAACACATATAAAAAAGAAGTTATCACATGGAATACGCATCCTCATCAGAGCACGTCCATTTTTTTCACGGCCGGTACTGCTCTCACTTTATTTCGCGTTTGTACACTCGCACATTAATTACTGCATAACCTCCTGGGGTAACACGTACACTACTAATCTAAAACCACTACAAATCATTCAGAACCAGGCGATTCGATTAATCACATCATGTCCACCCACCTACAATGCTAAACAGTTGCTACAAGAAAATAACATTCTCGATGTTGCCGCCCTTGTAAAATACAATCTCGCCACTTTTCTTTTCAAACTAATTAATGAACAAATCTCTTTGTCATTAATTCCTTAATCATCATTACTTAATACTAACCCAACTCGTTTCGCGCAGCATAACAACTTCATTTTGCCCAAAGTGCGAACTAATTATGGCAAACAGACAGTTCACTTTGCGGCCATATCATTATGGAACACACTACCATTTCTAATTAAAATCTAAAAAACCCATAAATTTCGCCATGAATTAAAAAAGTTTTTGTTATGTGACATTCATTCTTCTGCATAACTGGTTTTTCCCTCGCCTTGTCATTCTCTTTTCAATCTTTTTTTTCCCTCTTTTTAGCTGTCTATACTTAGATTACATTTCCGAAGAGACATAGTTGATGTTATTATCATCATTTCTTTGTATCTTTATCTCATTATTTATAACTTTTTGTATTCTTGCTATTTTTGCTACTGTCGTTGCTAATCAAATATTTATGTTTATATTGCATAGGAGGTCCCATTTCAGTTCATACTACGGGATTTCTTTCTGTATATCCTTATCTTGTACATTGCCTTGTGAAATAATAAAATTTGATTTGATATATATATATATATATATATATATATATATATATATATATATATATATATATATATATATATATATATATATATATATATGTATAGGTCATTCCATATCACGTGTACCAGGTTAATTTTCGACCATCTCCGATCATGCTGAAAAAAATCATGCAGGTATATGTGAATGTGAGAATTAGTTATTGAGGCCTTATATTTCGCAAAAAAAAATGATGTGTTTCCTAGAGGGCGCTTCAAACTTTGGGCACCCAAGTGAAACTGCGTCGCGCTAAATAATTTCTAAAATATTATTGGTTTGACCAATTAATACGAAACAACTTTTCCCTTACTCTCAAGGCGTTAGTCTTTTATGACTATGATAGTTTATCGATTTTCGTCCTAACTTTCTTTATTTTAGGCCTTGGCGAAAAATTGCAATATGCTGCATGTTTAGCGTTTTTTTATAAAAAGCACACATTTTTTCGCGAGCAATATATTGACATTATGTGTTTTATTGGTTCCTATATTAAATGATGAAAATACTTTGGGAGCGAATGAAGAAGAAACAATGCCAGAATATTGTGACAAAGTTGGGGAAAATAGCATTTTGACTCATATTGCAGCTTCCCTTTCACAATTTAGCGGTCCAAGTATAAATATGGGTTATATATTGTTGCATAGTATGCTTTGTTCATAAGATATACAGAGAGTTTCAAAAGAGTAGTTTTTGTTTTAAGGGAGAAAAAAAATTTTCCAACTGAACAAACACAAGGTAGTGGGAAGTTTGCCTTTGCCTCGCCTTCACTGCATAGCACATCAGCGCAAGATTCCAGCGGCGGCTTTTCGACAGCGAATAATGTAAATCATACGACTGCTTGTCACTTGTTTTAGTAATGCTGCTGTATAGAACGTCAAAAATGGCTATAGTGATAAAATTATGAAACAGTATCTTCCCCCTTGGACCATCAAAGGGCAAGTTCTATACAACCGCTTCATAGTCCCAAGGGGCAGAATTAAAATGTAGTCGATGGCCTGCAAGACAGTATTAGGGCGTTGTGTTTGGCTTCTGATAATTAATGCGCATGGTCTTAATAATAATTAACGACATAATTAAGGTATGAGTTAGGCAGGCCACCACGGTGGTACAGTAGTTACGGTGCTCGACTGCTGATGCGAATGATGAGGGTTCCATACAGGCCGCGGCGGTGGCATTTTTATGGAGACGAAATGCTTGAGGCCACTATAAGTGCGCGAGCCTCCTTGATTTAAGTGCTTGTTAAGGAACAGAAGCGCTAGAACTTTTCGTAGTCCTCCACTACGAAGTGCCTGATAACCATACCGTGGATCTGGGCGCGTCAAACTCCACAAATTATTATTAATAGTAGTATTGCAAAACGCCGGGCTAACTGTGCTCGAAATAACAGCGCGGTAGAAATGGAACTATTCTAGCCAGATCATACATATGTGGCGCTTTTCTTCTAAAAAAAAGCCAAGTTTGCTTTAACTGAAACTGAAAAAAAAAACGCAGTTTTTTGCTATGGACAATATGGTCGGGCCAGCTCCAACATTTTTTTTTCGCCAGTGCGCTCATGTCACCAAAATACCTCAAATCTATATTACGGCTTAAAATCTATGTAGACTACTATCGTCATTATTCCAGAGTAAAATTTGTATTTGGCTTTTAGAGATTGTAACATTTCACTTGGGCTTGACTTAGCTTGTAAAAGAAGTCTACATTGCAGCAAATGAATGCTACAGCAATATTTTGAGACCACATTAACACCATGCTCGTGCTTCCGTCGGTGCCGCCTTTTGTTGCATTGGCGTAACGATGATAACTAGACTTGTAGAGCGAGTGGTCCTACCAGGAAAGATGCGTACCATTCTGGACTGCCGGCAGCGTTTTGTCGGTTTTGGCATCTTGAGGGCCTTCAGAAAAATGCTTGGTTGTTTGTTTGTTAGTTTATTTATTTGTTCGTTTGTAGCCTGAAAACTGTTTCAGCTCTTCTTCATCTTCTTTTTAGCTCATTTGATTTCACGCCGTTTCGGATCGCTTCTTCTTCAAGGAGTAAAGCGGTGCCCAATATCTTCATTTCAGTTGTCTTCTATTTCAAATATACCGTCAGGGAGTTAAAGAAAGCCATGATATGCAGTGCAAAGGTTGTCGAATGAAAGCAATATAGGAAAGCTACTAGGACCCAAATAAAACAGATTGGACCCGGTCGCGTTGGTTGTTTTGGTCGTGTTTGTTGAAGCAGCAGATGTAATGGATCCGACTCAGTTTGATCCAAGCAGATAAAAGATTTCGCTGATTTTTTTTTTAATTCAAAACAGCCTTCTTGAGTTCACGTTACAATGAGGAGTTGTCCCATTTTGATTACAATTTGTTTAAAAGAGAAATATACTTTGACACGTTTTACGTTCCCGTGAAATTTAGCCCTTTTGTGATCTGGTTCCTTAAAAAAAAACAAAAAAAAAACGCCACATATATAGCACAAGGCAGTCATCATGCTTTGGCCGAAAAAGGGCTGTTCGAAGCACTGTTATCGTTAGAAGGAAGTAATTGTGGCAAAGCAGGATTGCTAGTACATTATAGTCTCCTTAGCGTCGTCGATGTGGATCCGCTTCTCGGACAGGAAAAAAAAATTGGATGTGTTCCAAAGATTGACCTCAAAAATGTCAGCTCACTGGCAACACTGAATACATTAGAACAACTTTGAGGTCAGAGTGGTCAGTTCAAAGAGTGAATCAAGGGTGCTCTCCCTCCGCCCTTACTTTTTCACTGGGTGGATGCACACCCCGCTGATCGGCGTACCCTAGCAGCCCGGAATTAGTAGATGCCTTTTGTTCTAAGAATATAGTGCACTGCCGGTACAAAACACGCGGCCCGCGGACGCATTGCTAGCGGCCCGCGCCTTCTGACAGAATAGTCTTGCGAGTTTACTAAATAGTATTCGCATCATTTTCTCGCCTACTACGTATAATAGCTCTTTGTTCAGGGAAGCTATGGAGACGGGACTGGTCTCAAGTGTTTTTTGCGTGTGCGCGAGGCACCCCATGCGCTCATGATAAGTTGCAACATCAGCGTGAAACGAAAACTCCCGTATTTCACAATCCGCGTCCAGATTTTAGTCATTCTGAAAATCAGTATCCATATGTTTTCCGAGACCTGAGGTCAAATACCCTTCTGAAATGACCCATGCAGGAAATGATTTCTTTATCCTTTCAAAAGGCAACGTTTGGTGACAATTTAATTCAAACTCTCTGCCCCCCCCCCCCCCCTCCCCCCCCCCCCCCCCTCCCGGAATCCACCATCTTCACTGTCCTCCCAGCGCTTGTGGTACTACATTTCGTTACTGCGGCCCGCTAGTTGAGGTTTGTTGGAGGCCCCTTCTATATATATATTAATGCAGAGCGTCCTGCGTATCAACAATAGTTACACCTTCGCGGTGACACGGCAGTAAAAGGCACCACGCCTTCTTTTGCAGAATATTTCTTACGGCATCATGCGCTGCACAGCCATATACAGGACCGCCAGTGGTCCGCAATGTTCACACCGAAGTGTCTTTTCGACTGCGAAAATTTTTTCTGGATTTTTTCTAAAATAATCTTCGATTTTACAAAAAATCCAGGACGATTTTCAGCGCAGCTAGCTTTTTTGGTCGGTGATACACCACAATACGAAAACATTTCGGGGGGGGGGGGGGGCTGAAGCCCCATAAGCCCCCCCCCTCCCCCTGGCTACGCCCCTGCCTCCCATACTAATTTTGGTTTACCCGTAGTTAAAGGGGCGATCACGAGAGCACCTGGACGTAGGGGGATAGATAGATAGATAGATAGATAGATAGATAGATAGATAGATAGATAGATAGATAGATAGATAGATAGATAGATAGATAGATAGATAGATAGATAGATAGATAGATAGATAGATAGACAGACAGACACGCTAAAGGTGCTTGCAGTACGCAAAGAAATGCTTCGCATTTAATATAAATGACTTTATCAATGGTTTTCGTTTTCTGTTTGATGCGGTGATGCTCAGCGAAACATGGCGCAGGGAAGACCGTGAGGGGTTCAAATTTTCATCTTATCAATCATATTGTTTTGAACAGATAACCGTCGAGGCGGTGGCGTTATGCTGTTGCTAAGAGAGTGCGTAACCTACGAGCTGCGTTCCAATTTTGGTATCTGCTGTGATGATTTTGAAATAATAACACCTCGTGCCAATGACTGTATGATTTCTGTTTGCTAGAGACCACCAAGCGGAAATCATTCTATTTTCTCTTCAATTTGTGAACAGCTGTTGCCATTTCTTTCAGAAACTGCCAATTCTTTTGTATCTGCAGGTGATTTCAATACAGACGTATTGACCCTTTCTGCACCACAAAAGGCGACGTTCACCATGTTGACTTCAAATGGTTACGAAAATTTAATCCGTGTACCGACAAGAACAACATGTGAAAGCGAAATACAGTCAAGAGTCCGACGGAATCCCGTCTGGTCGAGGACACACATAGTGGAATAAAAGAAAAAATAACGCCGACCAAGGTAAAAGGCACCAAATTTTAAAAAAGACGTTACGGCGGAAACGTCTTTTTAAAATTTTTGTGTGCCTCGGCCGGCGTTTTTCTTTTACTGTAAAGCAAAACACTGCTGGATTTATTTATCAATAATATCGATTCTACAAATGCGAAATAGTGGTGTAATGTCGCATGACCTTAGTGAACACCTCCCGATGTTTGCTCTGCTAAGAAAGCAACCTTTTATGGCAAACGAAAAGCATCAGTAAGTTCCTTTTCAATATGTCACAAAAACACATTTCGATAATTTTAGAGCTGCATCGCTGATGAGCGATATTACGCAAATTCTGAAAATAGGTGATATTGAAATTGCATACAGCAAACTTACTGATGAGATCTCTCGCATATATATAAGCGCAACTAGCCTCAAAAGAAGTTCAAGTAGAAAAATAAGAAAACCATGTATAACCCCAAAATGCTTACAACAAATGAATTGCAAGAACGCGCTTTATCACAAGTTCATTAAGAGTAAGGATCCAAGCACATCGAAAGAATACAAATCGCTTAGAAACAAACTAAACAGAGAACTAAGGCCGCACAGGAAATGCTTGCTTTCCAAGCTGAGTTCAATAGCTGATCACATAAACCCGATATGTTTTGTCAAAAGCCTAATACTGTCTTAAATCACCGCAAATATCTCCACGTGTAGAAAAGCTATTTCTCTGTGTTTGCGAAATATGAGGCAATGATTTGGCGAATACATTTAATGATTATTTTGTGAGCAACTGTAATGCTTTTGCATCAGCTGATTATTGAAAATTTATGCCACATAGGAATCCATCTTCCTTTTTCCTTCACCCATTTGCACAATCTGAAGTACTGTCGGCTTTTCTTTCGCTTAAAAATAGCTCACGTTTTGATGCTGAGGGCATGCAGGTTCGTCCAATTATGTGCCTGATATTCTTTGCCCACATTTCACCTATATATTTAATCTGTAATTGGCGAGCGCTATCTTTCCTAGGGGGATGCTTACCACAAGAGTTTCTGCGCTTTTGAAGGAAGGTGACGTAAACGTGATTAAAAATTATCGACATATTTTGGGATTACAAGTATTATCCAAAGGGATGGAGAATACATGTGCAAATGTTTAAATTTTTTGATAAGCGCAGTCTTATCTGTACAGCTCAATTTGAATTTAGGAAACGTCTGTCTACTGAATTAGCCCTACGTCAATGAAAATAATTGATTATCTCACAATTTGGAAGCGTAAGTCTTCTCCTCGGCCTTTACATTTGATGGTATCCATCATTCTATATTACTTGAAAAGATTGAAACTTACGGTATTCACGGGCATGGTCTAAACGTCCGTGAAGGCTTATCTAGATCATCGCTATCACGTCCAAATTGAAAATTGCCGCTCAGATTAAAAAGAAAATCAGTATACGCGTTCCTCAAGGCAGTGTTCCCGGCTCATTTTTTTTAATAGTTTACATATATGAACCTGGCAAATATCTTCAGTGATGCAAAATACGCAATGTACGTACGCTGACGACGCTCGCCTTGTTTTTTTTCGTCACCTGAACTTGGTAGCCTTCAGAATAAAGCAAACGGTGCTCTAAAAGCTCGCGAAGAATGGTCAGCAGCGAACATTCTGCAAATTAATACAACAAAAGACAAATGCTGCCATTTTCTGACCGAAATCGAAGGAGATAAGCTGCAATCACATGACCCTTCTTTATGTAGATGATTCAACTCAAATAGTAGGTCTTGCGAAAAGACGGAGTTACCTTCACACAAAGTATGCTTTGGGACGCACACATCGAAGGGGTTTTAGGCAAGTTATCCCGTGTGGTCGGTACACTCTTAACCTTGTTCCACATAGGTTCCAGATAAAGTAGTCGTAAACATACGTTAACCGTAACCAGACGGAGATGGTATGTGAATCACAGCTGTTTGGCGAGCGTTATGCGGAACAGCAGCTGTTTTTTTTCTTTAGTTTTTGCTTAGTTAAGTGGAACTCGACATGTGTTATCGAACCCAGTGATTTGTTCCGGTTACCGCATTGCGTGCTTTGACGGTTGTTCCACTTACGACTGCAAAGCGACGCCGTATCTGCATCTCATGTTCCAGCTAATGCGCGTTGGGGAGGAGGTCGAGGAGGACCTTCCCATGAATCCTTTCTTCGATTACGAAACAACCATTGTGCTGCAACGGAACAAAGCACGCCAAACGCGGGACTGGCGCTCGCGAAATAACGACTGCAGAGCCTCCACGTCTCTCTGCAGCGGATCTTCCTGCAAACAGAAAAAAAGCCACAGTTTCGCCGCAAGGGTGAAGCAGTGAATGCGATAGCAACAAATTCTAATGTTGTTAATCGAAGTGAGGCTGGCAGCTAACTCTTTTAGATCCGATCTCACGCAACTCTACAAAATGCTGGTTTAAGAGCATACGGCCGCTCCAGGGACACTGTTCGCACAATGTCCACGCGTTGAGAGCGGAGCACGTAGGAGCCAGCCGCCCGCTGTCGGCTGCTGAGATTGCGAGATAACGCGTGTGCCAGCGATGACCGCGCTCGTAAAACCAAAGGTCGCAGTGGCTGCATGAGGGACCCCCCCCCCCTCGCGTCTTTTCGGGCTTGTTAAAGACGCGCGAGGCATTTCCTCTCCTTGAAGCACTCCCCGGCTCGTCGAACAGGCAGGGGGGATCTTCTCGCATACGCCTTCGGAGCGACGGAGATGGGCCGGCTCGTTTGATGTCCGCTTCAGCGGCGTTTGTAGCCCCCGCACTGTTACCCGCGGGTATTTTTCTTCGTAGCTTTTACTTATATATATATATATATATATATATATATATATACATATATATATATATATATATATATATACATACATATATATATATATATATATATATATATATATATATATATATATATATATATATATATATATATATATATATATATATATATATATATATATATATATATATATATATATATATACGGGACATGACGGCAAAAATCAGCCGAGAGTGTCGATATCGCAATATCGCTATCGCAATAAAAGCATGTGCGTGTACTTACTCTCACCGACACTGCCTTCACTGGCGGAGCGCTGTGGTGGTTACGTAGTTGCACTGACGAGTGCTTGACTAGGCTATAGGTCTACAGACAGCGTGCGCCATTTTTTTTGCTGGTGAATGTGCGTGGTTTTCCGAAGCTTTGTTCGCGTTTGTAGATGATTATGGAGGCTCTGGTACCACCGTTATCAAGTTTGCCTTTGAAGCCTCGGACTAGTGATCCTGCACTCGCTTCACAGAGGTGAATGACGAGCGCTTATATTGCTTATGAATTAGCGGCAAGGCGGATGACAAATCGGGAACTCTTGCAGTCTGCGCCATTCTTCTGTCTGGATGTGAGCTCTTTTTTTTTTGCGTGGCTTGACAGTTTATGTGACCGCAACGAAATGAAGAGGGTTTGGGCGTGCTGGATGAATACGTAAGCGTCTTTCAGGAGCAAAATTTGTGTGCCATGTACAGCGTTATGTAAGTTCCGCCGAGAAATATCGGACTTGGTCATACGCTCGCGACGGAAAGTACACTGTACCAGTTAGATGTGCTTAGCTGTAGGCTCGGTTCAGTGAGGTTTGCTGTGTAAAACACTGCCTTTTAAGGGAATTTTACTAAATAACATCGCTCGCGTCCTCGGATGGCCCGCGTGAGTTTATTTGAGCATTTCACGATGACCTTTTAAAAGCATTACTTGCATGACTGGCTGACCTCGGCAGTCTTTCATATGTACGACGAACTAGTTTGCGCCACGTGCAGTCACTTTATGATTCCGTATTTTAACGTCTATGACAACAGGGTAGTGTTCGGAGTGATGGTAGATGCGTTGTTGGGTGTCTGCATGTGAACGGTAAAAGTGCACTGAAGTCTAACACAATGAAGACACACACACGCACACACATGACGCCTTCATTGTGTGTTCGTCTTCAGTGCGCTCTTACCGTTCATAAACACGGAATACCAACGTGTCCAGATTACCGCCTTGGTGTCTTTGTTTCGTGTAGCATCGTGTGGTGTGCTGTAATTTCTTGAAAAAGGCGCCCGCACTAATTTATCTCAGCATATAACTTCTAGTGAACCGCTTCCGACACATTTAGATTCTGTATGTCAAGTACTGAGCGTTTTTAGGAGAATATGTAATGGTCCTGTACTGTTAATAGAGAGTTTTAGTTTGGCGTTTTTACGCTCCGCTCAGCAGCTAAGCGGAGCGGGAAGGCGAGTGCGCATGCGCCTTCCGCTACGGCCATAAGCGGGTTAGCGGAGCGAGGCCCACGCTCCGCTTACGTGCTGCCTAAGCGGAGCGCGGAGCGTCGCTGCCGTTTTCGCAAGCGGAAGGGGGGATCTGGAACGCAACCTTGCTGGCTTTCGCGTGGCTATTATCAAGTCAGTGCTTGCTTCTCTGTAAAGAAAATATACACCGCCAACATATTTAAAGCACACTTCTAAATACGTCGTGAACAAATAAATTCATACGTTCTCATTTGGGTTTGTAAATGCGACTAAATGTTTTTCTCTTTTTCTTTAGCGACGCTGAACATCACCAGAGGGCGCCGTAACTGCTGAGGATCCGCTACGCTAGTCCCGCTGCCGACAACGCACAACTAAAACGAGAAAATGATCGAACGAGCAGTGATGGTACCTACAAGTGTCTTCACGTTTTTTCCAGCCATGGGCTTCGAGATTGACAACCCGCTCGTTACTGGACGCCACGATAATGGCACGCAACGTGACCTTGCGTTAGGGAGAAGGAACTTTACCGTCCCTGTCTCCACGCATGTCGACCAAGTCCCACACCGATTGTTCAAAAGTAAGAGGAATGGGGCGGCTCCGATTAAATCTTTTCCTTCGAAAATATTCGATACCTTCGCATTAAAACCCGCCGCAGTGGTGTAGTGGTTATGATGTTCGACTGCTGACCCGCAGATCGCAGAATGGAATCCCGGCTGCGGCAGCTGCATTTTTGCCTCCATCCAAAATGCAGCTGCCGCAGCCGGGATTTTCGATGGAGGCAAAAATGCTTGAGGCCCATGTACTTAGATTTATACGCACACGTTAAACAATAGCACGTGGTCGAAATTTCCGGGGCCCTTCACTACGGCGTCTCTCATGATAATATCGTGGTCTTGGGACCTTCAACCCCAACAATTATTACTAGTTTCACAATAATAAATTTGTATTGCAATGTGCGGCACTTCATTGGTCATTTTATTTCCGATATTTTTCTTACCAATATCGTGATTTCGTTTTATTCACAATGGGCTCTCTCTTTAGTAGCATAGAATGGGTATTAGAGGTTTGTGAAGAGTGAATCTTGCCAAGCATTGATGGGTATGTATTTTTTGGTGTGTGTGTGTGTGTGTGCACATGTGTGTTGGTGGGTGGGTATGGGATGTTTTCAACAGGATGTGTATGTGTATATTACATTTTCTATCACCTTCCAGCCAATTGGATCTGCAAAGCCACCACGACTGCCACAGAGGTACTCCAAATTTTTTAAACATTCCCTTACAAGCTTGTCAGTAAGCACACTTTAGAGAGAAATTTCATTATTTGAAGTTAAGGCCCTTTTCACTTTTCTGCTTTAACACTTAATTGTTGAAATGCTTTTTTTTTATTTTTAACATATAGAATGCTGCCCAGAATAGCCAGAAGATCTTGATGTCGTCCATGCAAACAAGTCTTCCGGCGTCAAGATACTGTGCTGAAGGCCCCTCAGATTTGTGAACCCCATGAGAACACAGATCTCGAACTAAGCTCCGGCAACAGAGCCAACTGCTACTACCATGAGCCCCACAGCTCAGGTAGCTGCGTAAGCACTGACTTTTCGCGATATTAGTTGAGTAGTTTTGCTAAGTAGTTCAGTAGTTTTGTTAAGTATGTCAAAGGATAGCATCCAGGTATTAGTTAGTTGTGCCATTGGTAAGACCACTTTTTCTGCGCCTAACCACTACAAGACACACTATGTAGAATGTGATGGACCTGCACAACTTTCAGAGGCAACTTATGTGCAGACTTAATATAGTGGGTTCGAATCTAAAAAAACTGTCCAGAAAGCTTAAACTTAGGCCCTTGATTATAAGCGAATATTCGTACGCGCAGTGATGGCGACATGATGTCCTATTATTATTGGCTGCCTAAGGGCGAACATAGATGTTCAAAAACAGTCGCGAGTACTGTTGTTAAAGGTGTTTCAATTTTTTCTTATCCCAAAAGGCCTGCAAAAGGCTTTGATATTGATTTGATCATTACAAAACACGAAAAGGCCTGTATGAAAAAAAAATGAGTTTACGCCAAACCAAATAGTCTTTTAAAATTGTAGTCGAGCATAGCATGTACCATTCACGACCCTCTTGTAAAATTTACTCCAACATCTGGACGAGCAGCATACGTCCAGGGACAGTTTTAAATGCGAAGCATTTCTTAGCGAACTTCGGCGAGTTTGAGCGTATCTATCTATCTATCTATCTATCTATCTATCTATCTATCTATCTATCTATCTATCTATCTATCTATCTATCTATCTATCTATCTATCTATCTATCTATCTATCTATCTATCTATCTATCAATCTATCTATCTATCTATCTATCTATCTATCTATCTATCTATCTATCTATCTATCTATCTATCTATCTATCTATCTATCTATCTAGCCGCCTACGACTTTGTGCTCTCCAGGGCGTATCGTTAATGGGATTTATACCAAATTTGGTATGGCATAACATGACCGTATGACGAACATAAATGGCTGGTCATATCATGAAAATCATGACTAAATTGTCATGAAAAGTATGATTTACATGCCACGCTCATGGGGCGTTCGCGGCCGTTTCGTTAGCTTGATATACACCAACTTTGGGATTGAGTGAGGTGACTGTATGACGAACATAAATGGCAGATGGTAATATGCAAATAAGGACGTGCATGTCATGAACAACATGATTTGATTTACATGCCACGCTCATGGCGAGCTCGCGGCCGTTTCGTTAGCTTGAGATACACCAAATTTGGTATTGAGTGACATGACTGTATGAGGAACATAAATGACAAGTGGCAATATGGAAATCATGACATGTCATGAGCGACATGACTTGCATGCCACGCTCATGGCGCACTCGCGGCCGTTTCGTTAGCTTGAGATACACCAAATTTGGTATTGAGCGACATGACTGTATGACGAACATAAATGTCAAGTGGTAATATGGAAATCATGACTTGTCATGTGCGTCATGACTTGCATGCCACGCTCATGGCGTGCTCGCGGCCGTTTCGTTAGCTTGAGATACACCAAATTTGGTATTGACTGACATGACTGTATGACGAACATAAATGACAAGTGGTAATATGGAAATCATGACTTGTCATGAGGGACATGACTTGCATGCCACGCTCATGGCGTGCTCGCGGCCGTTTCGTTAGCTTGAGATACACCAAATTTGGTATTGAGTGACGTCACTGTATGACGAACATAAATGACAAGTGGCAATATGGAAATCATGACATGTCATGAGGCACATGACTTGCATGCCACGCTCATGGCGTGCTCGCGGCCGTTTCGTTAGCTTGATATACACCAAACTTGGTATTGAGTCACGTGACTGTATGACGAACATAAATGACAAGTGGTAATATGGAAATCATGACTTGTCATGTGCGTCATGACTTGCATGCCACGCTCATGGCGTGCTCGCGGCCGTTTCGTTAGCTTGAGATACACCAAATTTGGTATTGAGTGACATGACTGTATCACGAACATAAATGACAGGTCCTAACATGTAAAACATGACATGCAAATATGTAAAGCATGATTTGCTCCTTCCTGGCTGCTTCGCATTACATCGATTCCCACAGTGCGTGGGATCTGCCGGCTTTTTTTTCTTGAAGATGTTTTTCTGCGTTGACAACTGAAACTTCGCAAGTGTGCGTAACTAATAACTGATCAAACTGAATGCTGCATGTCAATACCTGTTTTACTTGTTATTTATTCTGGTTCTCCAGTTTGTTCCTAATGTATTGGTGTTGTTGGTACACAAATTTCATTCTCTATTGCTGATGCACTGTGGCTTATTCTTTGTGTGTTGGCATGGCCTTGTATTATCTATATATACTGTACTTGTCTTCACCTAATCATGCGCGAGAAAGTGTTGTGTGGAATAAAGTGTTCAAAATATTTTCCTTATTTCTTTTACTGCCAGCCAGAAAGGCAGCAGGCTTTCTGAGCTCGATTGTTCTTCTGTGAGTAGCATATTGCCTGGAGATCATGAACACATAAAGCAATAGCAACAGTTATATAAGTTGTATCCTCACACATGCAGTGTAGGGTTGTGATTTGTTATGATGTAGGCTAATGTAGGCATGCATCTAAACCAAATCCTAAGCATGACAGCGAAATGTAAATGCTGTAGCCTTTACAGCGGTCCTTTTCATGACTTTGCAGGTTTCTTGATTGGTGCTATTTGGCCCTCTCTGATAGCACGGCTGTTTCCAAATTCACCTAAATAATATAAATTACCATTTTTAAGCCAAACGAATGTTTGAATGGCTTACTTTCTCGTCATCTCGAGGCATGGTTTTATGCAGATCATGGTTAACGTCACCCATACGACTGGCATAACTAAGCGGATATGACACTCAAATCGGACAAGCCAGCATTAAATTTTCTTATACGTTTTGCCGTATACCTGAACTGACAACTCAGTAGTTATTATTAAGTATAATATAATAAAAAAAAGCCGGCAGATCCCACGCACTGTGGGAATCGATGTAATGCGAAGCAGCCAGGAAGAAACAAATCCTGCTTTACATAATTTGCATGTCATGTTTGACATGTTAGGACCTGTCATTTATGTTCGTCATACAGTCACGTCGCGCAATACCAATTTTGGTGTATATCAAGCTAACGAACTGGACGCAAGCGCACCATGAGCGTGGCATGTAAATGGGGTTGTAGATGACACGCATGCCAAGAGTTTCATGTTACCACCTGCCACTTATGTTCGTTATACAGTTCATGTCACTCAATACCAAATTTGGTGCATATCAAGCTAACGAAAACGGCCACGAGCGCGCCATGAGCGTGGAATGCAAGTCATGTCGCTCATGACATGTCATGATCTCCATATTACCACTTGTCATTTATGTTCGTCATGCAGTCACGTCACTCAATACCAAGTTTGGTGTATATCAAGCTAACGAAACGGCCGCGAGCGCTCCATAAGCGTGGAATGCAAGTCATGTCGCTCATGACATGTCATGATTTCCATATTACCACTTGTCATTTATGTTCGTCATACAGTCACGACACTCAATACCGAGTTTGGTGTATATGAAGCTAACGAAATGGCCGCGAGCGCGCCATGAGCGTGGCATGCAAGTCATGTCGCACATGAGAAGTCATGATTTCCATATTACCACTTGTCATTTATGTTCGTCATGCAGTCATGTCACTCAATACCAAATTTGGTGTATATCAAGGTAACGAAACGGCCGCGAGCGCGCCATGAGCGTGGCATGTAAATCATACTTTTCATGACAAGTCAGTCATGATTTTCATGATATGATCAGCCATTTACGTTAGTCATAGAGTCATGTATTCCATACCAAATTTGGTATAGATCCCATTAACGATCGGCCGGGAGAGCACAAAGTCGTAGGCGGCTAGATAGATAGATAAAGATACGCTCAAAGTCGCCGAAGTTCGCTAAGAAATGCTTCGCATTTAAAACATGCGCACGCATGTTTTCGTGGAGCACAAATAACGGCATGTTCCACGAAAACATACCTGCGCAACAGTGCAGTACAACAACTGTTTTCAGGGTTCTTATCATATTATGCTGAGAAATAACACCTAAGCTGTCCGTTCAGGTATGCAGCAAATATATAAGAAAATTGAGTGCTTCCTTGTCTCATTTAAGTATCATACCTGTTCACTTATGCCAAAAATATGGGCGACTCTAACCATGGTCTGCATGAATTCTATTCGAGGATCTAGGTACTGAATAAGTACCTAGATCCTAGAATAAGTGCCTAGATCCTAGGAATGCTGCAGCATACACGACCCAGTGACCAGTGACTGAAAGGCTGTTCCACATACTCGAGGCGCTATCTGGGACGGACGCTGCACCTACGTAAACGGAACTTCTTTTGCAAAAAAGTTCCGCTTACTAGCTTGAACCTATGTGCAACCAGATTAAGAGTGTATGATGGCGCGTCAGTGATCTATATCACCTTATAAAATACAGCTTCCTGTTCACAATACTCTTTTTTTCTTCCCTATAGTATTGTTTTTTGGTATGGGTTACGACGACATATACAAATCTTTAAATACTTCATATACTGCAGAAAATGTTTGTACGAGCACTTTTTAATGTTCCATATCATTCTCATACTTCAGATTAATTTTTCAAAGTAAACCTAATCTGTGTGTTTAACCTGCATAATTACAAGTTAAGTCTAGCGTTCGAACGAGAGATAAAAGAAAACATAAGTTTTTTCATGAGTTATTTAATCTTGATAAAAACCCGAATTCATATGGCACCCGTTACACAGAACCGTGGAAAGTTGTCACTGCCCGTGCAAATTATTCTATGCAGAGAATATTGTACACACTACCAACCTTACAAATTGATTCCATAAATTACACATTGAATTGCGAATAACTTCTGCACGAACACTGCGCGAACACTTCATCAATCCATGCTCACATAGCAAATATGAGTAGTATCTTGGTTTCTTCATCCTTTCTTACTGATGCGACTGTTTTTTGTATGAAATTGTATTAACTTTTTTTGATATTTTGTATCTTGATTATGTGTTCTGTATGATTTTTTCTCTTTTTTTCTGAATGTGTGCTATCGCTGCTTGTTTTGTAGAGGTGGCTGCGGGCCATGGTTAAGTTGCTGACGTCTCGAGCGCCTTTTACCCGCAGTTATTGATTGAAATATAAAATTTATTATTATCATTATTATTATTATATTATTATTATTATTATTATTATTATTATTATTATTATTATTATTATTATTATTATTACTTGTTCTCGGTAGGAGAAGGCGGCGTTCTTCAGCGGAATGCTCCAGTAGTCCCAGTCGTCGTGACCTCTGATGTTGAAGGGAGCGAGAGCTGGAACTTGATTCGCGGCTGCCTCCAGTCCTCCGGCTTCCAGAAGCAGAACCGTGACTTTGGGATCTGCCGAGAGCCGGTTGGCGATGACGCAGCCCGCAGAACCGCCGCCAACTGCGCATAGAAGAATGACGGATTCACTTGATCAGTATACACCAAAAAAACTGCCTTCAAGAGACTGTAGGTCCCACCGACATGTGGCATATAATGTCTTGAATGAAATGCAGTCTTGGGAGAAAAAAATTCAGCGACGATTACGATACTGCCTAATGCGAATTCAGAGCGCAGCTTCGTGTTGGGGCCCGGCAAACTGTGTTTTAAAGTTTTTGGCTTTGCGCAAGATATCAACTACGCCATAAATCATAATTTTTGTGAAGTAGGACAGCACCCACTACGCCATTATTCGTCTTTCTGCGGATAAGCGACGTTCCCTGTATACACTTCTGTAAGATATTATGTGTACTTTGTTGATGCTGCATGTAGCTGATGGCGATGACGAATTATGGCCGTACACTTTGCAGTGGGTGCGACGCATTAAATCACACACTCGTTTCGCAATTAGCATTGTGTGACGAATGGTTGTTATCTTACTCTCCTGTCACGCTATATTACATAGGTTGGACGCGGTTCCTTGCCCGACATGACGCCTGTATAGGGTCTTTTTGCAAATGAGTTTCAAGCACCAGCGTGGCTAAACCGTAGATCACGTTTTGCTACACTGCTGGGAAGGCGTATATTTCTGGGACATCTTGCAACTAATAATGAAGAAAGATTTTCCTTAGGATCCGCATGGGAGTAGGTACCTGGCAATAAATAGCGAAGATGGAGTCCCATTTGATTTAATAATGCTGAACGCCCTGTGCTGTTGATGGCGGGCTAAAACGGCTGAATAGTTCTGTGACTTGGACGCTAGGACAACGCATATTATCTTTAGGCAAAGTATGTCTGCCTTCATTGAAAACATGAAAGTGGAAGAGTGTGTACTCTAAAGGCTGTCGAGGATAGAGCCTCTGGCAGCATATAAGGAATTTTAGGAGGACAAAACCAGTCCAAGTAGGACTGATGGCATGTTTTCTGTGTTATCTAAGGATGTATGTGTATTTTGTGGCATGCTTTTCTTGTAAATTGTCTAAGACCGGCAATAAATAAATAAAAAAAAACACCAGCGTGGCTCTGTGGTAGAATACTCGACTGCGACACAGAGTGCCCGGGTTGAAATCCCATTCTATCCCGGGTATTTTTGTCTTATTTTATTTTTTCATGTCTATCGGTTACTTTTTCATGCCTATCTGTTACGCCAACGACGGCGACGGCGACGCGTCTCAACGCAGGAATGCGTGTCTAAGAGCTGCGCTCTAAAATTGAGCAGATTATACGCGCTGTGGTAATCGATCTAATGTGGAGCATCCAGCGAGGAGCTAGCTGTATATGCCGCATTTTTTGTATTTTTGGCAAATCAAGGAATTAATGTCATGCCATACCATTCATTATCGCATGTTTGTCATGTATGCGTGCCTATACGTACAAACTGGTATCTCCATGCTAATGAAACGTATATTCTGGTATACGCAGTACATGACCGATCCTTTGTTTGTCACGCGCTCACGCCGTGCCGTACCTATTTTTTTATACAGGGTGCCCCAGCTATCTTTAGCCAGAGTTTAAACATATGCCGACACACGCAATGACAACGTGACCAAATGAATGTTGCTGACTGTTGCCTGGAGTAAGTCAAACTATTTTTTGCGTTCTGATTAATTGCTTAATTAGGTCACTTTAATTAACTAACTTTTGAGGCAACGAAGATGGGCCAAAAATTCATATGAGAAAGTTGTAGATCGGTTTGCAAAACGTCCGTCTAGACAGTCACAAATTTTATATCTGTTAATAATTAGGGTTTTTCTGCTTACTACAATTGCCCGCTAAGTACGAAAAAATACCACGTGACAAGCCCGCTCGCGCGCCAGTGCGCACGGTGATTTTAGTGCTCTCTAACGTTCCGCATGCAAACGACCATAGTACATGCCCGATTGTGCTGGCTCGACAGGGCCGCGACGATGGCAGTGGCTGTGGCTGTGCCATGAATACGTTTTGCTATCGGCCACAAAAGCGATAACCGCTGTGTCTGCTTATCGCTGTTATGAACCGGTGCGAGGGGAGCGTACTGTTCGTACGCGGAACGTTTGGGAGCACTAGAATCACGGTTTGTCACGTGATATTTTTCTGTGTTTCGCGGGCATTTGTAGTCAGCAGAAAAACACTAATAATTAACAAATATGAAGTTCGAAACTGCCTAATCGAACTTTTAGCAAACCGATCTACAACTTTCTCATTGGAATTTTTGGCCCATATTCGTTGCTTCAAGAATTAGTTAATTGAAGTGGCCTAATTAAGCAATTAATCAGAACACAAAAAATAGTCTGACTCACTCCAGGCAACAGTCAGCAACATGCATTTCGTCGCGTCGTCATTGCGTGTGTCGGCATATTTTTAAACCCTGGCTAAAGATAGCTGGGGCACCCTGTATACCCAGCTAATGAAATGGCCGTGAGCGCCCCAAGAGTGTGTCATGTAAATCATGCCTTGCATGCCATCCATATCATGGTTTTCATGTTACGACATGTATATGTTCGTCATGGAGTCATATCACGCCATAACAATTTTGGTATATCCAAGCCAGCGTAACGGCCGCGAGCGCACCATAAGCATGGCATGAAGTCATATCATACATGACATGCATGCCATGAATTTCATGTTACCGCCAGCAATAATGTTCGACATCGAGTCATGTCGCGCCGCACCAACTTTGGTATATATCGAGCCGGCGAAACCACCTCGAGGGCACCCACCATGAGCATGACATTTATTTCACATGAGATGCATGTCATGATTTTTGTGTTGCCCGCTGGATTAATGCTCGTCATCCAGTCATGTCACGTCGAACCAATTTTGGTATATATCAAGCCAGCGAAACGGCCAAGAGCGCAACAATGTGTGTCATGTCGTAGACGACACGCATATCATGATTTTCATGTTGCCACCTCCATTAATGTTGTCGTCGAGTCATGTCACGCCGGAAAAATTTGGGTATATATCAAGCGAGCGAAATCGCCGAGGGGGCACTATGAGCACGAAATGTAAGTCATCCCGTACATGACATGCATTTCATAATTTCCACGTTGCGACTTGTCACCTACTTTCGTCATACAATCTTATCAGGTGTTACCAACACTTAAATGACGACACATTGCAGACTACCGATCACAGTGCCACAAGCGGCTTTACTGTTTGGGCTTTACTTTGTGTACATTGGTGCTACGGCCGTTCCGAGCACTCCCTGTACACTCTAGTCATGCTGTACATGACATGCAGATTATTGTCATTTGTGTTCGTCATACAAAGATATAATCTATACAAATTTTGAAGCATTTTGAAGCCAACGAAACAGCCGCGAGAGCATGAAGACCGTGGCATTTAAATCAGGCCATTCATGAAATGCCTGTCTTGATTTGTCATTGAGTTACACAGTGCCTAAACGATTCAATCTACTTTTCAATGATGACTTCGATCCTTTTGTCGCATCTAATAAAAATATTAAGCATTACTGTATGGGCAAGATCCCCACAGTATGACACAGCACGCAGGAATGAATTTACGCTCTGTTTTCGTTGGTTTCTGATGTGTTAAGCGATGTGTTTCTTATTTTTGCAATGTGCACACATATGTATTCATTCAGTTTCATGTTTGCGTGAAGTGTGTAATAATGAATTCTTGTTTTTTTCTTAGCTAAAGTGTAGCTACTGCTTATTTTAACTATTGTATAATTTTGTATAATTGTCGACTTTGATTATCTATAGTATTTTAAGTCTTCGATTACATTTATATCTATGAATGTTCACTGCACTGCCATGTACCAGGTAGTCGGGACCCTTGTCAAGCCACTTGTGCGGCTTTTAGTCCCGTCCCCTCCTTTTTGACAAAGGAAATAAAGACGAATTTGAATTTGAACGTCATGACCTACATAACGTCTGAATAATCAGTTGCAACAATTACCCGCTGCTGGTTTTCCCTCTTCGCTTGTCATTGCTGTGAGCGAATCAGTTCTACAGGGCATAAATAAAAAGGAAGCAGACCAACAAAATGAAAAAGATAAACGAAGACTGGAGGTGTTTCCATTGTGGGGATCTGAGGCGCGCCTGTAGCCTTTGCGCGGGCATTTCGCCGTTCGGCCGGTCCATCCTTTCCCATGCTCTCGTGACGGCGCTACGCGCCGGTTCTCAAGATGGCGCTGCGCGTGGTCTCGGGCCGCGAGAGTCGGCGAGACCGAGTCACGTGTGCGCCGGGAACTCTCTCTCTCCTCGGGTAGCGCACGGTAAGCACGTGTTTTCGTTCCCGTCCGCCGTCCCCTTTGGGAATCGCCTGACTGTAGCCTGCCTGGGTGCCTCGGCATCTTCGGCGGGCTTGTTTACCTTTGTGCTAGCTCCAGCTCTGTACGATAAGCCAAAAAGCGGTGCCTAGTGCTCGTGCGTGGTCGTATTACGCTGAGCCGCACTTGCCGGAGGCCTACGCGTACGAGGTTTGCCCTAGCTCTCGCGACCAGGCCCAGTGGTCATCGCGAGAGTGCGCAGCATAGCCGCGCAGGACTTTTCCCGAGCGGCATGTCAAAGCGCGCCTTTTCCCGCTGCGGGTTCACTCCGATCGTGTTGGAGAAGCGGTGGCAGCCCTGAACGATGGCCCGCAGAAAGACCGAGGAACAACCAGCGGTTCGCCGGCAAGGACGGAGGAGGCCGACCAAGCGGGCACCACGGCAACCTGGGCCCGCGGCTTCAGCGCCACCAGTGCGGCCCAAGACCGAAGGACGCAGCGTGACCACGTGGACACAACAGCAGGGGCAGGAGGCGCCGCGTTTCTTCTTCAGCGACGCACCGGGGAAGACTCAAAGACGGGTGCGGCGCGACCTGCCCCTGGACCGTGTCCCGTGGCCGTTTCGAGGCTGCACGGTGGCGGAGGCCGACGTGGCAGCCCGGGGTGTCCAGCTACCGACACCAGCCGGTGTGACCTTCTGCGCCACGTGCGGCGTGGCCGCCTACTTCAAGAGCCACTACACTGGCGGCATGCAAGTGGCGCGGACAACGGTGGCTGCGGACAGCGAAGCCACCACGAAGAGGGCTTCGAGGGCTCCGGCTCCGCTCGGCCAGCGCTCGGACGCCAACCTCGCGGCCCTCTGCCGACGCCGCATGGGGGAGGACCCCCACTTCGCGGCACTATTGTCGGGACCGCCAGATCCACCACCACCGACCAGCGACGGGGCCCCTGAAGGCAGTATGGGAACCATGGATGTCGAGCACCTACTAGAACTGTAGTACACGCGGTGCACCCCCCACTCCCCCCTTCTCCGCAGGCTGGATAATATATTTTTTTTTGTCTATTTCAAGTGTACTGAGTTTTTTTTTTCCATTTCTGGAACTTCAGTTTTTTTAGCAGCACTAGCAGTGCTGGGCTGAGGCTAGCTATTGCTCATCGCATGACGTCTTTGCATGCATGGGCGACGACCGGCGGCCTTTTCAGACCAGTATAGGGTGAATTAAGGAGAGGAGGATGTGGGGATCTGAGGAGCGCCTGTAACCTTTGCGCGGGCATTTCACCGGTCGGCCGGTCCCTCCTTTCCCATGCTCTCGTGACGGCGCTACGCGCCGGTTCTCAAGATGGCGCTGCGCGTGGTCTCGGGCCGCGAGAGTCGGCGAGACAGAGTCACGTGCGCGCCGCGAACTCTCTCTCCTCGGGCAGCGCACGGTAAGCACGTGTTTTCTTTGCCGTCCGCGGTCCCCTTTGGGAATCGCCAGACTGTAGCCTGCCTGGGTGCCTCGGCGGGCGTGTTTTTTGCGCTTCGCTGGCTTGCAGTCGTTAGGCAGGCGACGTCTGTTTGGCGCTTCGCGCCAAGCAGTGGCCCCCCTCGTCCGGGGAAGGACCGTCTGCCCAAAACAAATCTTCTCTCCCTCACAACCCTGGGAGAGAGGTTGTGCCGGGACAGACGTATGGATGATGATTGGTTGATGAGTTATGTACGACTCTGGGACAAAGCGCCCCTGGGCGCCACGTCTCCTCCCATCTGACAACGGCACCTTTGTGCTAGCTCCGGTTCCGTACGATAAGCCAAAAAGCGGTGCCTAGTGCTCGTGCGTGGTCGTACTACGCTGAGCCGCACTTGCAGGAGGCTTACGCATACGAGGTTTGCCCTAGCTCTCGCGACCTGGCCCAGTGGTCATCGCGAGAGTGTGCAGCATAGCCGCGCGGGACTTTTCCCGAGCGGCGTGTCAATGCTCGCCATTGCCAGCTGCGACGTGCACACGGTTTTCCCCTTTTGATGTACCGTCCGCATGCGGGAGTCCTGTGCTCCCCGCGTCCCGGGAGCGGACGTTGTACTGCGTTTTGGGTGCCGCCAAAGGCAATAAAGTGTTTGTGTGTGTTGTTAGATCGAACACTGTGTTTTTGCCGCGCGGCGCTAAACGCTTCCGTAGTGGAGCTCGCGCGGAGCGGTGCGCTATACGTGAGCAGGCGATGGTATACGCGGCCCTGTGGCTCGCTAAATCTGAACCCGCGGTAGTCTCGACTACGGTGAGTATCGAGGTTACCAAACCATACAACCTAAGATTATCCCACAATTTTAAAGGAGTACTGACACGAAATTTTTCACTTATCGTTTTATTGCGTCAAATGATAGACGAGGTCCCCAAGAGCCTAGAAAATGCACCGTTAAGGGTGAGTGCACCCTGAAAAGTTAATTACACCATGTTTTTAAAAGCTAGTTTCCGGGTCCTACTGTACCCTGACGTGCCGGCAATGGGACGAGTAGCGCCACCAGGCGGTCGTATGTGAATGCGCACGCTTTCGTGACGTATCCTCGTGCGCGCGTAGCTCCATCGTCTGCTGCGCGCCACACATGTGGCAACTGTCGCGCCGTCAACGATGGACGAATATTTGTCAACAGACTCCGACGATAGCAACGACTTCGGCAGAGAGGAAGATGCCGAGCTTGCCGACACCGCGAATCATTTCGCATTCGACCCGCTTGCAAGTACGTCAGAAGACGAGTCGTCTGAGAGCGATAGCGCCATGCAGACGGCTTGCGCATCGGGAATGTCGAATGGTAAGAATTCACTGTTTATTGCTTGATCTTGCGCGGGCATCTTCCGGATGTTCTACGGAAGTCAATAGAGTTCGTGTGGATTTCGTAATGCTATTACTTGCTTGAAATTATCGGTACTCGGTGCAGATTTGACACCGCATGTATGCTTTGTCCTGCCGCTTTCCTATGCAGCCGCACTGCGCACGCACCTTAGAAGTATTTGTTGCTGGGATAGTTGGTTCATCATAATGAGGGAAACTTTCAGACGCCTAAAAACACCGCAAGCAAAGGGAAAGAGACGCTCTTTCCCTGTGCTTCGTTCTTCTTGCCGTGTATTTAGGCGTCTGAAAGTTTCCCTCATTATGACAACGTCTTGCTGGTCGTAACGCCTGAACATTATATCGATAACGTAATCTGCGTAGATGCCTCTGTGGGAGTTGCCACCCGTAGGTGCCTCTGTAGGAGTTGCCACCCGATTTCCCGACTTTGTCGGGAAATCGACAAAGTCGCGCTCTAGTGCCGGATGAGGCAGCCTGTGTCACCCCGCACCCGACGTTTCAGCGTGGGTGTTTAGACATTCACGCCCTCGAGATAGCGTACTACCCTTGATGGAAGATCGACCAGGCGTCATTAATGCACCGGAAATCCACAGGTATTACTGCTGCGGTTGATCTAAGTTAGCTGTTGCTGTTGAAGCTGAAATAGGCCTAATCGCAAGCTGTCCCTGGCATGCAAAGTGTATGCCTTCGGTATGCTTCCTGCAAAAGTGTGGTGGCTCGCAAGTACGACGCATCATCCACGCACTCAAAACGTGCATAGGCGCATGTTACTTGCTAATATTGCTATGTCCATATTCCATATCGCGTGTCCAACTAAATAAAGGGAAATCAAAAAATACATGTGTAAGTGGCGTTGGACACCTCCGGTCGTCAGGCAGCGCAAATTATGCACGAACTCGAAATCACAATATGTGAAATAAAATCTGCAAGCTTAGGATAGCTGCTGCTTACATTGTTAGATAGTTCTTCACAAATCAGATTACTTGATCTCGCCTTTCACGTTCTTTGTGATTGACTTATGTACTTCATTGTTCTTTTTTTTCCCTCTATAAGTCAGAGTTCTCGGTAGCGCCTTTGGCCCATTGGGTTGATTAAGTAAACGATAAATAAAATTAAGTGTTTCTGCATATCTGTACTTGCTAAAAAGGGATCTGCATGCTACATAACAAGTGACGTTTTATTTCGTAATTTTGTCTGCTCGAAAGAGCCCCTTGTCAGTAGATGGTTCTGGAATATGACTCTGTGCACGCATTTGATTCAGCTGCAGGATCTGTCTACCTTTACTCTTGCCACTGCATTTTTATATCGTATTGCATTCATATTTCAGGCGACATCGTCCCTTTGTAAGATGGGTCTGGCATCGCCTTGGCAAACGAGAGCGAGTGGTCCTGCCCAGCTGCGTCGTCTCTGCAGTGCGTCAAAATTTCCCTTCACAAGACTATTGCGGCTTTAAGTATACGAACGTCATGGAGATGCAGTTCAATAAAAGAAAACTTGTTCAACTTGATTTATTTCTTTAGGCATAACAGCCTGTGTCACTGACCTTTCTTCTGGTCGTATGCAAAACAGATGCTATATGACCAGCACTACAGAAGGAAGTCAACACTTAGGCTAACGCACATGAAATTCAAGAAAGAGGCTGTATTTGCTAAAGTAAGAATAACAAAACAGAAAGAGCTGCTAAGTCTGCACACATGGCAGTAAATACGTCCTCCAAATTTCTGAAAGGTAGTCGTCTTGACCTCATGGACTAGGTAAAGAAGCAAACAGGAACCTGAAAGATGGCATTAGCCTGAAATATGCTTAGCTACACAATGATGAGCTCGTACCTTACCAGAATTGCATGTTCGCCATGTCTCAAGAACTCAAGCACATGGCATAGCTATGCACAAAAACAACACTGATTTCGATAACACGTGTGAAAGTAGTGAGGCAAAGGCCACGGTTGGTAACGTGACAATAACAAAACAGAAAAAGCTACTTAGTTTGCACACATGGCAGTAAATACGTCCTCCAAATTTCTGAAAGGTAGTTGTCTTGACCTCATGGACTAGGTAAAGAAGTAAACAGGAACCTGAAAGATGGCATTAGCCTGACATTTGCATGTACACCATATCTCAACCCAACAACTGAAGTACACGGTGTACCTATGCACGAAAACAACACTGATTACGATAACATGTGTGAAAGCAATGAGGCAATGGCCACGGAATTGGTAACGTGACAATAACAAAACAGAAAGAGCTGCTAAATCTGCACACATGGCAGTAATTACGTTCTCCAAATTTCTGAGTCTTGACCTCATGGACTAGGTAAGAAGTAAACAGGAACCTGAAAGACGGCATTAGTGTGACATGCTTAGCTGCACAATGTCCTCCCTGATGAGCTCGTACATTAGCAGAATTGCATGTTCACCATGTCTCAACCCAACAACTGAAGTACACGGTGTAGCTATGCACGAAAACAACACTGATTTCGATAACACGTGTGAAAGTAAAGAGGCAAAGGCATAGGTCGGCAAAATTTGTGGAGCTCACTCAGACTTACCTATGAAATATGATAAAACGGAAGCTTGGGCTAGTTGGTGATTTGGAATCAACATGTTTGCACAGCGCGAGAAAGCAGGGATGTGAAGCACCAGCAAACTGTGCAGCCAGTGACACTAAGCGTCTCGCGGTACTCCCCTATCTACATAAGATTTCACAGAATTTGAAAAAGACAGGGGATAAGGTTGACGTCAAGGTTGTTTTTTCCGCCCCAGAAAAAGCTTTCAGTGCTCTGTAAACGCGTGAATGCTCAATCCGCACAAAAGAGCGGCTGCACAACCAAACATTGGAGGCAATTCGTAACATGTGCTGTGGTTGTTGTTTACTTGATCCCGTTGTCTTGTGGCAAGAAGTATGTTGGACAAACGGGCAGGTGCTTGAACGAGCATTTAAAGGAGCATCACTATCGTGTAAACACAGCTGTTCAAGGCCATCTGGGTATTCACTCTAGAGATTGTGGTTGTAAACCGGAATTGGAAAAGTGCACCGTTGTCGCAAAAGATCGTCAGCAGCTAACACGCGTAATCATCGAGGCTAATCAAATGCAACTGCTGGGTGACCTCTGTGTTAGCATGCGTTCTGTTGCGCTCACTAAAAAAGTAATCGAGTATCCGGCTGTGACGTAATAGGTTGTGAGTTTGTGCTGAGGTGTGCTGTTGCACTCACTTAACAAGATATAGAGCATCTAGCTGTACTGCAATAGGTTGTGCGCTTGTGATGAGGTGTGCTGCTGGCTATCATATGTATATATTTCCAGCGTTTTCGCTAATAAAATTTAGCTGAAGTCAGCGCCCGTGTTGTGTCCTCCCTACGTCCTGGTCTTTCTCGCGCTGTGCAAACATGTTGATTCCTATGAAATATATTTAGCTCTTAGGGCTCACTCGAACTCAGACTCACCAAAAATTTCCTGAGCCGGACTCACACTCACGAAAGTTTTTTAGATGCGAAGCATCTTATGCTCGGGGCTCTGTCCGTCCCTCCCGTGTCCCGTGTCCCGCGTCCGGCCACTGTCGTTAAGTAGGGAAGCATCCATTATGCGAACCAGAACCCTGTAGTAATATGAAGGCCGTCAACCCTAACACAGTCATCAGAGTCATGACCGAGAGCATAGAGAGGCTGCTTAGCAATGGCTAGGCAGCTGGTGTCTGTCGCCCAGGTTGACCCCATTCCTTGAGTCATGGCCGAGAGCACAGAGAGGCTGCTTAGCAATGGCTAGGCAGGTGGTGTCTGTCGCCCAGGTTGACCCCATTCCTTAATCTTGCTTGCATGTGTTTGGAGGGGGCTTAGTCCGTTCCTCCTTCCCGCGTCCCACACCACCACAGCGCATGCGCGTCCCCTTTCTCTCCTAAGCTCACTCCCATTTCTCCCTCTAGGAATCGTCTACTCTACGGAGCGGCATGAGCGTCCCCTCCCCTGTGCTCTCCTACGCTCACCCCCTTCCTCTTTTCTAGGAATCATCTACTCTACGGAGCGGCGCATGCGTGTCCTCTCCCCCTCTCTCCTCTAGGAATACTCTACTCTACGGAGCGGCTCACGCGTCCCACACCCCCCACAGCGCATGCACGTCCCCCCCTCCTCTCCTACGGCCCCCCCCCCCCCCGTCCTTTCCTCTAGGAATCCTCTACGGAGCGGCGCGAACGACAGGTGGTGTGACAGCTGCTTACTCCGCTGGGGGGCGCCACAGTAGTTCCGCGGTATGAAAATGACGGAGCGCGTGCGCCTCATTCTCTCTCCTGCGCAGCGCCGCGATGAGCACCCGGACCACTGCCGTGAAACGAGAGCGGCGATGTTCCTCCCGCTCAAGCTAATTATCTCCCCCCTGCTTCGCATCCACACATGGTTCCCTTTACCGGGAGATGGGGAAGTTTTTTCAACTGGACTCACTCAAACTCACCAAAACACTACTGACCTGGACTCACTCAGACTCACGGCTCGATCTGAGTCTGAGTGAGCCAGAGTGAGTCGACTCATCAGTCCATTAGCCTAGAATTCGCTTTTTCGACCATGGTGTCAATGCTCTTTAACACCAATATCTCACGTAATCGGTGCTTTTCTTGGCGCCTTTTGATATAGAACCTTCGAATACGAGTTATGAGTGCTCGCAAACAAGTAAGGGGATTTTTGTTGAAATATATGACAACGTAAGATATATTTATCAAAAACTTCCCTGGAACAGTTGGCGGGGGGGGGGGGGGCGGGGAGGTCCAGGCACCTCCCAACGTAATTCTTGCCTCTGATCAATAAATATTGAAATGGTGTGTGAACGACACTGCTTTGGAATACGTGTGAGTAGACGTGAGTATAAGCGTGAATCCAGGTAAGGCTGATAGTAATGCTGGAGATGAGTAGGTAGGACCATAGGTTGGCAAAAAAGAAAAGTGGAACTCACTCAGACTCAAGAAATATGTCTTGCGCTTCGGACTCACACTCACAAAAATTTGCAACAACCCGACTCACTCAAACTCACCAAAATATTACTCACCCAGACTCACTCAGAGTCAGACTCATGGCATGGTCTAAGTTTGAGTGAGTCCGAGTGAGTCGACTCATGAGTGAGTTTGCCGACCTATGGGCAAAGGCCACAATTGGTAACGTGACAATAACATAACAGAAAGAGCTGCTAAGTCTGCATACATGGCAGTAAATACGTTCTCCAAATTTCTGAGTCTTGACCTCATGGACTAGGCAAGAAGTAAACAGGAACCTGAAAGATGACATTAGCCTGACATATGCTTAGCTACACAAATATGAACTCGTACATTACCAGAATTGCATGTTCACCATGTCTCAACCCAACAACTGAAGTAAATGGTGTAGCTATGCACGAAAACAACACTGATTTCGATAACACGTGTGAAAGTAATGAGGCAAAGGCCACGGTCGGTAACGTGACAATAACAAAACAGAAAAATCGACTAAGTTTGGACACATGGCAGTAAATACATTATGCAAATTTCTGAAAGGTAGTCGTCTTGACCTCATTGACTAGGTAAGAAGTAAACAAGAACCTGAAAGACGGCATTAGCCTGACATATGCTTAGCTGAACAATGATGAACTCGTACATTATCAGAATTGCATGCTCACCATGTCTAAACTCAACAACTGAAGTACACGGCGTAGCTATGCACGAAAACAACACTGATTTCGATAACACGAGTAACCTCCACTGGAGCACGCAACTCGGGATCGCCTGCACGCTTTAAGTTGCTGCCGCTGCAGACTCTTTTTCCATATCCTTGAAAGGCATCGTGATGCGCGGTTGCGGCAGTGGGGCACAACGTTGGGATTCTTCGTCGCAGATTCTTCGTCGATTCGCAGATTCGTCGGCGCAGATTCTTCGTCGACAATCCGAAGCCGGTCAGCAACTGCATGCTGCGCGTATACGCGTCCGGATTGAAGTGGAGCGAACAGAGTAAACTCCGCTTGGTTGGCGTCCAGTCTCCGCCTCGGCCGCGGCGCACGAAGCCGACTCACGCTTGTCGCAGCGCCGGATCGGACGGGAATCGACGGAACTTGCACCTATTGTCCCCCGTTTCACTGGCACAAGCCATCACAGGGCAAAATATCGGTGCCATGACGACAAATTCAAAGTCAGACGATTCCCTTGCCCTCTGATAAGCGTATATTTTGTATTCGCGTGTACGCACTCTATTCCAGACTGCGCTTACTCGCTTCACAAGTACACTGGATGACAGTGACCGCACGACCGCACGGCTAGCGAGCAGATGATCGAGAAGGCGACGCGCAAGCGGCCATTTTTTGTGTTTTGGTGCTTGACGTCATCACAACTAGCCAGGCCACTGCGTGAAGTCACCAGGATTAGTGCTGTAGCCTGACGTCAGGCTAGTGTTGATGTCAGTAGGGATGCCGCGAGAAAATTGACTTTAATATCAAAATAAAATATCTTATCAGCATTTGCTGAGCTTCATACTTTCTCAGAGCCATCTATGCATACAGGAGATTTGTATGGCTGAGCAAGCTCGCCTTCGAAAAAAGGTGTCAGTACTCCTTTAAAGGGACACTAAAAGGCAAATGTTAAGTGGGTGTCGATTGCTGAAATAGCGGTCCAGAAACGTCGCAGTGCTGCTCTCATGCCAAGGAAATTCCTATTTTGAAATAAGATCACGTTTTAGTAGTCCGCACGGCGTTGGCGCACTTCAAATCACCCGCCTGAAAACGGGCCTCTTGACGTAGCAGTTGCCTTGCCCAACGGTGGTCCCCTTTACTGCGCGGCTACCGACACAAGAAGCAGCAGAGCGATAGTAGCGGGAGCCACAGCAGCAACACGGGCCATTGAAGCTTGCCGCGATAGATATCGTCGGCGAACCTGACTACCAGACATTGAGCTTCTTCAATTTACCAAGTCCCGGACCGGTCGCCGCCGGCCCGCGGACGCCTCGGCTCATAGGTAGCGACGTCACATGCCACCGTTATCACGTGATCCAAAATAAATTACACCATCTTTACGTTGGGGGGTGCACACCAGGTTTCCGTTTACGTTTACTCGGCCGTCGAAGCCAAGCGTCGGCGTCGAGCTACCGCTTCCGCTACCTAGAGACAACGCGAGTCTGCGGCGAGGCTTTCGAGACAACTCCAGGGACCGGGAACCGAGGGAGCGACAGCACGATTCAAGAGAGACTTCCTCGACCGAGCGCACGCGCTTATATGAAATGGGGGAGGGAAGAGGAGGGAGTGGGTTTACAGGCTGCAGCGCGGGAGGGAGGAGAGGAGAGAAGGCGACCGAACGCCTGCGTAAAGGCCCGCGTAAAGGCTCGTTCACACCGAAGGCGGGGCGGCCAAGGCGGCAAGGCGGAAAGCGGGGAAAACCTCCTCTCCAGGCGGCGAAAGCGGGAGGAAAACGAGGCAGCAAGTCCGATTGCTCCCGGACCAATTTTTTGCCGCCTGCCCGAGCTCGCCACTTTGCCGCAGCCAATAAACGCGCTGTGGCGGCGGCGCTGGTGTATCCTCCCCGAAGTGAGCATCGGGTCGAGAGTATGCTATTGCAAATGGCGGCAATCATGTCTGAGCAACCGGTGGTCTTCAGCGTGGAGCTCCTAATAGATGCCATCAAGCAGTACCCGGTGCTATTCGACAAATCTCATCCGCGGTACAAAGAAGTCGAGTTCAAGAAAGAGCTATGGATGTAGATTGCAGCGGATTTGGGTGTGACTGGTAAGTGCACAGCAACTCGTTCATAGCATTGGGAAATTTTAGCTGGGCATTTACGATCCGCTGCGGTTAGACCGTAGAATGCTAGCGATACACACGCAAACGTGTGGAAGGAACTCTAGTGCGCGTGCGATCGTGCGAGCGGCGGAACGTAGAACGCATCTCTCGCTCTGCTCGTGAAGCCAGCTGACAGGCGCGTGAAGTTTTGTCCCCTTGGTTTCGCGCCGTCGCTTTGCAGCCAAGCTCACCGCGTCTTGGCAAGACGCGCTCGTCAGGAACACGAAATCTATGCAGTTCCATGCATTCTCTCAGGACGCTACATCGAAGAGGGGCAGAGCGTAAACGACGCTCAGCTAAAAAAGCCAAGCTTTATTGTCTCGTGGTAGCGTGTGTTTCAACGGCCAGTGCGAGATATATCGGCTTACGCGCAAAACCTCTGCACCAAATCCGACAGCTTTATGTAGTTGCACGTTTCTACTGCACTTTCGCTGGCAGTTATGTTCGATACTAAAAAACCGCGGAAGTTCGGCACGCTTGTCGTATCTGGTGGCTTGCCCTCGGTGTTGGCCCGCACGCACAGCAGGAGACGGCACGACTCGCTCCAGCCTTGCGTAATCTCAAGACCCCACATGACACCGAACCACGCTGAATCTGCCGTCCCCCCCTTTCTGCAATTTCTGACAGCTTAGTGGTCAGTGCAACCCTTTCGCACAGATGAATGTACACACAAATGTTACAAGAGTCGTTTGCCTCCATTTTGCGCTGGATTGCAGAGATAACATGGCTCGCCTATAATTTATTTTTACTTTTGTGGAATATGCCTGCCGAATCGCTACAGTTTATGCACGAAAAACAAAGAGAGTTCTAGCTTCGTTTCACTTGTGCTTCAAAAGTTGGGACATCGCTTCACACCGAGTTGCACAGCTGTGCAACATTGTACTGTGTTGTGAAAATGTTTCTCTTCATTTGCAGCAGCAACTTCCCAAACAAAATTCAAAAACCTGGAAGACAGCTTCACGAAACTGAAAACCAAAATTAAGGACAAGACGAAAAGTGGGGCTGGAGCCGCGGACATTCCCTCTGTCAAGTGGAAGCATTTTGAGGCAATGGTGCCAATAATGGAGAAGGTGTAACGAGGAACCCATGTAAGTGTCCGTACCTGTCACACCAATTTCTTGTTTCCACAGCATTGCGCTAATTTGTTGTCGTTTATAGTTAGTAGTGTCAAATGCTACATCACATATGCCATAACTGCTATGTGAAATCACAGCATTTTGCCCATGAGTGCACTAATTTAATGTATTTTCAAACTGTTCTTGCAGCTTATGCAGCAACATCACTTTTCGACAAACCACAGGGTAAGTACCTTGACATTCACCGTAAAGTGTATCCGTCATTGCAAAATTGTTAGTGATATCATGCTGTACCCAGGTAATTTGAGAGACTAGTTGCTTTCTCCTGCTGTGCAAGATGCAGAGTTTCGCTCAATATGAGTTTAAACACATTGACTGCGGATAAAGTGGCCCCAAGCCTGAATGGTTATGCTGGTAAAACGTTAAATTGGTTTAGAGAATGCATGCCAGTAGCACAAACAGTGTGCGCTTCAGCAAGGTTTTGCTATGTCATAGCCCCACTTTGAGCACGGACATCATGTTGACACTCATATTGGGCACAACTGTACTCATCTGGCAAGAGTAGTTAGAACATTGTTGGAGTAAACATGAAAATGAGTTTATTTATGCTTGATTCAGGCCAGAATATCATGGTGGAGATGCTGGCACAAGCCAGGAAGAAGCCGACGAGTTCTTGTGCAACGACCTCTTTGAGGGCGACGAGGCAGTGGACCTGGAGAGGTGTGGCAGCAGCACATCCGAGCTAAGTGGTTCCCCAGCTGCAACAAGCAACAGTTATGAAACGTAATGGTTTTACATGTGCTAATGGCTGACTTATACAACTAAATCAATCAGTATTTTTGCATAAGTTTGTGAAGCGTTGCACTGGTCATAATTTCAGGCAATTGTTCACGCAGGCCAACAGAGACTGATGAAGTGGAGGAAGCAAACCCAAGGTAAGTACATTGTAGTTGTTGCTGCACATGGATATGTTCAAACCATGGGAGATGCATTTACTAATTTAAGCTTTTCAACAGTGCACCAAGGGCCCAGAAGTCTCGTCAAACGTCGAGAAACCGAAACACGTACGTTGTGACCTGTTTCTGTGCAGGACACTATGAAAACACATATCTTCTCATTTGCAGGTACTTCTGAACCAAAGACCTACTACATCCATGGACGTGGCAGCCGAATGTTTAAGCCACCTTAAAACGTCCAGGGAAAGCAGAGACCAACAAAAGGACGTCCTCTACCATTTCGGACTTACCATAGTCGGTATGCTCCGTATGTTGCCTTCAGATGACCAGTTTGATACCATGAACGAGGTACAAAATTTAGTTTACAAGAAAGTGAAAGAGGCCAGGCAGCGAGAAAAATTGGAATGAACGGGCTGCCATTAATTACAAGGTTTCTCTTGTTTTAACACAGTTGTTTTTTTGAATAAAAATTTGTTAACGTGACTTCGAATGGGTTTGCCTGTTTCTGCTCATGTTTGTGTACAAAATATGTTTGCATATTTTCATACAGATATGCATAGTTCGAACTAATTGTTCATTTGGTAGGCAAGTACAGGCGATAAAAATTAACAAGCTGTTTTCTAACCTTGCCTTTTCGCTGCCCGTACTTAATGACTGCCTATCCAAAACGCAAGGTTAGAAAACAGCTTGTTAATTTGTATCGAGGTGTTTACAATTCTTTTGTAGTATTTTTGTACCGTGATACTGGCCATGCTGGGAGCTGTGGAAATAAATCGTAAACTTACTTGACTGGTTACCATCTGCAGTGTTTCACATGTTTCACCTGCCATGGCAGCTTGTCCTCTGTTATGAAGTGCCTGCACAGCTTACCACGAATGGCATGAGCGAGCCTGTAAAAAGATATTTCAAGAAGGTCGGGATATTGAGGCAAAACAATTTCTCAATGTGTTTTGGAATGTGGCTATAGCTTAGATGCATGCAAAAGAAAGTTAAATCCTTACCTTGCCGAGTTGCCACCTGTGCCAAAGGTAATGTAGCCAGTGCACCGTTGACTGCAACCGTCGCTTCTCCAGCTCCCATCTGTTAGGTTGCCTTGCCAGTCTTCACTGTCTGTGGTGCCGGGAGGACAGTACATACTTCGCGATGCAGGCGACTCCTTTAGGAGGAAGGTTATGCAAAGCCACACAGGCAGACACAATTTTCCTGATGTTATCTTCTTTAGCCTTAAAAGGGCGACGGAAGAATTCGCCATCTCTGAGCGAGTATGCCGAAAGCATTTTTGACTACTCTGCGAGCCCTGCTCAACCTGTAATTAAATATTCTCTTTTGGTGCCGCTCCTCAAATTGGCTGGTTGCATTGCTTTGTTTAGTGGAGGATTGGGGTGTGGAAGCTGTTGTGCTCCCAGTGAGAACAGGATGAAGACCTGTAAGAAAACACATGGCTTGCAATGAAGCTGAAGTGCCAGAAGTACGATGCACCACACGCTTCTACCCATATGGCAAAATTTGTTACCCATATGGCAAAGCTTTTTCTCTAACACTGGTATCTTACATTGACTTTCCAGTGCGTAGTTCCGCTGATGCTTCTTATGATATCTCCTTGACCAAAGAAACACTTAAAGCTGTGCAGAAACTCTCGTGAAAACATTCTTTTGGCACTGACATGCATATCAAGTTGTAAGTACTTGTACTCTAGGTTGTCTGTATTGGCTCGTACATACAAAAAATGACTTAATTTATGATGTCTTCACTTGCACGTTTATTGACGAAATGAATGCTTGGTAAATATGCAAAAAAGTGATCAATATTATCCTCAACTGCAATAAGTTGTTTAACAATGGCAAGGTCACAGCTACTATAAAAATGTGCATGTTTGATATCTACACTTACTTTTCTTAGAATATGGCCTCATCATGTATGTCTTCAAAGGAAATGCCTCGTCACCAACAAAAAAAATATGGCACGTCGCCAATTGTTCCAAGGCTGGTATCTGGGGGAACCCCAAGAGTGCCATCGGCCACCATGAGTTGCAGTTCACTTCTAGCGAATATGCCACCGTCTGACTCGCTTCCGTGGTGACCAACCTCAACATGGAGGAAACTACAGTGCGAAAAAATCATTCTAAATGTTAGCATTGATGTTTAACAGCCACTATTCATCAATACTTCAATGTGTGAATTTGAGCAAATTGACGAGCAATATAAGTTAATGCGATAAACACTCATAAGAACAAACATTTCAGAGCATCCATGCAATTTAAGCATAAGAATCAGCATACAGCTGTGGCACAGCAAAACTTGATTTTTCTTAAAGAATGAATTCTTGAGCTAGTTCGGTCGAGCATAACTGGTTGAGACATATTAGCGCATAAAAACCAGACACAAGAAAGAAGACGAGGACACGCATGTGTCCTCAGCCAATTACGGATCTTCCTTGACCATTATTCTTCCATCACTGCCTCTAACTATGTAGTTTTGCATGAGCAGGACCTATAAGTTTTCATATTGATTTTTTGGCTAACTATTTATATTTTGATGCATGATCTATCTTCAGCAAGCACAGTTTCATTATACTGTATTGAGGGCAACGAAAGAAGTAAATGGTGAATAACTGCACCTTCATAATAACATACAGGTGAGCTAGTTGGCTAGCATTCATTCTAAAAAGTAGGGCGTGGTGTCCTCGCTTTTCCTTGTGCTCTTGTTTGCATGCCCTTGCTTTTTAGAATGTGCCTTGATACAAGCGGTATACGTGGAATATAATTATATGTCGCACAGAACTATGCCGACAGGTGGCTGAGCCCTTCGATTGGAAATGCACATAGCCTTCCCTATAAACTGGGCTGCCTGTTCAAACTATAATTACTGACATACAAAGCCACATCAGGTGGATACATACCTGTAGTTTGCATCACTGATTGCCATCACTGATTTGCTGAAGGAACCCTTGTAATTCCTATCTCGGCTTCCCGAGTTTGCTGGGCACTCCACGTTCACATGTTTGCCGTCTATGGCACCCAGGCAATGTGGCATATCCCACTTCTCTTCGAAGTCTCTCGCAACCTGCAATTTTATGTCAAAGAAAGCAAGGAATTGTTACGCTTAATGATTTTTGAAGCAACATGTTACACAAATGCAATTATAATATCGAGGTTTCATTCATGCTGATGTTAAATAAAGAGTGACGAACATATTGATGTGCAATGTAATTAGTGTAGGCCAACATTTTTAAGAGACAGTTGCCACATAAAGCATCAACTGACAGGTTACCTTTGACCATTCCTTCCGAGTTGACGGAAGCGCCACGTATATGGGTCCAAGTACGTCCCAAATCGCCTGGCATACTTCAGAGACGATGACACAGGCCGTGGATCTGCCTGACAGAAAATTGAATGACGACGAGCGTAACGTCTCCCCTGCCGCCAAGAACCTGAAAAAAACAGATATCAGTAAATTTAAATCTGCCCTGGCACAGCCCTGTTAAGTGACGACGATAAAACAATCATTTCTATGCGTGACGTAAAAATACAAACATTTAAACGCGCAAAATGCGTCTAATTGAACCCTTGCCTGACTGTCAGAGCTAGCCGGTGTTCTGCAGGGATTGCCTTTCGGTAGTTGGTGTCATTCTTCTTAATCCTTGGCCTGAGCATTTCCAACAGTGTGTCGAAGCAGCTCGGGGACATCCTCAAATAGCTGCAGAATAAACGCATGTACCAGGCACTTTGAAAAACACGTACAACTTATTGATTATAGATGCGCACATCACTAAAAAACTTAATGAACTCTTTCCATTTGTTCATAATGGGTACTCACTCTCTGTAGTACTTCCAGGTCGCGAGACCGAAGGAGCGGCAGCAAGACGTCGGCATGGCCCATTTTGTCCCGTTGCTGCAAGGCGGGACGGACCCACCAGCGACGTTGGCGGCGTGTCTCTTCGCGCGGTTCCTGCTGCTCGTGATGCGCCAGTAAAAGCAGCGACCGTTAAAACGCCCATTAAATCGTCTTCTTCGTCTGAACTTATCATCACAGTTGTGGTTGGTAGTGGTCTGAAGAAGAAAAGGCGCCTAATTTCTGCAGCCCGGTCGGGAGCAGTTGCCACAACGCAAAACAGTTGATTACAAAAGGCGCGAAAACTGCGCAGCCGGCTCGAGTACACTGGCGCTCTGGTGGACGAGGGTAGAGAAGCCCTGAGAAGCGATGAAGGGCGCCACGAGATGGCGACACACGTGGGCGAAAGCGCGAGATGCCCCTGCCTCTTCGGCCGCGCGTGCAGCCGAGACAGCCGTCCGGTCTGAAAAGGCCTGCTCGCTCGCCGCTTTGCCGCCCCGCCTTCGGTGTGAACGAGCCTTAAAGGAGGTGAGTGCGCGGCTGCAGCAGCGCGGGGTAGGAGGAGAGAAGGCGACCGAACACCTGCGTAAAGGAGGAGAGTGGGAGAGAGAGTAGGCGCATGCGCAGTAAGGGTGGTCAGGACGCGCACCACCACAGGATTGAACTCCGCTCTAAGCTGCTTCGCATCTAAAAGTCCCGAGTGGTCTCGGGTCGCCTGCGCGCTTGATGCTGGCCGCGTCCCCTACGCCGTCAGCTCCGTCCGTGGCTGCGACACCGGCCACAACGCCGACCCAATTACATCCTCAACAGCGGTTAGATGGTGAATTATACCTATTTCCTTTGTGACACAACTTACTCTAAGTAAACTACACGAGCGCGTGTGGGCGTTCCACCGCTGTTTTCCTGGCGAGCATCGCGCGTGTACTTGCCCGACCTTCGGGAATACGCACAAGCTCGACGCGGCTCAGAACGCCGATGACAAGAACTGGGTGCGCAAACAATGCGAAATCCCGACACGAGTGAGAAGCGGGCAAAAAAGCAAAGCGAGAGCAAGAGCGCGTCGAAACTTTCCAGTGTCCGAACTTGAGATGGCCGCACCCGTGACCAAACCAGGCCCCGGAAACTCAGCGCTAGTTTCGGTTTCAAGGAACATGCACGCTCATAGCGGTTGGCAGGCATCCTAAGACCTTGTTGAACGAAGTGAGGTTGTGCATGTTCGCATTTATTTGCTTTCGCGAGTTTTTACGAATAAAGAAATTTGATTTCACTGTAAACAACTCTTCTTTTGCTCATTTGTCTTGTTTTGTTTCTTATTTTGTGAATTCTGAATCAGGCGAACCGCGGGAAGTGGTTGACTTGAATTCGTAGCGCTTGCCTCCGGTCCTCCTTGCCACTCGCTCAGCGATATCACAAGTTCGATCGCGCTCACCCCCGTATTCTAGAACGTCCCTTCACTCAACGCTCCACCTTGACTTGAGAAAGTCGATGTGAGCGCCGTCTCTAGGCAGGAAAAGTCACTGCATACCAGCGATAATCTGCAGCGATTCTTGAGAAGCGCTGCGTCATTTTGATTCGAGCAGCGGCGCTGTGCTCAACTCGGTCAAGTGAAGGACGAAATTCGAGTCGAGGCTTGTTTAAGAATACGGGGGTCAGTTATCTTGCTCGGTTGGCGTGCCAGGTCAACACCTCCTAGACAGCTTTTCAGGCCTGCGCCCAGCGATCTGACGTCATTTCCGGCCGGCCGACACTCGGGGAAGCGGCAGCGAGCGCAGCGCCGGGTCGGTTCAGTCACGTTTGTCGTTTGCCGCTGTTGTTTTGCGGCAATTTCATTTCCGTGCGTGATGTTCTAGTGATACGACAATGCCTAATAAGTGTTCTGTGCCGGGATGTACCGGAAACTACAGGACGGGAAAGAAGATACAAGTGTTTTCCTTCCCTAAAGAAGGCGACGCTCTCAACAAGTGGCTACGCGCCATTCCTAGGAAGGATTTCGTGCCCACGTCGTGCACTAAGGTAAGGATTTGTGATGTTCTTGTCCCAGATCCTCGTTGATTGTACAGGTAGAAGCAATATGATATGAAATATGGGACCGTGTAGCCGCTGTTCCTTGCTAAGCGCTGACACAGAGTCGATGAGAATCGGCCGCAAAATCACGTTCGTAGCAAGGATGGCCGGCGACTCTTTGTTCACACATAGTCGCCTGGGGGTCGTCCGTGGGAGCGCACTTAGTTCTTTTAAAAAGTGTCTTCTCAGATGTTCATGAAACGTTTGTTCGTTTGTGCAGGTGTGCGCGGATCATTTCGACGCTTCATGCATCGAGCGGACGACATCGTACACGGGTCCAAGGACAGGAAAAGTTATCGAAGTCGCACTGCCAGTACCGCGGTTACGTCCTGGATCTGTGCCAACGGTATTTCCCGGCTGCCCGTCCTACCTTTCAGTATCAGACCACAACACGAGAGAAACACCTGATGCCAAGAGGAGCCGAAAAGAAGCTTCCCAACTCGCCCATGCTGTTGAAGAATCACTGGCGTCATACGAAGCGGAACAGGAAAGAGACCGTTTTTCGTCCCTCGAAGAACTAAAGGCTCGCCTGCAAGTAGTCTCAGTGTCGCCAAAGTGGACTGTGATTCATAAAGAAGAGTGCTCGATGTTTTTGAACATCATCGACTATCGTGAACCTTGGTTGAATGCGTCATTGACAGTGTTTGAAAACCTCGAAGTCATTGCCTGCTATCAAGGATCACAAATCAAGAACCTTGGTAGCGCTGTTGTACCTGACTCAGTTCAAAAAGTAAGTTCCTTGTTGGAAATTTTGAACAACCTTTGCATGCTGTCTGAGGAGCGCTGCAGTTGTCGCCACCTGTCGCTTGCAATACAATCCCTTCTCGACAAATTGGAAGGTAGCATTACTGAAGACAAGAAAGAGGTGGTAAAGTTCGTGAAGGAGCAGCTGCTACTGCTTTCTGCAAAGCGTATTCAGTACAGCGCACAGGTAATGGTGTTTGCATGCATCTTGCATACAATATCACCACATGCGTACAAGTTTCTAAGAAGAACGAGTGTACTAACCTTGCCGCATCCAAGCACTATTAGAAATGTGTGCTCGTCTATTCAAATGTGCCCACAAATCGATTCATCTGATGCTACTTTCCTTCAGTATGTTTCCCAGAGATTCAAACATCTGCAGCCACATGAACACACTGTGACGCTGATGCTTGACGAGATTCATATCAAGCCTTGTTTAGATTACAAGGGTGGGAACATATGTGGTGCAGCAGTCAATTCCGAATGAAGTAGCCACGTCGGTGCATGTATTTATGATACAAAGTCTACTGAGCTCGTTCAAGGAGGTGGCGCACATTCTTCCCGGTTAAAACCTTTCAGGGTGATGACCTTCATGCCATGCTGAAGAAGGTGATCTTGCGCTTAGAAGAGATTGGATACAGGGTCATAGCCGTTGTCTGCGACAATAACTCGCTCAACAGGAAGGCAATGAAGGATGTTTCTGCCAAAACCAAAGCTTAGCCATGTTTACCCGCATCCGGCAGACCCAGCTCGACCATTATTTTACATGGTAGATGCTGTGCATCTGTTTAAATGCATAAGGAATAACTGGCTCAACCAAAAAAATTATGGAACTTGCTTTTTCTACCCACGCTTTGAGCTTTCGAACAATGATGTTCGTCCCGAATGCAAAATGACGGCCTCATTTAAGCATTTGAGAGATTTGCATAAAGAATAAAGAGGAGTCATCTCTTCTTCTAAAGTCTGGGTATGGCTTGACATCAAAAGCTCTTAATCCGAGCAACTTGGAACGGCAGGACGTGAAACTGGTGCTGTAGGTTTTTAATCCACACGTAGCCGAAGCCCTGACTGCTCGCACTGGCGAAGTCGATTTTCAACATGCGGCAGGGACAGCAGACTTCATCAAAATCATTCTTCGCTGGTGGAGTATTGTCAATGTAAAGACACCTAGTAAAGGCTTCCATCACCGTAATGTTTATGAAGAGCCCATGTCAAACCAGACAGATGACCCAAAGGCAAGCTTTCTCAGTGCTTTTATCACGTGGCTCGACGTGTGGGAATTTTATAGGCACGACACTGGAGTACTTACCCAGGAGACATTGAGTGCCCTGCGGCTCTCTGCTCAATCCCTTTTGGCACTGGTAAAGTACTGCATTAGTGAGCTTCACTTCAAGTACATCCTACTAGGCAAAGTCCAAATGGATCTCCTTGAGAGTCGTTTCGGACAATACAGGCAGATGGCTGGCGGGCAGTACCACATATCTGTTCGTCAGCTTTGCGAAACAGAGGGCAGGATTCGCCTCCGAAAATGCCCTTCCAAGGATGAGCAGCGATGACCTCAGAGGCATTGAAGAAATAGACCGTGCCAGTGATGCGGGCAGCTCTTTTACTGTTCACGTCAGCGATGCTGACCTCGATGAGCTCAGAGCTCAAATGCCAGTAATTGGTTATGTTGGCGGGTATTGCGCACACGCGGCGATGAAAGTTCTCAAGTGCAAAAGCTGCCAAGGGCACTTTGGTCATTACTAGAAATGAGGCCGAAACAGAAGAGGACACCCATTCTTTAATCACGCAACTGGATCTAGGTGACCTCAAATTTTCCATCTGCCCTTGTGATTACAATAGTTATGTACACGGAGGTTGTAGTTAGAAAGCTTATGACGCAAAGTAACTTCACCCAGTTTCTCCATGGCCCGAACCAAAAGAATGTCGTTCGGCAATTGACACTGCAATGTCTGCCGAGGCTTGAGGACATAAATACGTGTGAAAATGGACACACCTATGATTTCCTCGTCACGCTAGTAGCAAACTGCGCAGCAAACATCATGCTTAACAACTTGTGCAAGCAGAGGAACGATCTCTTACGCATTGGGAAGGAACAGAAGGCAAAAAAGCAGAAAGGCCCAAATCTTTCTGGAAAAGTAATTTTTCCAGGTGAAGCGCTCTCCACATTTATTCGTGTGAAACTGCACTGAGGTCATTTTATTTCACAGTCCCGACTTGATTTCCTTGTCATACTTCTGTCTGTTGTGCAACGAGCCTTGTTTTCGGTTTGTTTCGTATTTAAATGACAGTACATAGTTTTAAAATCTCTTTTTACGTGTTCTTGGCATGTCAACGTGTTGTGCTCATTTTCTCACTGAGCTGTCTCAGTGCCTGCTGTGGTAGTTGGAGGGACCATGTTTGGTACCTCGCAGCTATGTATGCTTTTCTTGTGCACTTTCTGTAGAGATATATTGGTGTGCAATGTGATTTGTGTTTTGGGATTTTTGTGTGACTTTTGTTTTCTAGGACATGCTTGCACCTTAGCAGCAGTACAATTAGTTTTCTTTGTGTGACTTATTTATCGTGCTATGGTTCACACTTCAGTCACCAGTGTGTTTTATGTATTGCGACGTTTTGACAAGTGCTTGAATTTACAATATGATGTCTTGTGTGTTACTACTACTGTGATAAATGAATGCAATATTTTCCTCTAACCTACAATTTAAATGGGAGCATGCTCTTCATGTTCCAAAGTTTGGGAATGTTTTTGGTGCGACAATGTGTTATATTTTGTTTTCTTTCATTTTATTGAGATCCAAACTGTGCCTGCTTTGACAAAAGAACAGAAAGTTATCTGTGATATGATGTACTATGTCTGCCTCTAATAAGTGCAATAACTTGTTTTCTCTGCCATTCATTCACCCGTTTATGCTGCGCAGTTTTTATGGCAACATCTGTATTCTGTACTTTTGGCACATCTTCAGTATTAAGTGCAATATCTTTTGCTGGCCGCCGTCTATCTGGGCCGAGAACAGTGTGCACTGTGATATTTATGCAGACGGCGTCTGCTTGAAAGCTGTCTAGGAGGTGTTGGCCAGGTACGGGAAAGATAAAACAGAAAGTTGTGGCGTGCAGAGAACGGAAGGCGCTGTGAGCTACGCCGAGCAAGTCAACCATGCATAAGACGAAGATGGATAAAGCGGGCGTCACATCTTTTTCGGGGCTCTGCGGTGTGTTAACCCGGGGATTTCCAGTTCCGCGAAGGTTTTTCAGGTTTCCAGTGGCAACGGGTGAGCACAAGTATTTGGGCCCATTATTTCAGCAGGTATTAATTTTGCATGAGTACATGAGTAAACCCAGTTCTCTGCAAGCCTGACTGTACTGACATAAGCGCAGTGTCGCTAGACTAATGGTCAAGACGACAGCCTACCCGGTGTCGGCAAAATACGTTTAATGAAAGGCTTGAATGGGTGCTGGCTCGGCTTCATAGCTTTTCCATCTTTTACTTTTGGCATGTAGCTCAAATGATGTGAAGGAATTTTAGGCTCCTTCCTGTTCATAAAATTCATGTAGCCAGTTTGAAACTTTGCGGTTCTTCACTTCTAATACTGTCACTGAAATACATGTGATGGACTGAATGCTTCCAGAAATCGTTAGAGGAAATGGCGCTGGAGCCAACGTTCTGACAAGTGAACTTTTCTTCGTCAAGGCAGTGCTGCTGCCCTGACGAAGACAATTCAACTTGCCGAAACATTGTTTTCAGCGACGTTCTTTCTGGAAGAACTTCTCATCGCTTCGAGCCTCTCTGTCCCTCTGAACTTCTGTCTCGTTTGGTAGTCAAATTCTGTAAGAAAAATATGTGCGCCGTCATAACAAACGTGATTGAGTTCAAACACTCGTGAGTGATTGCTCGTGATTGTTGATAATTTTCGCATTGGTTCGGATATTCTGGGTTTAATGTTTGCTAATTATGTCCATATTTCAACTGTGTATTAAAGCTGATTCTATGAATTGATACTTTCACACTACGCGTGTGTCTTTTTTTTTATACGGAACATGCAATAAAAAATCAATTTTATTTGTGTCGATCGAGTTTTGTCTTACTGAGCAATCGGTCCACTTAAGTTTCGCCGCTTCAGAACACACGAACTAAATTTTCAAAAAATGTTAACGAAATTTTATGAATGGCCGCGTCGCCCAAGCGGCCAGCGGACCTGAAAGAGGGCACGAACACATTCCGCTTCCATGCGAAGTGGGAAAGGAGAGCTTCCGCGGGAACCCTCCTCCTCTCGGTTTTGCGCCCTTTCCCTCTATTTGGTGACGTCATGGAAGAACTGTTCTGTTTGTGATTTATTTCAAGTTGGATGCCCGGCAGCCGCCAGTAGTAAAAGCGGCGCTGCCGCTGCGTATCAGCATGCGAGATCGCGTCACATTGGAGGTATAGGGAGTTTCCGCCCCCTGACCAAACCGCCATGCGCACCACGGCGTCGTCTGCCAGCTGCCGGAAAGAAATCGTTGGGACAGTCGCGGGCCGTCCGCAGGCCGCAGGCATTCGAAAAACAAACATGCATCCGAGCGGTCCCGGACCAGTGGACGGAGCTTCCGGTTGGTCCGCAAGGAAAACGAATGCGGCGCCGGCGTCCGGAGCCGTCGGGGATGTGTAAATCGAAGAAGCTCATTGGTTCGCGATGCTGGCGCAGAGGCACGGCACCCAGCCCACTTCGGCCGTGGGGGGTTCGTTTTGCGGCACCCAGTGGAAAGTCACGTCCGTTTCTTTGCTGCAGCTCAAGCAGCGTACACCATTCGGGTATCCAGCAACAGCACATACACGCGGCATTATGGACTTTTAGCTTCTACGTTTACTTTTTAACGTTACCGTGTTACCAGAATAACGTATTACGTTTACCGTGTTACCGGAACGCATGTTTTAGCAAAATTTTAGCATCCCATACGTAAACGTTTAACGTATGTACGTAAACGTATACCTTTTACGTTTGCGCAAACCACTAAATGGTGATGGATACGGCATTTAAACTATAGATCATTTACATAAGATCGAATCACCGTTGCGGCAAAACCATGAGAGGTTTTTAGCGTGTACAGTATCCCGGCATACGCAAACGGTTGTAGGAATGTAGGGTTGCCGGACGATGGTGTCGACGTTTTGTGCAACCAGTCATGGACACGTTAGTATTTGCCTAGCGTTTTTGAGGGGAAATATCATTAAAAAGGAAACTCATTCGTAATTACGCCGCTGCAAGGCATTCACACCAGAAGTAGAATGCACAATGTTTCTGCAATAAAAATTTTGTGCTTGCCTGGTCCAACTGGGCCTCGCTAGATGGCACCATCTATCCAGCCTAACCAGGCGAAAACGGAACTTTTGAACCACTCGCGCCATTCCAGATGGTAACACCAAGAGGTTTTTTCCATGAATCAAACAGAAATGGATAAGCATCATATTATTAAGTGTTGTAATGCACGGAAGTAGTGGTGTGCGAATAGTGAAATTTCATCTCGAATCGAATAGTGGCTAAGAATATCGAATCGAATAGGCATATTTACACAAAACGTGTTCCGCCAGTTTTGGCTGGACAAAGGAAAGATAAAGATGCCTACGGCGTTCTGGCAGCGTTATTACGCACGTGTACGTTTTTTTTAAGCTTTTGTGGATGCACAAGCATGTTGATAGAAGAGCTGCCATTCCAGTCAGTAGTGCTACTCCTAAAATCCTAAAGGCTAACAGAGGCGATACGGCAGGTAGTTTTTTTTCTTCGTGGTCGTGCAATACGGCTCATCTGGCAACGGCAATATTCTGCTTCATCGCCTGGGTGCTCCGGGCCCAAAAACCTTCGGGCGCCCGTTAACAGCAGCGTTAACTGCGCGCTGGAACGATGGGAGATTGTGAACGAGTGATGCGCTGCGCAAGTGGCGAGTGCACAGTGTGAACAAATGTTCACATGTGACGCCAGTCAGTGAGGGTATCGCGGGCCGAAGTCGGGACGTTTTACGGCACTTGCGGCGTACGCGACCGAACTACGCAAGAAGTCCGTGCCTTCGTTTCGGAAATGCAGTTGTGGAAGGGCTTGACAGTTTTCCCATGTGTGTTTTTCCGGGCGGGAATGGCATAATGTTCGTTAAAATAAACATGCACGCGCTTTTGAAACAGGATATCGTGCAAGTTTTAACGAAAGTCGTACTGTAATCATGTTAGCGTTTGTTTTAGCCACTCACCCGAACCAAGTTGCACAATTGGTCCTTTGTCACGATTTAGATATTCGCCCCACCCAATTATTAACGCGATAGCGTTAAAGAGCTCATTTCGCAGAAATTCCGGCGGCGGCGTCGTTGGTTGTGAGCGAAAAATCATCATCTTGTCCAAGGCCGTGAAATCGAGAAAGATGCAAAAAAAAAAAAATTAGGCAGATCCCAAGTACCATGGGAATCGATGTTATGCGAAGCATCGGGAAGGTAAGGTGACTGGGTTGTATTTTTTTTATTTAAGCGAAACGTTATGAAATTACGCTAAAGATATGTACAAATGTTACACACACTGCCATATGTTGAACAGCCGCATATGTTTCATATAACCACTTGTTTACAGTTATGTAACGATGCCAACAGAAACATGAGTATTGTCAACACCAGAAGCCGTAAGCTGATATGTAGAGCTTGTGCTTGCAAGGATGGTAGCCCTGGATAGGGTTACGTAAACCAACTACAGTGGATGGACGCTTAAGTGTACAATTGACGTTAACCCGACATGACTCCTTTATCATAGGATTACGTATGTAATGTTTTTAAAATTAGATAGCCAGCACTGCAACTACAGTTGACGTTTCACCAACATTACGCCTGCGTAGGGTTTTTTCCAAAGGAGTTCCGAGACCTGGCGTGGCTCGGCGGTAGAATGCTTGATTTCCACGCAGAATGCTTGGGTTCGATTCCTGCTGGGACTCTGATTTCTATTCTTTGCATTCGTCGCGTCAACGCCACCGATGTCAGTTTCTCTTAACGCCCTCGCATTTAAATTACCAATGTCTGTTCTCGCCGTTCGTGGGTAGATATAAATTGTCAAACTCCTGTGGCGCATACCCGCATACCCGCATACCGCGGCCCGTGGTATACGGGTATGAGCCACACGCGTCTGCAGGAAAGGGTTTGACGACGTACGCGACGAGATTTTCACGTTATTCAAGTCACGACCAGCCAGACGTATTCGTCAAATCCTCTTACCCTGCCATACTAACCTTTGGTTGACCTCAAGTTAAGGAGGCGATCGCGAGAGCATCCAGACGTAGGCGGCTAGATAGATAGATAGATAAACAGATAGATACGTAGATAGAAACGCTCAAAGTGCTTGCAGTACGCAAAGAAATGCTTCGCATTTAATAAAAATTTCCGGCAAGCAGGTGTTCTATCACACAGCCACGCGTCTGCTTGGAATTACATTGAAAATAACTTCCTCTGCTTGGAAATGCAGTGAACTTAACTTTCATGCTTTACAAATACACGCGTCCTGTATACAGGCGTCATAGTACAACATGTAATATCGCAGTAATATTGCGTGGTACAAGCGTACATTGCCATCGGGCATCAGAAGATGTGAATATTATAACGACATTGTGGTTCAAAGCCGGCCGCCCATTACAAAAGGCACACACGTTACTGCTCGTATTCCCTTAAGACCACGTAGTGGGTGCAGAGCAAGTTCGAAAACATTTTCCCGCTCATACCTGCTCGTGGTTTAAAGCATGCTACCCATTACATAGTATGCACTAAGTGGTTGAAGTACGCACTATAGGTACACGATATCGCTAGCGCGTTGAACCCTTAAAGGCGAAGCTTGAGGGTCGCCCAATTTTTCGAACCTTCGAATGCCAGCTATTCGAAAGTCGGATCGAATTATTCGATAACGTATTATTCAATTCGAATTCAAAACTATAATATTCGCACACCCCTAAAAATGAGTGATTCATGAGGCGAAATGATCGCGGTGACTAAGTTTTTTTTTGGGTAGTAACCGTTACTACCTATATTTTAGTAGTTAGCAACGAGAAGCGTAGTAGCCGCTACTAATTTTGTTTCTAACGGTGAGGGTAGTTAACGGTTCTTAACCTCCTCGTTACCAACTGCACTTACTAACAGGGTAGTAACACATGTGACAAGTAGTTAGCAAACGGAAGTAAGTCCTACAACTCTTTTTTTTTAAGTGTGCATGGCAAAAAGCGCATGCCATGGTGTCGGCGGCTCACTGAAACGTCTGGCAGCAAGAGCAAGTCTACAGAGGCCATATGGTGGTCAGATTCAGACCCCACATGATTTGTTTGTCTGGACCAAAAGTAATGTGAAGAGAGTTACTGTAATTTGGGTGCCGCGTTGCACAATTCAAGAAAAGAGAATCCAGCTCACTCAGAGATTTGCCATGGTGATCGCTGTCAAAGAGTCCCGACAACTGCATCATTTCAAACCGTGTACTCGTTCAACACTTCGTGTTGGGATTACATCATTCTCCAACTCTAAAAAATTTGAAGCGATAAAACAGGCATAAATGACAACGTAGCATACGTTGACACTAACGACTCAGGTGTCTTAATTGCGAACAGAGGACTACTCATAGGGAAGCAAAATTCATAAATGACAAGCAATACACCTTTTTAAAGCCATAACTTCCTTTTGCGAGTGTTGGTAAACCACGAAGCACTGTTCTTGTGCTAGTGTGAAACACCTGAGAGCAACAAGCCGCCATGTAATCCATGCATCCGTGTGGCATAAAATGACGCAGAGTCAGCCAATAAATACCACTGCCAAACAGGTCATGTCCACGCTGTGCTCGTCTTGCCTGACTTCCCCTAGGGCGAAGAAAGCCAGTTGTAAAGGGAAATAGTAGGCTGGTTTCGGTGTATATATACACTGAGGCAAAGCCGCACTGCCAAAGTTTGCTTGAAAAACTGAGAGTCCTCATGCAAGCCCGAAAAATTACCTAGAATAAGCACGCGTTCTACAGTGAAGACAGACATCGGTACTACCTACCAGTTGCGTTGGTCGTGACATCAGAAATATTTTTTTTCGCTTTAAACAAATTTTACACCCATAAAGATTTCCGCATCAAAAGGGAAGACGTTGGGGCATCTAATAGCTTTTTGACTTATTTTTATCGGGAGGGTCTTGATGCTTAATTTACGAGTGAATATCCGCAAAAAGTTATTTCTTATGAAAGTTTGCCAGCAATTTTCTCAAAAACGTTCGTTTACATATGTTGAAGCTATTTTTATCAAATAGTATATCGACAGGTAGAAGAGCTGAAAAATTTTTGCGGCTGCAACGTTGCCGTCGTTTTTACAAAAAATGTCTTAATCGGCATGTTTTCTTGCTTTTTTGCCAAGCCTACTCAAACCGGCAAATGAATATATCGTTTTACTTGTGACGTCACGTCAAAGAACTATAACAATAGAATCATTTAAAACACAATGTGTCGTTGTGCCCCGTTTCAAGGCTGAATGCGCATAATTCCTTTTCCTTTTCGCGGGAACATTCAAGGGGCGGTCACGAGTCCACATAATTTTTTGAACTAAAATACTGCACTAAAATTGCTCTTACACTTGTACCTTCTAGCTCAATTCTTTTTCAATAAAATGGCTGGTGGTCGAATTTTGGGCTGGGACGTTCCACTTGGAATGACCCATATATCAAGCCTTAACGTGTCTGTTTAAAGAGCGTCATGTATTTACGTGGCAAGTCATGACTGACCAAAAAAGAGTTACGCATGCGCTCATTCTTAAGATGCTCTCATAAGCCGGCAAAGGCTGGACACCGTGCAGCAAGAGAGGAGCGCGATGGCGAACATTTCCCGTAACTTCCATTTTCATCGTGACGCTCGCAGGCGCCTATTCTCTCTCGCGCACACGCCACGCTTAGAAACACGCGAGGGCATATTCCCATCAATTTCGCGTGGACGACTGCGACAATCGACGGTGTTTAGGGTGGCTGTTATTTGCGCATGCCTACTTGAATGGCCTTGGGGAAACTGCAGAGCTCGCATGTACCCTTGTGCACCCGTACGCACAAGACGACACAGGCGATGTTCATCCCAAAGCGCCATAGTAGACGCGGACTCCGTAGAAGTGCATGTCATACTGTGCCATAAGGAATGCCTAGAGCATACAGCGGCTTTTGTGAACAACTGAGGCTCGACCCCTCCACCGGGCATGTTACTCATTTTTTTTGTAATTCTTGTGAAGCCTACACTTTCGTGACCGTGCTGCTCTTTTAACGAAGAGCCCCGAGTTCTGAAAAAAAATAAAAATAAAAAAGATAGTGAATTTGGAGGTATCAAACTTCCGTCTACGAGCTCAACGGTTCCATAGTCTATTACAGTACAAACGCCGCGTAAACATCCCGGGGAGCCATTCTGGAAATGTCCGTCTAATGTACACGTCCGCTTCGGCCTGACGTCGTCAGAGCGCGTTCAGTTGCAACGCAATGCCGCAAGCTATGACTCACAGAGCGCACGATGGTTACTTCTCTCGCTGCAGAGGCCCCGTTTGCGAAAAGAGCGCGCTGTTCAAACACAGTGGAGTAACAACTGGACACTTGTTAGTTCGCGCTCGTCCTGTGTACTATAACTGTGCGTATGTTTCGTGGGTCCTTTGTGTTTGAGCAGCGCGTTAAGTGTCGCGCTATGAACATTTTTGGTGCGCGCTCGTCCTGTGTGCGTTCTTTTCGTGCGTTCTTTTTTTTTTTGCGATTGAGCAGCGCGCTGCACGTTTCGATTTGCTTGCTGTTCTTCACGTGACATTCCAATTTGTTGCTATCCCATTCAATACATCGCCCCTGCTGCGAAACTGTGGCTTTCTTTTTGTTGAAACGTGTGATTGACGCAGCGCTGCATTAACCGAGTACCAGTGGCACGCGCTTTTCACTTTTTTGCCGGCCATGATGTGCACGTAGTCGCGAAGTATATGTTTCTTCTCAAAGTAAAGCTGCCACAACACGCAGTTCTCGTCCAGAGGCTTGTCCGCACGATGAAGGTTTCGCTCCTATGCTTTCCTTCGATCCGCGTCTTTCGGGACACCGAACAACGACAACTTATCAGCGTAGATGCACGGGTAGCCGGTGCGGCACCCCGGTGCGTAGCGATGCCTTCCAGTAGGCATGCCAGACACCTTAATGAAAACTGCACCGAAAAACAACACTCACAAAAGCCAAAGCTACCTAACAACCGTGTGGCGCCAGCTTTTCAACAACGCTGCTGTTATGGCCTGCAAAACAAAACCTGCATGGGACACCTGGCCTATCGAGAAACGCGGGACTCCGCGGTACCTGCGAGTGCTCCCCAAGAGACGCTCATCGGCGTCCTTGCCATTAGCGGTCTACGGCCGGTATTCATAAACAAACCTTATCCTTATCTTATGTTTTTCTTAAGTTCCTGTACACTCTACGTGCGTCATTTGGACACAAAAACGGTAACAGGGTATAAGATAACTACAAGATAGATTTGAAAATGCTGACCTACTTTGTTTATCAAAAGCACTAAAGGCACAAAACAGATAAGCCAAAACGCGAGATAAGGATAAGGTTGGTTTGTGAATACAGGCCTATGTCCCACAAGAACGCTTGGCGAGAAGCCTGTGCCTCACAGCCCGCACAAAACCTTATCCACTTCGACTGTAGCGCCACCATAGTATTTTCCACACGCCGCATCTCACCCTCAAGCAGGCGCGGAGCTCCACCCACTCAAAATGGTTGTAGATCACTCTACTAAATTCCTGAAACCTTATGTATCGAACATCTTACGTTTCGTCATGTAAATCACATTCACGTTTGGTTATGTTCTTCAAAGTTTGTTTTCATTTGTTAGTGACATAGGTTATTTGTTGATGTGATTGCTTGGGCCAAGTCGGTCATCTTTTTAGTTGCTTATACAAATGTGACTTGGATGTAGCAGTTCTCATTTCTGCTTATTTCCTTATTCACTGTTAATTTTACACTGAGGATTGTGTCATTTTGGCGGGATTTTGGTTTTACAAGAGGCAGGTGCCTTTGTCCGGCTTTTATGCGTTTTCGCCGGTCCTCTTGGCAAATTGTACTTTTTTGCTTTTGCCTGAAACATACTTTAAAAAAAAATCGAGGTCTAACGCGATTACATAATCAGAGTTATTGCAAGGCATATGTACACTGGTAGCGAAACGTCCATAGAAGCCCATGTGTCAAGTAATTGGCAGCTCGTTGCCATCGTCACCATCTACGTATCACGGCGACGACTAACAGCAAGCAAAAAATAAAAATAAAATAAAGTATGACGTCACAACCGGAAGCGGTAGCGATGTCGTGCATTTGCACTACACGGCGTGAAATTGAATTTTTGTTAATTGCTCATCTTGTACATACTACTGATAACTACGCGATTTTATTGCGTCTTTGTGGCTCGCCAATGGCGTGTAAGCGAGAAAAGGAACATCGACAAGAATGATTGGGGAAGCAAGCTTGTTTTATTAGCCAAATAGTGTACTTGCAATATACGCCAAAATACCTTGCAGAGGAAGAAATTATCAAAACAGCTCTTGAGCACAATATTTCGAAAACTCACGTTGCCTTGACAGTATTACTTTGGTAACCTTACAGTACAGCGTTTTTTCGCTTAGCATGCCGCATTCACCGTCACGAAAGGCGAGGGCGCGCCTGCCGTGCGCTAGCGAAAGCAGTCTGCAGTCACAGGAGCGGTTATCTACACATTCTGTGAGCTAGTTCAACTTCCTTGAAGTGTCACGCCAGTAAACAACACATAAGGAAATAACCTAAGGAAGATACGCACAGAACCACTAGTGAGCGATGCCTCGATGACCCGACAATGCGACGAACTAAACACAAGCCCACACCAGACTGCATCCATACGCCCCGTGTGGCTCTGTGGTAGAACACCTGATTGCCACGCAGAATGTCTGAGTTCGATTCCTGCTCGGGTCCTGATTTTTATTCTTTATATTCGCTGGTGAACGCTGCCGATGTCGGTTTTTCTTAACGCTCGCGCATTCAAATTGCCAATGTCTGTTGTCGCCGTTCTTGCGCATATATAAGTCGGCAGTCTCCTGTGGCGCATACCGCGGCCCGTGGTATACGGATATGTGCCACACGTGTCTGAAGGAAAGGGTTTGACGACGTACGCGACGAGATTTTCACGTTATAAATGTCATGACCACACAGTTAATACCTTGTCAAATCCTCTTACCCTCCTATACCAATTTTGGTCTACACCAAGTTAAGGAGGCGATCACGAGAGCACCCCGATGTAGGCGGATAGATAGATACGTGGACAGAAACGCCCAAAGTGCCTTAGGTTCACTAAGAAATGCTTCGCGATAAGAACGTTAATTTTATCAGTAATGTCAACCACCTTCCGATAAGTTGCATAAGTTTAAATCACCGGTTTCGATTTCCATACATTGCTATGAATGTCTCTGAATTTTGCAATCTGTCTTCTTGTTTGTAATATATTGCCCTTCGGTAAAGGGCCATGACACGTATTTTCGTGGAACATGAGCAATATTATATGATCTTCAAGAATACATTTAAAATATGGCCGCGGTTGAAGGCGGTTAAACCAAGGTTATTTGGCTGCTTAGGGAACCGCTTTCGAGCTATATCTTCTAGGCAGACGGATTGGGCAATACTGATTGTAAGTCTCACGGCTCCACGGCCTCGCTCCTTCATCCCCCATGCCTGGTGCTGGCGAAGCGACTGCCGCTTTTGTAGCAGCAGCTGCACCGCAATTGCACCACAACACAGAGACGCTGCTCGACGGCGCCGGCGCTCCTCTGCGGAGTCAGCGCGAGGCGCGTGGAACGAAGCACGGGATCAACGCGCTCATACGCTGGAGAAACGTCAGCGCCAACTCGTCGGCGAGAACATTGCACCACCTCGCAGCAATGCTTAAACAATTTTGTGCGGCGCCGACGCATCTCAGAGGCGTTGGCATGACCTCGGTTGAGCTTGAAGGTCAGATTTGGGGAACCGGGTATATGAGGGGTTTGTACCTGGCTACGCAGAGCGATCATTCTAAAGCTCGCAGGTTTTCTCTTATGCATTAATTCGCCTAAGACGACTTCACGGCAAAATCCATCAGGTGTGGCTATTTTATCATCATCAGAGCTTGAAAGTTCTCGTGAATTGCTGCAAGCTTTTGATTCTGTGGCCGATTTTGATGAAGTATAGCTAAGCCCTTCGTAATGGGTTGGCAGCTTTCAACCACCCACTCGTTAGGCAACCCACTTGGTGTGCAGCCTGGTAGGATTCTACGTTTTCGCCACGGAACATTAAATCTGTTAACATGACTCCGTGCCCGGCATGATCACTGTATAAGGTACTTTTCGAAACGCATTCATGCACTGGCGTGGTTCAAGGCAGAATTGCCACGCAGAGTACCTCAATTCGATTCCGGCTTTTATTCGTTTATATAACGTTCATTCTTTCGCATGATGGTTTTGCGATCGCAGTATTTTGCATCTGAAGACATATGATACATTATTTAATGTATCGAAAATACAGATACTCATACACGTCAAACGAGACGTATCGCGATACATATACAAGATACCCAAAAAGTATCTAGATGCATGTAAATATATATCTTCGGTACTGCCCAGCACTGCCAAAAATGCTTGTTACATTTCTCAGACAGCCCAAGAATAGCGGTTACTTGGAGCATTTAGTGTAGCGCTAACTCAGCGATCTCAGGAAGCAACTCAGCAGCGCGCGCTGGAAAAAAAATCCTGTGCATGCATAAGCGCTCTCTTTATAAGGGGCGCGAGCACACATTTCCCCTTGTTTAAGCCGAGAGAAGCAGCCAGGAAAGACACAAGGCCGCGTGCAACGGACGCACATTCGTACGAAGCTTTCTTTATACATCAACCATGGTGTAAATCGGTCCATTAAAAATGAAAAGCACAAAATTCAATGCGAACATTCTCAGCGATGAGTGGCGCCATGACAAAATACGCCCTGTCCTCATTAACTCAGCCGCTCTTTACGCCTGTAGAACACCGTTGACTTTAGCTTCTTACACCAGTTTGTCTTTATCTATGGCAGGCGGTCGTTTGTAAGTGCCGCTGGCCAATATTCAAAATGTACAATGCTATCTGTCGACAAGCCCATAAGCTCAATCCGTCATGTCTTGTTGGGCGCGAAAACGAAATCAGTCGCACATCGCAGCCTTGCAGGTGCTAGCTGCTGGTTTTTTATCTTTGCTCCGTGATGACTTCCCGATGCTTCGGGCGCTGTTCAGGCATAGAGGGAGACCTGCCAATCCTGGGAACAAAACAAGGTAACACTAATTTTAATTGAATTTATCAGTTACCTGAACGAAGAAAAGATTAAGGCAGCTTCGCACTAGGGTGCCAAGCCTGAATGACGTGCGGAGCTGGGCATCCTTCTTTGTTTCTCTTTGTTTCTCTTCGGTTTTCTTTTTTTTCCTCCTCCCTTTCTTTCTTTTGCTCCGTTTCCGTTTCTTCCTTTTTTTTTCTCTTCATTTCTATTTATTTCTTCCTGTCTTTCTATCTATTTCTCTCTCTTTCATACTAATGCAACGGCGCCACAAGGGAAGACGAAAGCACACGAAAAAAAAAAAAAGGGGGGGGGGGGACACGAAACACAAGCGCTTTCTTGCTCTTTGAATTTTTCTTCCTGTTTTTTTTCCCTTTCTCTCTCTTAGTATTTCGCGCTTGCTTCCTCTTTTTTTTTCTAATTTTATACCTTGGTTTTCCTGCGTTACGCCAAGCCCACTAGTTCATTTCTTGCTGATGATGATAAGTGATCATCATCAAGGCGCTCGAAGAACAAGAGGAAGAAGACATCTTTTTGGCAGGAACGCGCGCTCAATATGCTACTGTCACGAAGCAGCACGCTTCGCTTTTGTGAGAGAAACAGATGACGTGATAGGCATCGATAGAAACGAGGCCGTTTGTTTGCGAACAAGACAAACACATTGTATTTACAAAGCACGAGGACAGACAGCAGGCAACAATGGCGCAAGGACAGACAGACAAGCAGGTACAAGGACAGACAGCAGGCAACACACACACACACACACACACACACACACACACACACACACACACACACACACACACACACACACACACACACACACACACACACACACACACAGACACGCGCGCGCGCGCGCAAGAAAAAAAAGAAAGAAAAAGAACACATGGATAACACAAAGCGATAAGTTTGCAAAAGCAGAGTTTCACCGTTCGGTGTGAAAAGTCACGGACGCCGTTGGCTCACGTGCGGGAGACGATGACATATGGTGGGAGGGTGACACTGCCCAAGAGACGATCGTATACCCGGTGCTAGACGCTGGACCCGGTGGAGGCCAATGGCCAGACTCCCTTTCGGCTTTCGCCAGCCAAAGCTTGCTCGTCATCATGGAGTCGCAGGTGCGCTTCAGTCGCGCGTCCTTGCGACGATCCCAAGACGCCAGGTACCCGGAAGAAGACTGACGAAAGAAAGAAGAATTTCTTCTTTTATTTTTTTTTTTATTTTTTTATTTCCACGTGGGCGGCGCTCATTGGTCTCGGAAGGCGCTCTTGCGTCTCGTGCAGCAGGTGCAGAAGGTCATATTCGTCGTCGTCGTCTTCTGCATACGTTCGCCGCTCCACTTGTGCACATCATCACAGCTTCACATGGAGCGTTACGCCAAGCGACGACGACAGCACACGACAGCATACGACAGGCCAGCCCCCTAAAGTGCTCCACACTTAATCGACGCGAACTTGTTTCGTCAACAAGGTCGGCAATGTGCCCTGATTCGGAAATGAACGGCGCACGCAAAAGCGCTCTTCAACCTCAATTCTTATTTCTGTGTGGAGTTTGGTTGCTCGCCAGCAACATAAGCTAGACTTGCAGAACAATATTACGATTCGTGTATTTTAAAACAAACTGCCAACGTCGCACACGCGTGACAGAGCATGACTGGTCAACATTAGCTTGTCCGTGTTGCAGATCGAGGAAAGCAATGATTTACGTATATAAACGTGTGTAAGCGGTGCCACAGAGGCTGCTGCGCGTGTCCGCCGAAAATCAGAGCCCACACGATACTCGATCGGCGCAAAGATCCCAACAGACATCTCTTTGCAAGCTTCCCAAGGCAGCGTGCGCCGAGGTACGAATTCCGCATGCCATGTCTGCCCTTCGCTTTCCACCCCCTTATCCCTCCCTTTTTATCTTTAGTTTCCTTTCTTCAGTCAGCGTGCGCTGCGAACATGGAGCTAAGAGTTACAGAGCTGTACAGTAGATGCATGGAGCTGTTTGTTCGGTATAGATCATCGCACTCATCTTTCCGCTGATGGCGGGCCTTCGTATGCACGGTGTGCAACGCCACCCTGCGACGCGAAAGCAAAGAGCGCAATATGTTGAAAAGATCTGTCAATGAACGCACACGTATAGCGTTTAAGAAAACCAGAACGACAATACTAAATCCCCGCAATAGATTACCATCACAAGGCATTATAAATAACCTAGCAACGTTGCTTGTTGGGCGAGTTTCTGGAAAGCTGGGCATTTCTGTGACGGGTTTTTTGGATCTCCTTACATTGTACCTTAAGTCAACCTTTTCTGCCTGAGGTGGTGATGTGTTTTTACAACGTCAGGGCATTTGTATAGGGTCGTGCATTGCCCCGATTCTTAGTGACCTGTACTTGTCCTACATTGATAGAAAACTAGATCACCAGTTACAAGGGTCTAGCGTTGTGAAAGTTTTCCGGTATGTGGACGACTTTTTGGTTTTTTACTCGGCAGATTTGACAGGTCGCGAACACGACGCCATGTCAATCTTAAAGGTCTTCCAGGACGAGCTCCAACCACTTGAGGCCACGTATGAGCTCCCTGAATGTAACATCATCAAGTTTCTTGACTTGAGGCTGTTTTTCTCGAGACAGCACACCTGTTGGCGGTATGAGCCTCGCGCGCAGAAGCCATTGCTGCCCTTCTCGTCGGGGCACTCGAAGCTAGTGAAAAGGGCAATTGCGCACTCGGCCTTGCAGAAGGCCCTGTGTAAGTCGTGTCGCCACAAGGTGGATGACGCCTTTTTGGAGCAGGTAACCCGCCTTAAGGTCGCAGGTTTCACGCCGGACGTGGTGTTGTCTGTGACTGAAGGCCTGCTTAAGGACGTCAGGGATCCCAGGAGAAAGGAGGAGCGCAGAGTGAGATCGAGGGTGCAAGATAAGAAGAAGACAGCTGTGGTGCCCTATTTGCATGATGTCTCGCACAGGCTTTAAAAAATTGGAGAAGGCGCTGGGGTTCGTGTGGTTTTTTCGGTCCCTGAGAAGCTTTCTGGCCTGTGCAGTTCAACCTCTCGGATGAGAGAGAAAAGAGGCTGCACCACAGACCATAAGCGAAAGTTCGTACCATGCGTTCAAGGCGTCGTGTATGTCATCCCTCTGACGTGTGGTAGAAAGTACGTGGGTCAGACGGGACGCTGTCTGAACGACAGACTCCGTGAGCACCATTACAGCGTCCATACTACAGTATCGGGGCACCTGGGCATCCATGTGCGGGACTGCGAGTGTAGCCCTATCTTTGAAAACACGGTGGTCCTTGCACGCAATCGGGACCAAAGGGTGAGGGAAATCATCGAGGCTGAGGAAATCAAACGGTCTGGGGACGCATGCGTAAGCATGCCTTCCTTGCACCTTTCTGACAAAGAGCTTTTGTTTTTGGCGAGTCATGGAAAGGGGGGGCGGTGTTAGTGCACGTGCGTGACGTATCGGCACTTCTCTTGATTTCACCTTTTGATTTTTACTTCCTGGTTTTATCTTTTCTTGCTTTGCCTGTGTATATATACGTGCGTCCCAATCTAATAAACTTTAGTTGGAAGAATGCGCTGTGTCCTTGTCCCCTCGCTCGTCTGTTGTCTGCTTTTTGCGCGGCCCTACATTATTATTGATATAAATAACCACTGAAGAGTAAAAGAGCATTAAATACTCGGGCCGCTCTCTTTGTATGCA
>JALIZH010009625.1:0-32701 GCA_030522465.1 Rhipicephalus appendiculatus | reverse complement strand
CAATAGCGATTCATCACCAGGTGACACAGAGTGGGCCCCAATTGACGGCCTACATAATTTTGCAGCCAGTCCGGTGTCATGTCCACAGCAACAGCTACAGCCTTAGCCCTACAACCAAGCGCAAGTCTCTGGGCAAAAATCCATGTTTTGCGTAGATTCGCGTAGATTCACTTATGCGCTCGAGAAACAAGTCCTGTTCTGCCCAGCAGGTTGTTATGCCCTAGAATGCTCACGAGAGCATGGACACTGTAATTGAATCCGCGACCACTGCAATCTTTAATTTTGAAGAGCGCAAGTTCGCTAAATAATATTCATTCTTCGCAAGATTCTCCATAAGCATAAAATCACACTCAAATTATCAGCATGATAATTACCTGCCCTGAAATTAAGTTTATAATAATAATCGATGCGGTTTAACGTCCCCATACCACGATATGATTATGAGAGACGCCGTAGTGGAGGACTCCGGAAATTTTGACCACTTGGGGTTCTTTAACGTGCACCTAAATCTCAGTAAACGGGCCTCAAGCGTTTCCGCCTCCAACGAAAATGCGGCCGGGATTCGATCCCGTGACCTGCGGCTCAGCAGCCGAGCACCATAACCACTAGACCCTGAAATTACGGTTCAAAATATGATATTTCCTTCAGCTTGTCATAAGCTACAGCATTGTTGTTTTAGCTGAGCGAACGTTGACTCTAATGAATTTTTGCAATTTTGTTCAAGGAAAGAGTCACTGAAACACGAAAACAGAAAAGGCCTCGTGAAATGCAGGCACCATCCCGGCTCCGCTCATCTTCGGAAAGACGGTGGACATGGCTTGCGAAATATGGTCGTCCGTGTTCAACGGCGAGACAAACGAATCCGGGAACTGCGCGATCTACAACAACGCAGCGCTGAGCCGCAACATGGCCACATTGCTGTTGCTGCTTAAGGCCATGTCCGTGGCTTTGTTCGCCTGTGCCAGCCTCTGCTACCAGCCGTCCATGTCGCCGACGTCGAGAACACAGCTCCCGCCATTGAACTGCCGATAAAGCTGCCAGTCAATGATGCTTCACGTTTACGGCGTGCCTGTGCAACATCGACCGGCTTAGCTGGGATAGCTGCAATGCTCGCTGTAAAACACATATTAGTAATATATAGAAACGCATTAAAAAGTGACACGCAACCACCAATTATGAGTGGATTGTTCATACAGGCTCAGGAAAGAAATTTAGAGCGATGAAGAAGGAAACCTTTTAGCATTTTTTCATTTATTTCCTTACACCTGCACATGCATTCAAATGATGCGTTTCCTTTCTGGCTTTCTCGAATGCTGCGCGTGAGCTCCTACACAATATATGTAGCGTCTTTTTTCCTAAAAGATCCTAATGCACTTTGACTGAAAGTGAGAAAAACGCACCTTTTTGTTACTAACAATATGGTCGGGCCTGCTCAACTAACTTTTTGCCGCTACGTTGCTGTCCCCTAAACACCTGAAATGCACATTGTAGCTAAAATCTACGTAGCCCAATAGCGTCAATATTCAGGAGTAAAGTTTTTATTTGGCTCATATAGATTCGAACATTTCATTTGCACTTGAATTAGCTCGGAAACAAAACGATTCGAATGTACAGTCGCCCAAATCTTTAGCTGTCCTTCGCGAGCGGCGATCTTTTCTGTGTATCTTCGCCGTATGACTGAATTAAGTTACATAAATGGTGAGGGTAAGTGCACGCCCACATACCACATGCCCACGAAACAATTTTTCGGCACTTCGTTCCATCACGGGGCGCTGACACACAGAAAAGTCGCCGCTGCGCGGGATAGCTAAAGATTTGGGCGACTGTACGGTACAGCAATATTTCACTCACTGTTCTTGTAAGGTGCCGGTCGTGGTGGGAACTCCTACTCTTATTCGCCTATCATGATTTCAGCAGGCTTTATTCACTCTTATAACGGTTCATTTATGAATTAGTTTTACTCACCCTCTGTTTGGCACCGGGATGGGTTATTAAAAGTTTATTCCCTCCTGCTCCTTCGAACCTCGTTCACCATATGCGTTACTCGCTAAGAATCGAGTAGATGCTGCTTAAAGAATATATAGAATGTATTTGGCTTACATACTTTTTTGTAAAAGTGATACATTTAGCGATGCTGATGTTAAAAAATTAATGAATTAAATTGTAAATGTACATTGTGAATTAAAATTTAGAAAAGCGGTTGGTCTGCTGCTTCAGCAGTTGTTTTTTTCAAACGTGCGCAGAAACCGACGCCATACATAGCGATTATATTTTACCGCGAAACAAAAACACAAGAAAGACGACAGGATAAAACGCTTTGTCCGGTATTCATTCTTGTGGTGTCGCTTCGCGCTAAAAAATAATCACCATAAATTCACAACTAGCCCACCAACCAGGGTTGCCAACCGTAGGGTAACCACCCAACTTGTAGGGTATTTTCGGTATTTTTCGGGCTGCGTAGGGTAGTAGGACGGTAATACAATTTTCTTATCAGACGTAGTGTAATTTCCACTGTTAGCTCGACATCGATGAGCAATCTTTAAGGTTCACATTCCTAAATAGATTCAAAAAACGAATTTTTTTCTTTGAATAGAATTAAAACTGTTGCAATTCACATGTAACAAGCATCGGGCCGAGACCAAGGGTAGTACGTCGCGCATTCCTGCGCTAGCGTGATTGTTTTTTCCTGTCATCGTGAAACCACTGTGAAACACAGTGTGGCGTATATAGACGACGTCATGGCATGGTATCGTCACGTGGTCACACGTGGGCTGATTCAGGAGGCGCATGAGGAGCGCACAGCTTGCAATGGCTCTGATTATGGAGACTGTGCAAAATTACACTAGGTCCAGGTATCTTTCAAATGCGGGAGGACAAATACAATTGGTTGAGGAGAAAAGCAGAAATGTAGGTTTCGCCGTCGAGCCATATTTGGAGAATGCAACGAACGCAAACATGCGGCCTGGCGGATATCTCCGCGTTCAAATAATAGAGGTTCCGTCATTTCCCTATCTTGCCCACACATGTCCATTTGTCTTCATCACTGAACCTCCATTTACAACTATGCGCGCTAACGCAACTCGACCTCGCTTTAAACAGGAAAGCGCTTCCTCTTGAATTATCGTAAAACGCCTCCCTCCTTACTTCGTCTTTACGCTTTCGGTAGCCACTCAGAGCCGGTTGTCTTTCCAACGCACCTATCCAATACACCTTTCCCGCCTCTCAAACATTTCGCCCAACGCTATTTGTCACCATATCGCATATATACTGATAGCCGTATATTTGCTCATGTGTCTTTGAGTTTGTTTTCTCAAGTCTGAGTCAAAGCTCTTCCCATACAAATATCAGATATTCTCATCTGTTGTTTGTCACGTTTCTTAGTCACTTTTCTAAACTAATTTTGAAGCCGATGTTGAAAGTCGCTACCGACTTCAGCACCACCACAGCTCTGCATGTCGCACAACGAGGCATGTACCTCATTATTGTTACACTGCGCTGTTTTTTAGGCGTAGGGTACAATGTAGGCTAATAAAAAAGCTGTGTAGAGTGAAGTATGGTAACTTTGACCGTGGCATAGGGTATTCTTCAAAATTTTCTTAGTAACACCGCCGCTAACGCATTGACTAAAACGCGTTCTCGGACCAGTTGGTGCATGGTCAAATAAATATAGGAGGCACCAAGGAATGAGGGCAAGAAACAACATTACTGGCACCAGTCCTGTAAATTCTTGTCCTCGTTCTTTTGTGCCTCCTATATTTATTTGCACACGCATTGTTTTCAACCGGGGCCATAATGGTACCAAACATAGTCGCACCGCGTGGAAAGTCGTGGTGCTAGAAATCAAGTATGAACATAATATTTTTAGCGTTCGGCGGGCGCGCGGGGAGGGGTGGGGGGCACGGGGGGTGGCCCCCCTTCCATTTAACTAAGCCCCATTCATTACTCAGTCCGTCTTGTCCCTCCATTGCTTTAAAAGCAGCGTTGTGGCCACGCCGGTGTTGGACACTTTCTAACCTACATATTATCTTAATCCATGTCTCTTCTGTAGAGTACACGTAAGCTTGTACCATTCAACTTGGGATTCCCCCAAACCGCTATGCGTACACGAAATACCCAATCTCTCCCCCTACCGATGAGAAGCGGCTCTTTCCAGCACAGCCCTGGGCCACCAGTGAAGACTAATTTATTTATTTGTTTATTTCAAGAAACCCCTAAAGGCCCTCACAGGGAGGGTACTACATAGGGGGGTGGGGTAAAAAAAATACAATGCAGTAGATACACAGCAAGCATAACACAATTGCAAACAAAACAACACTAGCTTAAGCATAACGAAAAAAAGCAACACAGTAACGCAACACCTGTTGGAAATATTGAAATATATATATATATATATTTGAGAACACAACGAAAAATAACAGAATAACAATTATAGAGCACAAAAATGAAATGGGTTATTGAGGACAGAACAGAACACTAGACTTGGTTATCATTTTTTAAAAGTTCATTAAATTTCGAAATGTTCCCTTCCATAGCGATACTTCAAGGCAGCTGGTTCCATTCAATGATGGTTTTCGGAATGAACGAATTAGCAAATGATTAGGTACGGCATGTGATGCGCTTGATTTTGAGAGGGTGATCCCGGCGTGGAAAGATGGCTAGGGGTGACTGAAAAAAATCGTCATGAAGCAACGGATGATGGTAGATTCTATGAAAAAGAGATAAGCGAGCAAGTTTACGACGATGAGAAAGGTTATCAAGACCAGCACGAGCTTTTAAGGCAGTGACGCTAGTGACACGAGAGTAGTTTGAGAAAATGAAGCGAGCAGCACGGTTCTGCAGGGATTCAATGTTATCGATGATATATGCTTGATCCGGGTTCCATATGGCTGAAGCGTACTGAATTTTAGGGCGGATTAGGGTAATGTACGCAAGTTTTCGCACATGCGCAGGAGCATGCCGCAGATTACGTTTTAACATCCCGAGGGAGCGGTTAGCAGCTGCAAGAATGTGATCAATGTGATGGTTGCAGGATAGGTCGGATTGGAAATGAAGTCCTAGATATTTATATGACGTGGCTGACTCTACAGGTGTGTGATTAAGAGTATATGTAGTTGGGAGGCGGCTAGAATTTCGTGTAAATGAGACGAGTTTAGTCTTGGAGTGATTTAGCTTCATTTGCCATGATGAACCCCATGAATTGATGGATTCGAGGTCGGATTGCCAGGATTGCCAGGACTAATTGACCAGGTTCACCGGATAACAGCAGCAGATGGGGCCCTGGACTGAGGGTTTCACTGTGCGGGAGTTCAAAAGCAAAACGAAAAATAAACGTTTCTTCTGCTACCACTTGACGATAACGGTGGCCTAAAAACCGCGGGAAGCCAGGAATGTACGCTATCACTTGATTTTCAATATTTTCGCCCACATCGGAGCTTGTTTTTTAATCCCGAGCAGCGTGCGGGACGGAGGGTGGGCGTTGCGATGGAATTTCGCCATTAGGGATCCCTGCTCGTCTGTGCTTTGTAGCTGTCGCAAGGTAGCAGACCTAGACGATGCTCGACTGCTCTGGAAAGTGTGATGGGAACTTTTCTATGCTCTGCAAAGGATGATTCAAACTTTTCTAAGAAAAATCGCAAGATGTGGCAATAGATGTTGCCACATAATTAATTCCTGTACACTTGCGCAAAAAACTCTGCAAGTATGCCCCAGGATAGAAGCCATCCAGAAGATGACAACAGTAATAGTTAAATACAGGACGTATTCGTCAACAGACTCTAAATGACTGTTTCTCTGAAAAAAAAAACACGTCATCCTGTTTACAATGTTTTATTGCAGTCATAGTTCGTCGTTTAATTTCTGTCTTGACATACTATGAAATTGAGTTTATCTTCTATTCACTAGAGATCATCCGTGATGCAGCAGTGGTTACGGTGCTCGGCTGTTAACCCGAAGGTGGCGGGTTCAGTACCGAACGAGGGGGGGTCACATTTCGATGGAGGCGAAATGCTAGACACCTGTTTACTGTGCTACGTCATGCCTTTAAAGAAGCCCAGACGGTGAGATTTTCCAGAGCCCTCCACTACCGCGTTTCCAATGATCATATCGCGGTTTCCGGATGTAAAAGCCTCTATATTATTATGTACTCACTACAGTATTGGGCAATACATTAAACAGCTCCTTTCTTTTTAGGGGCGAAGCTCCTTAGGGCGTGGGTCTGTCCCTCCTCTGTAGTTGTTGTAGTAGTAGTAGCAGTTGTAGTAGGTAGGTAGGTAGCCAGATATAGTGGAAGTACCCACTCCACGTGATAAAGATGACGATGACGCAGTATAGTGGAATATACCCACTACACGTGATAACGATGAAATATTAGCGCGTTCCAGTATATTGGAATGTACCCACTACACGTGATAACGATGACGATGACTCAGCGAGAAAACTGTGGGTTCATTCGTCCCCCCCGTTCAGAGATAAAGATGACGATGACGCAGTATAGTGGAATGTACCCACTACACGTGATAACGATGACGATGACGCTGATGACCATGTAGTATAAGATCGTTCCAGACCACACATTCTATTTCTGCCATGGATGTAAACGATCGAGCTTCGCCCGCTCATCATCATTCACTTCGTGGATATGGCGTGATTTTTCAATAAGCGCGCATTCAATTTCTAATAACGATGGCTGCATTTATGTGTAGGCGAAATGCAGAAAACACCCTTGTGCTAGGCATGGTTAGGTTTTGGTAGACGTTCAAGAGGCTCATGTGGTCTAAATTAACCCTGAGTGACCCACTACGGCGCGCCTCGCAATTATATCATTCAATTGGCACGTAAAGCCGCTGTAATCATGGTTATTATTATTATGGCATTTAGGGGCGAAGCTCCTTAGGGTGTGGGTCTGTCCCTCCTCTGTAGTAGTATAGTAGTAGTAGGTAGGTAGCCACGTATAGGGAAATGTACCCACTCCACGTGATAAAGATGACGATGACGCAGTATATGGAATGTACCCACTACACGTGATAACGATGAAGTATAAGCGCGTTCCAGTATTGTGGAATGTACCCACTACACGTGATAAAGATGACGATGACGCCTGATGACCATGAAGAATAAGCGCGTTCGAGTTTAGTGGAATGTACCCACTACACGTGATAACGATGACGATGACGCTGATGACCATGAAGTATAAGCGCGTTCCAGACCACACATTCTCTTTCTTCCATAGATGAAAACGATCGAGCTTCGCCCACTCATCATTCACTTCGTGGATATGGCGTGATTTTTATCAAGACCATTATTGAAATACCGCTTCCTATTAACCTAACCACCAGTTTTCTGCGCTCCCACCTCGTGCCGTAATTATATAGATATGGACTGAGTTCACCGAGATCTCATGATTTAAAAAAAAAGTACATTTGTTCAGCGCCGTTTACGTATGTTTTCTTTCTTGTGGCACCATACAGTTTTTCAGATAATCCCCGACCGCAAGCTCGTGGCGTATTACGCTGAAATCATCAACATCCGTTCGGACCGCTGAGCTGGGGCCTTGTTTGGTGGTTTGGCCGAGTTCTGGGTGAATTTGACCAGTGATAATACCTTTGCGTTACATATTACTTGCTTAGGCGATTGCAACCCTGCCAATGTCTAATTCGTCGGCAGGGTTCTGTTTGGTGTCGCATAAGTCGGTTGCCAGACTTGGCGGTATTTGTCCGTGCAGTTCCAGCTTTCCCGTTCCAGCTTTATAATCTGTTTTGCTAGCGTCCGTGGTGTGCCGGTGTCACTGGGGCGCACGTAACCCACGACGTGCCGCTTCGCGGTTCTCAGTATTTTGCCAGCGTCCGTGGAGTGCCGGTGTAGCTGGGGCGGCCGTAACCCCCAAGTCTGGCGACCGACTTATGCGACACCAAACAGAACCTTGCCAATTCGTCTCCTGGCCCAGGGCTTAGCCCTTGGTCAGCCTCTTTGCCTAATGATGAGCTGCCGTTGGAATCATTTCTCCGCAGTGGTGTTAGCAGCATCCCTGTTGCGCTGGTGCCTTCGAGTGGGGGGATTTATCAAGCTCAACAACCCCAAAGCTGTCCAGGCGGAGCTCCAGGCCGCGACATCGCACTTCCAATTGATAAGCGACGTCCGTCAGTTTGGAAGAGGTGGTGTGGTTTGTAGGTCCTCAGATCCCTCATGTGTCGCGGACCTCCTAAAGTGCAAGGTATTTGAATCAGTTCCGGTGAGTGCGTTTATCCCACCCCATTTAGCATGTACAAAGGGAATCGTGAGAGGAGTAGACTCTCGACTAACACAAACCGAGACTCTGGAGAAGCTCTCTGATGCTGGGGTCATAGCTGTATACCGGTGTAGCCGTGTAGTGAATGGTGAGAAAGTTCCCACTGAATCGGTTATTGCCACCTTTGCCGGTACTTCTTGCCCATCAGAGTTGAAAATATGGCCACTCATTTTCAGAGTAGAACGCCTTGCTTCTCGTCCTCTTCAGTGTCATAACTGTTGGTGCTTTGGACACAGTGTAGGGGGTTGTAAATCAAGTTCGCGCTGCCGTGTCTGTGGTGATGACATCCCTCTAATGAATGCACTGCCGAGACAGAGAGGTGCTGTCTTTGTGGAGGAAACCATCCTGCTGATTACTCAAATTGTACGGCAAGATCAAATGAAGTTCAGCTGCTAGAAATAATCGATAGGCGGCGATGTTCGCGACGAGAAGCTATTGCAGTTGTCAAGGATCGGGCCTTTGGTTACGCTGGTGTTGCTACGAGGCAAGATCCATTAAATGAGACCAAAATTTTGCATCTTGTTGAGTCAGCCGTAGAAAAAGCAATGTCTAAGGCAATGGATCAGATAATCACAACTGTAACCGAGTGCGTCTCGCAAGTGTTCTGCTCCCAAGTGACACAGCTACTTTCAAAGGCTACAGTACCGATGACCAATCTGACAACTTGTGCAGCAGCAGTAGTAGCAGCAGAGACATTTAATTCAGCCCCACAGCGGAAACATCGTGCAGGTCAAACAGCTACTTTATCCGAACCCTCCACCTCGACTCAAGTAGAGTCACAGGATGAGATGGACATAACCCATGATAGCAGGCGTCAGAAGCGAACTGGGTCCCCAGTAAAATCTCCTTGCCCAAGCTCAAAAACCAAAAAAGGTCATTCTAATTCCAGTCCAGTTCTTAAAGAAAGTATTTTGGAAACAGTTGTTGCAGAGGTAATTCGCTCATCACCATAGATACTTTGAAAGTTTTGCAGTGGAATTGTCGTTCTTTGTTTTCTGCCTCAACAGATTTACTTTGTTTAATTAATCAATTAAATCCCGACATAATAACACTGCAAGAAACTTGGCTTACTCCTAATAAGAATTATCATATTAATAATTTTCGGACATTTCGGTTAGATCGTACTTTGCTAGGTGGTGGTGTAATTATACTAATATCAAACAAATTTTGCCACACAGCGAGCCTGGCTTTTCAGTTAATGTCGTCAGACTGCGAAATTTTGGCAATAGAACTCAAAATGCCAGGATACCGACCTTTTTCCATTGTAAACGCGTATTTTCCCTCGGGCGTGCATAGTACACAACAGTTAGACAGTGTTCTAGCTAGCTGCAAGAATGAAATAATTCTTACCGGTGACTTCAACTCCCATCACGTTTCATGGGGATTTAAAACAGACTCTTCTGGTGATATTCTGTGGAACTGGATCACACATAAAAATCTTACCTGCCTAAATATGAGTCAGCCTATGTTTGTGCGCGGACGATCACGATCAGTGTTAGATCTGACGTTTTGTAGCGCAAGTGTTCCAATGAAGTTATGGAGAACAGTTGATTTCGCTTCAAATAGTGACCACCTTCCGGTGTACTTTGAAATAGGATGTCCAACAAAATCATTTGAAAGAAAAGCGAAAACATTGGTTAATTATAAAAAGTTTAAAGAGTGCTTGCGCTCTAATATTAAGGCAGCCTTCAGTGGTAGAAATGATGACCTCGGTAAAAAGGTTTTCTCGGTTTTAGAAATATCGAAAAACACTTCGGAATTTGTGATTGCTTCGGCGTCAACCAAGAGTGCTCCGCCTAGCCGATGGTGGAATACTGAATGTACGCGGAACTACAGAAGGAGAAAAGCCGCATGGAAAAGACTTATACGTAATCAGAGTCCACAAAATTGCAAGGATTATCAGTACATTGCGGCAACATTTAAGCGTACTGTATCAAGCGCGAAAGAGGAATATGATAAGAATCACTTCGACTACCTGTCTAAATCGGAAAACAGTCGAGCATTATTCAATTTCCTTCGTTGCAGAAAGAAAATTCCAATGCCAGGAAATGTAGATTCAATAGTTTATACCTCACAAGAATTACAGGAATCGTTAAATCTATTGGCTCAAGGATTAAAAAATAGGTTCGCAACGCGCCTTCCAAATTCTGTTTATACACCGGCGGTTTTTGAGTACTCAGCAGTATCGAATTCCGAATTAGATCAGGCTATGTTAAGATTGCCAAATGCAGCACCGGGCCCAGATGGAATTACAAACGCAATGCTTAAGATAATGTACCAGGAGCACCCCAATGATCTTTTAAGCCTTATAAACTATTCCATTAGCAAGGCTTGGATAGCTGATCAATGGAAGATTGCTAAAATTATACCGCTGCTTAAAAAGCAAGGGACAGGCTATAATATCGACAACATAAGACCTATAGCCTTAACATCAAATGTAGTGAAACTTATTGAACGGGTCCTCCATGGTCGTATAATAAAATTTAGTAATGAACAACAACTGTTGAGCCCTTGTCAAATTGGCTTCAGATCTGGGTATTCAATATGGAACGCGCATTTAGACCTCGAAAGTCGAGTTCACATTGCCCGGCATGAAAAACAGCACGCGGCTTTAGTTACCTTGGATATATGTAAAGCATATCATAGTGTCGAACATCCAGTCTTAATCGGTTACGGTGTCACGGATTCCCTGCTTATATTGTAGCATGGGTGACGGAATTCTTGAGAGAAAGGGAGTTTTACTGTTTTAAAGATGGCTTTTCCTCATGCAAACACAAGCAGACGCGAGGTGTGCCTCAGGGGTCAGTGCTTTCGCCAGTATTATTTAATATCTTGATGTGTACTATCCCCATTCGATCAGGGGTGCAGACTTATGTTTATGCGGATGACATTGCGTTTTTTGCTATGGCCGCTGACATACATTGCCTTTACAATATTTCGCAGTCTTACTTGAGTGAACTCGAAATTTGGCTAGATGGATTACATCTGAGTCTGAATACTAATAAGTGTGCTATCCTTGTTTTCCCGGTTAATGAGCCTGTGCGCATATCTATTAATTAAAAGCTGCAGGATATCCCGCAAGTGGATTCGTTAAAATGCCTCGGAGTTATATATAATGAGCATCTAAACTGGCACCCCCCATATTGAATATATTGCAACAAAAGGAGTACGCGCAATGGGTGTTTTGCGCAGCTTGAGCAGCCGCAGGTCTGGTGTGAGAAGAAAGGCACTCTTGATGGTGTATAAAATGTATGTACGACCAATATTAGAATTCGGGTGTGGTCTTTTTTCCGGTGCACCAGCATACAAGCTTCGGCCACTAGTCCTATTAGAGCGAGAGGCTTTACGGCTGTGCTTAGGCCTTCCAAAATATGTGGCAAATGAAGTATTATATCTGGAAGCGCGAACACCACCCCTTTTAAGCCGATTCAACCTACTTTCGGTGCAGACTTTCTTAAGGCTGTATGAATCACTGACTAATCATACTCAAATTGTTTTCATAGCTAATCCCGACTTATTTTTCTCCGAGCACTGGACCCAGATTCCGCAAGCCCCAGATTATATTTGTTCAAACATTACTTGATTCCCTAAATGTTCGAATTCGCGATCTCCTTCCTTTGACTAGGCAACATAACTCCATAGAAATTGTCTACCACGATATTTTTCCCAACCATGCAAAATTACTACCTCACGGCATTTTAAATGGACTGTTACAAGAGCATCTAAATACTCTTCCAACGAATGTGGTTATTGCAACGGATGCATCGCAATCTGAGGAAAGATCCGGCGTAGGAATATTTTGCCCTGAACTTGAGTGGTCATTTTCATTACGACTGCCGGATTTTATCCCTGTTTTTCTAGCTGAATTTATGGCCATAATATTAGCTTTACGCAAGTTAAGTATCTCAATTAGAGTAGTTGCAATTATCACTGATTCATTATCTGTGTGTACTTCTCTTTCTGCATCTGCCGAAACGCCTATACTAAAGCTCCTTAAAGTACTAGTTCCTGCTCACCTTCAATGTATTCACTTAATTTGGGTACCAGGCCACAAAGGCTTGGTGGTAAACGAAATGGCTGACTATTTAGCAAAGGCGGCTCTATTGGGACCTATCATTCGGATTTTCCCGCTAACAGCTCACATCACAATGGCAAGATTTCGCTCACTAACATTCAGAAAGTGTTTATCAGACCCTGTATTGACAGCTTCTCCAGAATATAAGCACCTCTTATTTTCGTGGCGCAGCGACTTATCTAAGTCGAGAATAATGGAAGTGGCCATAACCAAATTTCGTTGTCGCGTTACCCCCCTAAATTTGTACCTGCATAGAGCAACTTTGGTGCCTTCCCCTTTGTGTCTCCTTTGTAACGAGGCGGAAACCATCAGCCATTTCTGTCTATCATGTCGACGGTTCACGTCATTGAGGAAAAGATTCATAGAACCACCTCTTCGAAATCTGGGCCTGGAGGTATCAGAATCAGTTATTCTTTCTTTTGGCGCCTCTACCCTGGGCTACAGCCACAGAGATGTTTTCTATGCCATTGAGGAATTCATCAGGCAATCTAAAAGAGTACCTAGCTAAATTCTTCTCCTTTAAACATTTCATTAACAATAATTCGTACCTTAATTCAATAAATTAGGTAAATATAGCTTCTGAGTAATACATTACAGAAAATACTGGAAAAATAAATTCACTTACTACTCGTCCAATCCCCTGCATTTGGTATGAGCCATGATGATGAGGAGAAGAAGAAGAAGAAGCTCGCCCACCGCCTACAACTGTCCTCCTTGAGCCTTCTTTCGACCAAAATGGGTAAGCTGGAGTTATTTCTTTAGCGTGAATTCGGTAATTCGTGTAAGCGTTAACAAAACGAGCCCTGTACTGACGCAGATGATCGCTTTTAATGCATTTACACTTCGAACGGTCATTGACTTGTAAACGGCCGCGCTCAACATAGCTGCTCTGTGGTCAGCAGGCTTAGGTACCATTGATCTATCGGCAAAGCGTAGACAAGTTTTGTCACAGGTGTGAGTGGTGGACACAGATCATGAAAAGATCGATTACTGGGTCTAACAATAATACATTCAGATCAGATGAGCAGCTCATCGGCGAGCGCAGCTTCTCGCTTTGAATGCACGTCGTCACGTGAGGGCCTTCTTTCCCCTCCTCTGTCAAGGCAATCTTTCATATTTTCGTCGCGATTGTGGGATGCTAGTGGTACCTCATTCGCTACCAAAAACCAACTCATTACCGAGGGATCTAAATTTTTTTAACACGATAGTGTTTTATTCTGGGGCCTACCAAGACTTGAGTGAGGTATTTCCGTCAAGGAAATGGACGTCTAGAATCGTACGCGATCAGCTGGCAAAGAAAAAGTTCCGTCAACGGGAGTCGAACCCACGACTACTAGTTCCGCGAATGCAGCAGCCGGGCGCGCTATCCACTGCGCTGCGGTCACATACTCTGAAAGCGATCCAAACGCGCCTTTTATATATAACGCTGTCCTCTCACAGTGCTCTTGCTCGGTGGGGGGGTTAATGAATCAAGACCGTGAGATCCACAATTAGCTCCTCGAACGCGTCGTTGCTACGCGTCCGTACTATTCGGCTCGTTTTCAATAGGACAAGAGCAATTTCGTCGGCGGCTTAACAAAACCGCCAGGTGGTGGCCTTAGCCCAAGCGTCCGCCTGCTCTGAGCATCCATCCATACGAAAAATAGGTATGCGACGCGTGCCTGCCTAGCAGTTTCTGCCTCCATGCGGGCTAGCCTGGCTATAACACCGCGTTCACCGCTTAAGGCCACCCCGAGAAAAATTGCAGCCGGCCAACAGGGGCGACACGACGTGAGTTGTTTCCCTCCAGTCGGGCCTCGGTGTTCCACAACTCTGACATGCCGCGAGTAGGCGACCTTGGCCCAAGTTTTGCGGACAATCAGGGACGCTCCTCTGGCTGTCACACCTCTTTCTCTGATCCTGCTCTCACCGTTAACAGCTACAGCTACCACAAAGACCTGTTTTAATCATCAAGCATGGAAGTTTGTCGTCGGGATGGAGATGGTACCACCAAGCGTCAACTTGGGTGAATTCACGTTAAAGGTTGTTATAGCTGTCAAGCACCAAAAGATGTGTGCAAGCCACTTTATATCAGTGTACAGTAAGCATTCAACTACTTCGGTAAGGACACGTTTTACTTTCAAGTTATACCGATTCCTATGACGGAGGGATCGACCCTGCTTTTAGGGGCGAAGCTCCTTAAGCCGTGGGTCGTGCGTCCTCGATATATGTAGTTGTAGGTAGCCACCTCTCGTTTAGTTCATGCAATGTCCGCTAGATGGCGGTACTTGTATATGCGATGAATATATTTAGGGGCGAAGCTCCTCACGGCATCACCGGCGGTCCTCGGTTGTCCATGCATCCTGAGTAGCCAGTAGGCACTGGATTTCGACCTCCAAGGTAGTGCCTGTGTGAGATGTCTCCTATGTGTGATTAAACAATAAAAAAATTCACAACGTCATGTAAAATTAAAGTGAGCTGCGAGTCGCCATGACTCTGATCGACCCTTTAGTATAAATGCGCCCGATCTCACGTCGTTGATGATGTACTGCGCATAATTCGCGGAAGATTACCAATTTACCGACGCACCTCCGAAGCTTCGCCCACTCATCATCATTCACTCCGTGGATATGGTGCCGTATCTCCAGTTCGTCTCGTTTCCGAGAGGGCGCTGTCCTATAGACATGCGTACAATATGGCGGTTGGGCGAAGGTACGCTAGATGGCGTTGGCGGTGCAGCTGCTCTCCGATTGCGCGGACCGCCGTACGAGTGCGCTTGCCGGATCGTGCTGCTTGGCGGACCATGGACGACGACCGGTCGTTGAAGTTTGAATAAAATTTCACACACACTATCGCTTTGATTACTGCTAAGAAACCACTGAAGATTTCACGGTGTAACCATGATTGCTTCAGTCACCATAACTCTCATCGACCCTTTAGTATAAACGCGCCCGATCACGTCGGTGATGATGTACCGGGCAGAATTCACGGTAAGATTCACGGTTTACCGATGAACCTCCGCAGCTTCGCCCACTCATCATCATTCACTCCGTGGATATGCTGTGTTTTTTTACTATAATTTGGACTTTTATTCATCAAAACTGGTATTCGGCCTAGTAGGTACGAGTTAGTTTTTTTGCACCTTTGAGCGCAACGAACAAGAACGAATACTAACAGCAAACATAGACAAGCGCGAAACATGCGGTCGCCCGTGTGTGCACTTTTATTTCGTCCTTTTTTGTAGCGCACAAAGGTGCAAAAAGATGAATTTATTCATCATAATGATCATTAACAGCCTGCTTTATGCTGAGTGCAGAACGAAGGCATCTGCCAATGATATTCCACCCGCCCTGTCCTGCGCGAGATCATTCTATTTTATGCCGCTGAATTTACTTAATTTCATCGCTCCCCCATGGCCGTCCTCGTACGCGTTTTTCCCATGTCGTGCTATCAATGACGTAGTTCTAACTGACAATGCATTGTCTGGCTTATAACATTAACCTGCCCAGGTTCCATATCTTTCTTTTAAAACCTTTATAATATCACCTACCCTGCTTTGTTCTCAGATCCGTTATGAGGCCTTCCTATCTCTTAAGGCTACCCCTATCATTTTTCGTTTCATATTTTCGGGCTTCTTTGTTAATCTCCAGGTTTCCTGCGTCATACAGTCACGTTACGCTGATAGCTTTGAAACTCGAATTTGTTGGAGACCTCCGGTGTCTAGCTGACATTTAACCTGGCAATATGTTTGATAAACAATAGAAGCTCTTCTGAAGAAATTGTTCTCGCGATAGCACACTGTACGTTGGTAAGAGTAGATAATACTCAAGCAGTAGTTTAATTTAAAACTAGGTAACCCAAAGCGTCAGTCAAAATTTATAACGTAGCTTATCTTATCGCTGCCCTGAAAGATCTTGATTTCCTCATGCCGCAGGCATGCAGCAAAACGGGTGCAGTGGGAGATTAGATCAAATGCTGATCTCGGCGTCGATGGCAGGTTGTAATAATGCGTTTAGTTCATTGATTCGATTCAACGGTCACACTACGAATCCGCTATAAATAAATATCTGGTGTTTTACGCCCCGGAACCAGAGTATGATTATGAGTGACGCCGTTGTGGAGGGCTCCAGAAATTACGACCATTTGATGTTCTTTAACGTGCACTGACAGCGCACAGTACACGAGTCTCTATCGTTTCGCCGTCGCCGAAATGCGACTACCGTGACTGTTATCAAACCAGCGACCTTCGAGGTCAGCCGCCGAGCACCGTAATCACTACTCCACCGCGACGGACACGTAAACTCCAAGAAAAATTCGTGTATTTTGGGAGTATTTCTGCTACACAACAATAATCGTCATCTGGCTTGCTCACGTTTCCTCTCTTGAAAAGCCGGCTCTCGGCACATTCCTATCAAGAATGCTATGTCACGCCGATAACTCGCGCGGCGTTCGTGACCGACCTGGAAGTGCCGGGACGGTGGTGATAACGCCAGGAAAGTACGCGGGGTCGATGACGATTATTGTTGTGTAGCAAAAAGACGCCCTTTTTACTCGATTATATCTTAGATTGTAATCACCAGCATATTAGAGCGACGGCACGGGTCTTAAGACAATCGTCACACTGTTGTCGCACTTTACGAAATGTCTGGACGTGTATCGACAGTGCTCCTGAAGAAGTGCCAAAGGTAAAGCGTACCAGAGGTAAGGGGAATTTACCGAACGTTATAGTGGATTACATAGAGAGGATAAATATATTAAATGCGAAGCATTTCCTCGCGAACTTCGGCGACTTTGAGCGTATCTATCTATCTATCTATCTATCTATCTATCTATCTATCTATCTATCTATCTATCTATCTATCTATCTATCTATCTATCTATCTATCTATCTATCTATCTATCTATCCAGCCGCCTACGTCTTTGTGCTCTCCTGGCCGTATCGTTGATAGGATTTATACCAAAATTGGTATGGCATAATATGAATGTATGACAAAAATGAATGGCTGGTCATATCATGAAAATTATGACTAAACAGTCATGAAACGTATGCTTTACACGTCATGGCCGCACCTACTCCTGCGGCCGCTTTCTTAACTAGATATATCCGAAAATTCGTACGATGAAACATTTCTGCATGACCAACATAAATGACAGGTGGTAATATGAAAATCATGACCTGCATGTCATATACACCATAATTTACATGCCACGCTCATGGTGCGCTGACGGACGTTTCGCTAGCTTGATATACACCAAAATTTGGTATTGCGTGACGTGACTGTATGACGAACATATATGACTAGTGGTAATATGGAAATCATGACATGTCATGAGTGACATGACCTGCAGGGCACGCTCATGGCGCACTCGCGGCCGTGTAGCTACACCAAATTTGGTATTGCATTACGTGACTGTATGACGAACATAAATGACTAGTGGTAATATGGAAATCATGACATGTCATGAGTGACATGACGTGCGGGGCATGCTCATGGCGCACTCGCGGCCGTGTAGCTACACCAAATTTGGTATTGCATTACGTGACTGTATGACGAACATAAATTACTAGGGGTAATATGGAAATCATGACATGTCATGAGGTACATGACCTGCAGGGCACGCTCATGGCGCGCTCGCGGCCGTGTAGCTACAGCTAATTTGGTATTGCATCACGTATGACGAACATAAATGACAAGTGGTAATATGGAAATCATGACATGTCATGTGCAACATGACTTGCATGCCATGCTCATGGCGCACTCGCGGCCGTTTCGCTAGCTTGATATACACCAAATTTGTTATTGCATGACGTGTATGCATGACGGACATAAATGACAGGTCCTAACATGTAAATTAGGACATGCATATTATGTACAGCATGATTTGCTCCTTTCTGGCAGCTTCGCATTACATCGATTCCCACAGTGCGTGAGATCTGCCGGTTTTTTATGCATACGTGAAGTCCATGCAAACCCAAGGAGATATGACTTAAAGCTTTTGCATTTATTAATGACTAATGTAGCACCATAAATTACCACAATTTTTTTTACGTTTCCGTCCCGATGAGTGTGTACTGAATCGGGCGATGAATGATGGAATGGGGAAATCTGCCTATTCGTGTTCAAACCATCGCCCAGTTCAGAATATCTTTCAATATTTCATAATAAGCAAAGTGAGTGTTATGTTACTCCTTACAATTCTCATAATATTATGGGGGTTAAGTTGAATGCAGTGGATTTGGAAAAACCTACGTTGCAGCCAATCAAAGCTTTGTACATTGGCCGAACAGGTTGAGGCATATATATGTATCAAGTTTGCGAAGTGCATTACACAAGATACCCCATGTATATCCCACATATGGCCAACACGCAGTGGGAATGAATTATGTGCTAACTGACTGTGTCTTCTTTCAGCTTCAAGCGAAATTTCGATGATGAGTCGTAAGTTGAAACATGTCAAACATTTCCTTTTACTTATTTACCAAGATGAAAAGAACGCTGACACAGCGTGTAAGTCGAGCCAAAACACTGCAAAGTCCGAAAATCATGATGCTTCTGCACCCAAAAATAAAGAGAATAAAAACATCGTGAGAGGAAAAAAAAACAGTGGAACTACCGCTATGTCCGACCCTGGAACGCAACAAAGGAAAATAGAATCAAAGACAGGCATTGCAGGTGTGCCATCCAGCAACACATTAACCAAAACTTTTAATAATTTTCTTATTCGTTCAACTGAGATTAAACGCCATAAGTACATCTCCAAATACTACAGGTGGCGCTTGTGTGCTGCAAGCTCGTCATTTCAGCAAGTTTTCGACTGATGATTAGCACACACCTTTGCGTGAGGTTTGTCTTTTTTGGCTTCAAGCAGTTTTCACACACTGCGAGCGAAGAACGTTCGACAGAATACTGTATTAAAACATTATAGCTCAGACTTCATATGCAATACAGTACGATAGCTCGTACAGAGTTGTCTTGGTTGTACAGTCATGCAGGATGGATTTGAAGTTCAGGCTGGCGAAAGATCTCGTATGATAACAAAAAAAAGGTCCCATGACTGCCTGTATCTAAAGCAAAAAAGCCCAATGCAGCTGCTCTGTGGTGAAACCTGAGGAAATGCGTGGCACGGTCACGTAGCGATTCCCGTTCATACAGTTGTGCCTTCGCCGTTTCCCAAGCTGTCGATGACGTTAATGTTTGAGGTATGCATGTAGGGTTTCCCCGGCATGAGTAGAACCATGATAGCAAGATTCACGAACTCGATATGCGACAAGCGTGCTAATTTTTGTTGCATTTTGTCGACATCGTCCTTTTTATGCCAGTTGATATACGTGTCGCCTGCAGCGAGGTTTGTCAGCTTGTTTTTTCTGCAAACGTGTAGCGACGAATGCGCGGAAAAGCGGATGATGTGCCAGTAGGAGGAGCATTAATGCTTTTAATGCTCCTGCGGGCTAGGTCACGTCATAACTGATGGCGAGCCAACACTCGTGACCAGCGTTGCCAGACCGGATAAGGACAGGCCGGGCATTATCGTGGTCAACCGATCCGTGTCATCCCCCACCAAGGATGGCTGTCCCCTGCTAGCGATGAAAAATCTGGTCTATAGACTGCTCAAGAAACAATTATTCTTTCAGAAAAGCTATTTATGTTTTCTGGGTAATGTGAAGCTATTGTACAGGGGACAACCGATTCATGATCGCCGATTGTCCATGACTGACGTCTCTAATTTGTTACAGAACAAATGTCGGGCGTCGACATGTCGCGTAAGTATTCCAATAATTAATTTGATTATGAATTTTCTCATTCAAATATTTAACTCATTCATTCATGATACCTCAAAGATGCCGGCAGCCAGGTCATTGCATGAGACTTCGGCATAGAAGGTGACGGGATTTGACTGGTGATGTGATGGGTGTACCGACGTTCGCAAAACGTTCCGTACACGGACTAAGAAATAATTATAGTTGCTTGGTTCGTTCGTTGTTATATTGCTTAGAGCGGTTTAACGTCGTAAAGATGTCGTAGTGCTGGACTCCTGATAATTCAGGGCACCTGGAATTCTTTCACGTAGAGTCGGCCTCGAAAGTTTACCGGCCACTGGATGTCAGGAAACATTGAATTTCCCGGCGATTTGTGACTGTATACGGTTGAACCCCACAGCAGATGTTCTTAGCGAGTTTTAGAACAGGCCGGAATTTTAAATTAAAGGTTATTCGAAGAAAAATTGGAAATATCAGCTTTTTATTGCATCTCGTGGTCTCTAAAGATTTGGCGCTGAGTGTACGTGTACTGGAATCGCAGAATGCACGGGCCTCTATCATTTCGACTCCATGAAAATGCAGTTACCGCGGCCCACTTCGAACACGCTAGTTCCGTGCCAGCAGCCAAGCACTATAACGACTGGTTCACCACAACGGCGCAAGAAATAATTATTTCCGCAGAAATTGTAATGATATTGTCTCAGTGCAGTGAATTTATATTAATGTTGCCAACAGATTGGAAAGTGCCGATCATTCATTACTCTTGCCTAATTTCTTTCAGAACAAATGTCAGGCTACGGCACGTCGCGTGTCACTTACGTGACTTAATTACTTATTAATTTAGTGTTCAAAACATTCATTCATGATACCTCAAATGTGCAGGCAACCGTGTTATTACCTGCGGAGTGAGCATAGAATTTGTCAAATTAGCTGTGACCTGATTGTTGAGAGGCCGTTTTCAATAGACGCCATTGAATGAAATAGTGTCGGTGATGTCACAAAGTGTGTCATTCCAACATATGGTTTTGCTCGAGAAACGGATCAATGATTTGGAAAGTCTATTTGGGCGATCGATTGCATTAAATCTGCTTGACTCTGGCAATGCTATATATGGCTGTCAGCACGATGGCGTCAATTGCAATTTAGTAACATTTCAAAGTACAGCTCGTTACGTGAAACACAAATTTTTTAACCGAAATGGAATAGAAATCGCATCTTAGCAATCAAATGTCGAAGAAGCTCCACATAACGACCAGCTATCTTGCTACTCTGTCAAACGATGTTGATATTCAAAGTGTAAATATACCACCACGATCATAAAAGTTACTCAGGGGAGGACGAAGGATTGACGTAAATCTCATAGCAAACTCAAACAATTCTCGTGTTTCAGCGCAAGGAGCATGAAGACGAGAGAGAACACACGAGGACATGGCCCTACTAACAGCTGAGGTTTATTGCACATGGTAACAGCATGAATACCGATCTACAAGAAAGAGGGCACGAGTAAATAATCCGTGGCAGAAGCGTTATAACTGCAGTAAGAAATATCGCGAACACTTTGTGCCATGCGCGGAAGGTGTTGTCTAGTGTATCACCTTGTCATGTGGGAAAGAATACGTTGGGCGAATGGGCAGATATCTGAATGACCGCTTAAGAGGACATTCTAACAATTTAAGCAGTCATCTAGCCCCACACTGCATGCGCTGTGGCTGTAAGCCCATTTTTAACGAAACTAAAGTGATTGCGTGAAATTCATATCAGATGACCAGGGAGATTCTTGAGGTTTCCGAAACTAGCAAAAGCAAAGGTTGTGTAAGCTGCCCATCTGTTTTATTGTCTCAAAAAGAGATAGCCGTTCTTGTCGCGGTAGCGGTGGCGCTGTGGCCGTAAGGCGATGTGTTGGTGCGAAGTGTTGACACCCTTTCCCTCTTTCTTGTGCACTGGTATTTATGCTGTTACCGTGTGCAATAAACCTCTGTTGTTAGTAGCGCCCTGTCTTCGTGTCTTCTCTCTCGTCTTCGTGCCCCTTGCGCTGAAAGATACGAAATGCAGTACCAACTAGCCCACCAGTAGGATTTATTAAACTCAAGCAAGCTGACCGGTTTTGGATGTTGGGCCACATGGCCCGTTATTGTGAAATGATGGAGCGAAAGAATCCACAGGGCAGGTATAAATGTTATGGACTGGGCAGAAGCCCGCTCACGGGAATATAAAGTGCACATAACGTAGTGCTGCTTACAAAAAAAAGTGCGGGTGCACAAGGAGCGAAGGAAGAGCTGGTTCGAAAAACCAAGACTGATCAGCTAATGCGAATGATGGCAATTTACCGTGAAACACCGCGCGGGCTGCCTTATCACCACATACCACGCTTCGAAACATGTATTATAATCTCTTTGGGGTCCGTTTTTCCAGCCGCGACGACGTATGGTAAACGCGTGCTCACAGTGTTTATTTGAGCACACTTTTAGATTCTTATGACTAACTTTATAACACTTTTAATAGAACGTTGGTGTTTATACGTAACAAAGATTCGACTAAAGAAGGAGTCGGATTCGCACATGTTCAGTTCGCCATTCAAAAGTTTCGAGGTCCACACAGCCAGTGGCGTAGCCAGGGGGTGGCACACCGGGCACGCCCCCCCCGCTCCCCCCAAAATTTTTTTCGCCTTAGCATACATAGCGAAAAATGACGATTTCAAGGAAGTGCCACCCCCGAAATCAAGGAGGTGCCCCCCCCCCCGAAAAAAATTCTGGCTACGCCCCTGCACACAGCTCTTGATGATCCCAAAAGCGGTCCCGCAGCAGCTTTCCAAGGTAATCTTGAAAGGCTTCAACAAGGTAGTTCATTGCCTCAAGAATCGACTGCGGCAAAAAAATTTTCAGAATCGAGCGAGCGGAGATACAGTAATTGGTAACACGGTGCAAGTGTTTTCTCTCTGCTCTCACACCCCGACGAGCGCACTGGAAGCCTCAGCAGGCAGGCATGGCACAGTGGAAAGAAGTTGCGTCACCATCAGGACTATAAGTATTTGATTTTTTTAAATTCGAATGCACGGCTTACTGTCAGGGGGGATCGCGAGTGAGCACGAGACCATATCGCGCCATTCTACGGAGGTGGCAGTAACTTCAGCTCACGATGCTCAGTTTCACCAATGGCCATGGACATTCAGTTCATGGCGCGGTCATTTGGTTTTATGGCATCATTTGTCGAGAGTAGAGCGAGCGATTTCTAGCTGATTTTGAGAATTTATCGCAAATTCGAGGCCGCGTGCTCAGCTATAATGATTGGCTCATTTGCTCTCACGAGCCTCGAGGGCCGGTCGGCCGCGTCTTCTGACCACGCTGAAAAAGTGTTGCAAGATACGCTTAAGGCAGAGACTATTTTTATGTCGTAACACGTCAGTCAATGGTGCTGGTAATCGTCTAAACTTGGACATCACCCCTCGCCATACGTGCCATATAGGCATGTATGGCGAGTGGTGACAAAGAGAAGTGAGGATGAGGAGGGAAAAGGTGTGTGCGAGGGCAGAGTATAACATAGCTCGCGGATAGAAAACGGTTGTGAGGGTGAGCAGGAGGGAGAAGAACAGCGGATCGTGTGCGCTGCCTCACTAACGTCACAGACTCTGTGTATAGTATACGGACGCTATCTTTCGGGAGCAGTTTGGGAGTTCACAGAGTGATATCACTGGGCGTACTCGAAAAGTCGACGCTGTACATAAGACGAGAAAACAGAGCTCATGTAGCACACTGCAGGCAGAGTCTGGCGAAATGACGGGCGATAGTGTCCCTCTCCGTGGGACAAGGTCTGTGCCATCACAGAGAGAGCGCACAGGCATTGAAGCTAGCCTAGATGGCGTTGCGCTGTATAACAAACAAAAGTTTCTTTTCCTGCCACAGACGCCGAGCAGGGTTTACGTTTGGAACGGAAGCGTGCTCTTGCCCGGGATCACGAGCGTTGCAGAAGTACAGGCTAGTCACCTCTCCGCACTTCCTACAGCCTTCATGCTGAGTGAAGCTGCATACATTTTTAGTGGCCAAGCTCCTTAGGGCCTAGCCTTGTCGCCGTCCGTGTTAGTAACGTGAAGATTCGTGGATGGGAGACAGCAGAAAAGGTTTAACAATAGACTAATATCAATCATAATTGTGACAGAACAATATAAAACACCTAGAAGCACAAACTCTTCATACTAGTGGGCGACTTAACCTACACATTATGGAACTTAGGACCTAGATTTGTAGTCGAAGCTAAGTGTCCGCAGTCATGGTGGTTAGAAAACCATTGGTATAGTCATAACGTGTGTGTACGCGAATAAAAAAAGGTTCACAATAGACGAAGAACAATTAAGATTGTGAAGGAACAATATAAAACACCTACAAGCACAAGCCCTTTATACTAGTCGGTGACTTCAACGCAGACATTATGGACCTTAGGACCGAGCTTTGTCGTCGACTCATTATGTCACTTTATGTCACTCAATTTACATTATATGGGGCAACGCTCGGGTAACATATGTGAGACACAAAAAAATGTTTAACAATACACTAATATCAATCATAATTATGACGAAACAATGTAAAACACCTACAGGCATAAAGCCTTTATCGTAGTCGGCGCCATTAGCGTAGACATTAGAGACCTTAGGACCTAGCTTCGGCCACTCGTCATCATTCACTTCGCGGATATGTGTAGATATTTTAGGGAGGAAGCACCTAAAATATCTACACATCCGCACCAGAGTAGAATAACACCATTAAATACTTCAAGAAGGCTTGATTATTGCCTAGAAAGGCATCATAACCATATGTAATTATTAGGCTGATCTCTCTTCCTTAAAATACAATACGTGTATTTTGTATTGCTTTACTTATTTTATGCCGCGTAATATAGAAGTATCTTTTCATTAGGGATGCCTATTTAAAATCTCGTAACTGTATCTTTACAGAGTCAGCGTCACAGAGTAAGTATAAACATATTACATCAATTATCGAACATTCGAGTCGTGAGGAATTCAACTAGTTTCGCAAAAAAGAAAGACATTGTAGTATATCAGAAAGTGACACTAAACTATAAATAAAGCATACACAGGTCTCCGAAAGTATGATTCGCAGTTCACGAAAGTTCGTCCTGTGCTATCATTTCAACACAGGACAGGAAGGCGATGATTGGGGCTAGTTGGTTCATGTCGAAGTCTTGATTATGTGCTATTTTATGAAAACACTACCGACCAAGAAGACGTAGAGACGAACAGAAGTAGACGAGACAGAGCGCAACTTTCAACTGATTTATTTCGTGCGTTGTTCAAATATATATCGAGTACAAGGCACACGTCATAGTGATAAATACACAAACGCTCGCCTACACATCATCCACCCTTCGCGTTTCCTACGACTAGATTCCCTTCTGCAGGAGATAAATGTAAGGACGGCATGCTCACGCAGTTTTGTTCACCCAGAGAAGCCATGATGGCTGCTTCACAAACCAATCTCTCTTTGTCATCTTTCACATGCTTTACAATATTTGTTTTTTTTCAAATTCAGGCGCGCAACAGCATCGATTACAATGTGTTACTAGATTCCCTGGGTGGGTGACTTGCTCGCAATTGTACCCCTTCAGGGTGATCGTGGAAGATAAAGAAACGTGGCAAAATCATGTTGCAAGATATTTGAAGACCCATCTATCTGTTCTGCCAGTCGACGATCCATACCTTATTGATGGTTCTCCGAAGGTAATAGAATTTTTAAAGGAAAGCCTTCCGGTCACCTGTCTATCAGTAGACGTCCAAGACATGTTTTATAAGATTCCGCAATGTGAAGCGATAAAAGTCGTGGAAGAAAGCATTGACGCCTTTGGCAACACCAAATTTATGAATCAATGCCTTATTGGAGTACGAGTATTTATCTGGAATTGCTCAGGACATATCTGAAGTCGCTTTATGTAGAATACGAAGGAACTGTGTACGTCCAAAAGTGATGGAATAACGATCGGGTCGTGTATTGCCCCAGTGCTGTGCAACCTGTTCATGGCGAAAGGGGACCGCATGCTCAGACAAAAAATGGAAGACATTGGTGCGACAGCAGGTTTTCGATATGTGGATGAATTCCTGCTCTGTTTTGACTTTCATCTTGACCTTAAAACTACTGTGAAATATGTATTGGACATTTTCCGTGAAGCGTTCCATGGATTAGATTTTACAGTCGAATTCACCGAAAAAGACTGTCATGCCTTTTTTCTCGACCTAGAAATTCACTTGAGTTCCAGCCACACGTGCTGGGCATACATGACGAAAAGTGAAAAAGCGCTGATGAGGTATCCAAGTGGTCATTCTAAACTCGTAAAAAGAAGTGTTGCGCGAAACTGCCTACGTCAGTCAATTCAAAAATCATGTGAACATTTGATGTCAAAGAGCTTGCATGTCCAGGTAGAAAGGCTAAAAAAGCCTTTCTACCTGGACTTCATAATTGCATGTGTTGCGGAAAAAATTCTACGGAATTTATCAGGAACAAAAAAAGAATGCAGAAGCCTAAAAGCGAGAGAAGCGGCTGACGGTGATCCCCTATGTAGATTGTGTATCACATAGACTAAAAGAGATTGCGAACAAACATGACGTCCCCGTTGTATTCGCAGCACCACAAAAACTGATAGGTCTTTGTAATAAAGTCAACAATGCAAATGAAACCAAAAAATGCAATAGATGTCAGATAAAACATGCGCAGAGGTTTGTCGAGTGTGACATAGAGGTAGTGTAAAGTATTCCGCTAACCTGCGGAAAACAATACATAGGACAAACTTCGAGATGCATTAACACAAGACTTAGAGAGCATCGGTACAATTGCGAACAAGTCACCCACCCAGGGAATCTAGCCACACATTGTAATCGATGCTCGTGCGCGCCTAAATTTGAAAAAATAAAAATTGTAAAACATGTGAAAGATGACAAAGAGAGATTGGTTTGTGAAGCAGCCATCATGGTTTCTCTGGGTGAACAAAACTGCGTGAGCATGCCGTCCTTACATTCATCTCCTGCAGAAGTAAATCTAGTAGTGAAAACGCGAAGGGTGGATGATGTGTAGGCGAGGGTTTGTGTTTATATCACTATGACGGGTGCCTTGTACTCGATATATATTTGAACAACGCACGAAATAAATCAATTGAAAGTTGCGCTTTGTCTCGTCTACTTCTGTTCGTCTCTACGTCTTCTTCGTCGGTAGTGTTTTCATAAAATAGCGCATAATCAAGACTTCCACACGGGACAAACTCATTTACTGAGGTGGTCGCTGGATCTGTCTAAGCTAAGAAGGAGAATAGTATCTGGCCGCGCATCTGTAAATTAATAGACACGTCGAAGCATAGGAATGGTGGATATGACAAATCTGTTTTGTGGAGGCCTGCAAGCCTGTAAGAGATTATGAAAGCGGAGCTGTTTCGTTAAAAGCGGAGCTCTTGAAAGCCTTTGGGATCGTCGGCTGCACTTTCTAGCCCAGGTGCGAGAGGGAAGCCTGTTGAGAGCAGAGCGTTGGTAAGGCTAAGCGGAGGGAAAAGAAGGCTAGTGTAGTGATTTGAGCCTCGCACAGAAAAGGTAGAAGACGTGTAGTGGGTGGAGCTTGGCTAGAGAGGAGGATAGCGAAGAGGAAGCTATCAGGCAAGCGGAACATATGGTGTCGAGAGGAGGAGAGAGCAGGAGCGCGATTGGCTGTGCCGGTGAAAGGAGTCGACCAATGGTAACGCGGTCACGAGGACAAGTGGTGCGGTGAGAGAGGAGGAAGGGTGCTCCGAACGTTGATATATGCGAAATAAAGGTGCGCTGACGCCTCCAGCTCCGCTGTTTAATCAGCTTTCACGACGTTGGGTCTTTTGAAGCTGCGCACAATTTTTATTCATACGGCTGTAAACACCGTTTTAGGAGCATTCCTTAAAATGTTTTTACCTAGAAGAAAATTTGCACTTAAGAAGACGCGAGATCATTACAATAAGAATGAAAATGTTCTTGTGGGACAGTTGGTTGATTATTACGGTGTATGGCAGTGCGCATGGCGAGAAACGACACACGACAAAACAAGAGAACGACATAAGGGCTGAGTTGTGTCGTCGGCGCTCTGTCGTCCTTTTGTTTTCCTGTTGGTCACTTTTCCCGGTGTGCGCTGACATACGCCGTAATTACAAGGATTGTTTTACAGGATTGAAGGTATATGATGCATGTAACGATTATAATTTAAAATAGATGTTACATGCACTACCATAACATATACAAGAAAAATCTGCACGCATATGATAAGGCAGTGGATTATGTGGGCTTCATTTGACTAACCTGCAACACTCTGCTTGCTGTACTGCACACTTAAACCTTGTTGTGGTCCCATGGTCGGGTGACGTGCATTTCGTTCGCAATTAACCGAGCTAGCTTTGGTAGAGCTTACCTTTATATACCATTCCACTGAAACTCTCGCTATTACAACAAATCCTATCTGGAAGAGTACCTGTGTGCGTTGTTACACGCCATATATTATCACAATTAATTTGACTTTGCAATACACAAAACACTTTTGTCTGTTTGAAAGATGTCACGCTGTTTCTAGATAACGTTCGCAAACACTTATGCGTTTTATTTACTACAGAGTTTTAAAAAATGATACACGTTGACCTCTTTTTAGGTACCACTCAAGGACAGTAAGTACATAATTTGGTTGCTCGCGTGAAACACACTCGATGCGTACCGCATGATTTGCAGATTAGGAAAATAGCATTGACCGCTTTAGTATGTTACCTTTCTCGGTGATCGCCATACCGCCAAGCCATTACGTCATAGAGTACCGGGCATCATATAGTCTTGATGGTGGTCGCAAAAGTTCTCACACGTTGTCTTGACAAAAGGCAGAGGGGAGCCATTGGTCTTTAGACCTAAAAATGATCAAAAAGTCGATATTTCTATAATAGCATTTTTGGAATCCGCGTCAAATACTCCGCTTATTTGCGAAGTTTCCTCTCTCTGCGGTTAATACTTCAGCTGTAACATCAATTTATAAACGTGTAGGACACCCTGATTTTTTCCTTGTGTTGAGGCGAAAGTAACATATTCAGTGATATCCACCTCTGATTTCACTACCTTTGAGGGTCCACTAATTGTAGCCAAGTAATGTTTTGCAAGTATGCATGTGGACACGAATTTTTTCTTCTCCACAATGAAATATCACATTTGTTCGTTTTCTTGATCTTCTCGAAACACTAATTTTGGACATGCAGCCAGACATTTACTGGGATATATCAGTGACTATCACAGATAGAACAAAAATTCGTTTTGTAGCATCATGCTAAGGGCATGGAGCGCACAACATAGCAAGTTAATTATTACTAGTACGACTTTAAGTTATTTTTTTTCAAATTTGCCATTTGCGTGACCACTACATGGGCATGTTGAAAGCAATGATATATAGTGCGCTGTAAAGCAAGAAATGAGAATGCTATAAGAAAAGTGTTTACATTGTTGTGAGCATTACGATTTTGCCTTTCTATACTTATGGCATTTGCATATTTCTGGCATTTGCATATTTCTGTGCGGTAGTTAATTCTATACTGTAGTAAGAACATAAAGTATTAATTTCTTACTTATGCCAATTGCTATCAAATTTGGTTCAAAAACAACTAAGGAGAGTTTTAAGACCCATGTCCCCCCCCGTGAAGTGTCGCTAATGATTGGCTGACAAAGTAGTTGATTATAGGAATTGAGTTCGCATAATGAGTACAGGCATACCGAACTCTGTGGTAGCGCAGACATATCTATCACCGGAAATGACAACCACACTTGTTTTCTCTATATACTTTGAAGAACAAAGGGAGAAACGTGGCCTTCTTAGTAGGACATGAAATGATATTTGGCGCAAGGTAGCACAAGGAAGAAAAGGGAGGATGATTCTTTCTAACAAAATAATTCCGATGTTGTGCTCAAAGCTATCAGCCCCATTAGTGACGAAAGTCATTATGCCTTCTCCTTGGGTATAAAGGACCTACACTACTTACTTCTTACCTCATTAACAACTGGTGGCACGTATAACTGAGAGTATTGAAAGGTTTTCGGTTGATTTACGTTAGGGATGCATCAGGTGCATCGTCAAGAAGCTTCTTGGAACTTTCATTCCTTTTATAAAAAGAACGCACATCCTCTGGGACGATAACCTGTAATTCAAAAACAAGAAGTCTGTATTGGGTCACGCATCACCCAGCTCCTGAGTGACTTATTTTTAGCCAAGCTTGACAAGAAGCTACTCTATCTTGTATCCTTACGTAGGCATTTGGCAAACCTTTATATACGTCACCGATAACCTTACGATTTTTAAATGCGACAGAGTTCCTTCCGAACCACTCATCACTAACGTAATGAAATTTTTCTGTAGTGCCTACACCCTTTGTCACTAACGTTTGAACTTACTACTAGTGATGCAAGGATTTGCTTCCTTGACACCAATTTGACATTCCTTGGTAACCAGACTGACTGGCAGTGCGAGCGACGAGGCAACAAGTAGTTTTTGTCGTTCAGCTCAGTCTACACCAAACTCTGTAAAGATGTATCCTTAGACACTGGCTAGACAGTGCTATTACCAAATCATGTGAGCACTGTGTGATGGACATTATCAAGAAGCAGTCACGTCAAAAAAGTCAGGCTGCCGATGCTTTGATTGCGAGTACTGCCGTGCTGATCAACCTCGTAGTTCCCATACTTCTCTCGATCGAAAAGGATAGCTATTGTGCCGTAGTTACACAAAGCTTCGCAAAACAGAAAATGGGTGGTGTCACGTGCTAATGTGCAGGTAGTTTTTGCCGCTCAATAGAAGCAGAATTCAATTTCCAGACTCGGCAATCAAACAGAGCAGAACACTTCTGCTTGCAATATAATACATGGGACTTATTTCATCGACTTCAAAAAGGTTGCGGTGTATGAGATTTCTGTTTCATGCGGAAAGCAGTTCTTCGGGCAGATGGGGCGCTGTATGAACGGCTGGTTACAAAAGTATTGCAATCTTGTAAATGAAGGCAACGATAGGTGGATCGATGTGCATTACAGCGCTTGTAAGTGAACCCCGTTTTTACAGAGCACCGAGGTGTTATCGACCAACCGGGATGAACTTACCAGATTATTAGTACAAGCCGCCAAAATCGCAAAGTTGGGTAGAGATTGTGTAAGAACGCCGTCCCTGTCCTTGTCGGATGAAGATTCGTATAATTTGAACGTGCATTAGCTAGTGAATTGCTTGGCGTACCCTCTCAAGAAAAAACATGGTTGATCCCTTCGTCAGAGGAATCAGTATAACAAGAAAGTAAAACGTGTCCTTACAGAAGTACAGTTTTTACTGTAAACTGGTATAAGAGAGCTTGCACAATGTCTATTATTGTTTGAAAGCCTTTATGTACAATGTGTATTGGTATTTCATAGTACCGTTTAACGTGGATACATACAGGTTGACGTTCAGTGCTACATCTCCATCCCTACGACTAGCGTCCGTCATGATTAATGATTCAAGAAATCCTTGTTGTCGTAGCTGCTTGTGGTAGCGGTAGTAGTCAACGGTGAGAGCGGAACCAGAGAAAGCGGTGTGACAGCCAGAAGAGCGTTACTGAATGAACGCCGAACATGGGCTCAGGTCGCGTACTCATGGCATGCTCGAGTTATTGACCTGCATTGCCCGACTAGAGGGAAACGCAACGCGCGTCGTGTCTTCCCCGTTGGCCGGCCGCGATTTTTCGCGGGGCGAGCCTAAGTGGGGAACGCGGAGTCACAACCAGGCGAAGCAGGCGTGCGTATCAGAGCTATTTTTGGTATGTATGGATGTATGAAAGTGTTAGATATAAATGACTTGTTTTCAAAGCCTACAATGTGTGTGACCGTGGCACAGTGGATAGCGTGCCCGGCTTCTGTTGTCGCGGACCGAGAGGTCGTGGGTTGGATCGCAGTTCACGGAACTTTGTCTTCTGTTCGTGTGTATTTTTTCGAAGTCATTACGTTGACGGAAATACGTCACTGAAGTCTTGGTGGACCCCGGCATAAAACACTTTCGTGCATAAAAAACGGAGAATGATAAGACGATTGTGCTTCTCCGCGTTTGACATCTGGGGGGCAGCGTGAGCACCACGACTGTATGTATCCGTGCTTAGTTTGCGTAAAACCATTTTGTTGAAATGCAGCACACGGGTTGTGTCCTCCCTTCCCCGCCTTTTATTGCTTCACGTAAAATATCCTTCCATGCATTGTCACACCGTAATTCTTTTTCTTGGAATTCCTATGACAAAATGCGTGAAGTAAAACTACTTTGTTTCGGCGTTGTGCGCCATTTCAGACTTAGGACTGTGCAGCGCTCACAAACAAGATGAAAAGTGTGTATCTCCTCCGTCCGTCGCCATTTTTTTGCCAATGCTGCACAGTCCTTAGTATGGATCTATAACAACGAGCTCAGTCTTCCATTTTAGGTCCTTTCAGATAACAGTCAACATTCGTGTCCGTCTGGTTCCCGTTATTTTTTGCGCTTCATCCCACCCAACCTTATTTCTTGGCGATTGAATCTTTACAAACTAGCTCAATCTTCAACCGTTATGAACTTCATTAGGAAAGTCGAC
>JALIZH010009624.1:0-24004 GCA_030522465.1 Rhipicephalus appendiculatus | reverse complement strand
CTTCATTAGGAAAGTCGACAATATTGAAGTACTTCAGTCGCACTCTACTTTTAGATATGAAGCATCTTATGGCGAAGCTTATACCGCTCGTGGTGGTGGTGGTGGTGGTGTGCCGCGTGGCCTCACTTACTGCGCATGCGCAAACCCTTTCAACAAAGAATTTAAAATAAAAAACCTCCTCTCGCCCTCTCTCTCCTCTAGGCATTCCTTCCCGCGGCAACCACACTCTCACTGCGCATGCAACTCCCCTCCTCTCTACCCTCCTACGCTCCCCCCCTCTCTCCTCTAGGCATCCCTGCTTGCGGCGTCCACACTCCCACTGCGCATGCGCGTCCCCCCCCTCCTCTCCTACGCTCCCCCCTCTCTCTTCTAGGCATCCCTGCCCACGGCGTCCACACTCCCCACTGCGCATGCGCGTCCCCCCCTCTCTCTCCTCTCCTACGCTCCCCCCCCTCTCTCGCCTCGCGACGCCGACGCAGGCAGCGTCTGCTAGCGAGTTTCTTGGTTGAAAAAACCGACTGCTCGCGCTGCACAACCGTTCACTGGCCACCCCGTATATATGGCAGTGGATCTTGACCTGCAAGGTGGTGCCGGTGGGAGATTTCGCCTGTGCGTTGTTGAACAATAAAAATTCGCAGAGTGTGCGTTAACTAAAAGCGGACTGCGGGTCTTTGTGTCCAGTCGGTGTCTTCTGTCTCTCATTACCTATTAGCAGCAATTGGCATGTTCCAGTAGGAAACACCGCTCCATCACTGCGTGCTTTGCGCCTCCCCAGTTTTCTCTCCTGCGCAACGCTGCGATGAGCGCCAGCGTCAACGCCGCCGCCAGTGTAAGCGTTAGCGCCCACTGCTTCACATCTACACATGGTTCCCTTTAGCGGGAGATGGTGTAATTTTTTTCATTGTTGCCGTGCCAGAGCTATATGTCAGAACTATTAGTACAATGAGTCTGAATGACCCTCTTTCTAAAGTGAAATATTTAAGTGGCCATGATGACGCTCGCATTCATGAGGTTTCCTTGAGGATACGCGAGGACTTATGGACCCGCGAGGTCTCGTAAAGCTCTCACGAAGGTTCGTCAAGATCTAGTAACCTCAAGATCTGGTAACCTCTCCGATGACGATAACAATGCAATGCCAATTACAACCTGAGATTCGCGCGCTTGAACTGTGTCTGGTATCGCAACAGATTTCTGTTATAGCATCTGCTAAGGTCAGTCCCATCACAACGACATTCCTAGCAGTCTGGTCCTAGTTGCCATATGGAGCTTGCTGTAAGCTAAGGTGTGTCCGTCGGGAGTGCACTTTTCTCCAGCTTTGATGGAAGGAAGAAGCAGACAGACGCCATGGCAAGGTCTCGCGTTCAATTAAGCTTTGCGCTTCATTGCAATACATATAACAAAGAAAAAAAAGCGTTCTTCGGGACAGATAATGGAGAGGATACTCGTAGTTATATCCTTCGTTCGCTTAAGACGTATGTCCAGTGCTACGTTTGCTAAAAAAAACTAGAGAAATCACTTTTCATGGCGACAATTACGCAATTGGTAGTCGTTTTTTCTGTAAGCCTAATATCGCTACAGTCTGATGACGGGAGGATCGCAGGATGAACGAAGTAATGCTCTCGCTTTAGAATTCCGGATGCAACTCAAATAGTCGAATACGTTTCGAACTTCCAATCGGCTCGCAGGCAGAGCACAGGCGGCGTGTTCTCGGCTCTCTGCATCACATGCTGCCTGCTGTTGGGCCTCGTGCTGATTGTGGGCATACTTGCACTTACGAGCACCGGTAAGAAAATACTTCTTAATATCGCCTTCTTCAGCACCACGAAAATGATGTTCTGTATACACTCACGAGATGGCATGAAGCTTTGATCTCTAGGGCGCAGTATTATTGACGTAATGAGGATGTATCTTTCCGTGTTGTCCTTACAGCGGTGAGACATTGGACGATGCATTAAATGGATAACGAAGAGACTAATGAGGAAGAACCAGTGTAGCTTCACAGTGCCGATTTTCAGTGTATGACTAGACGCTTTGGGAAAGGGCCGTATTTCGAAGATAACGTTACGCACAGAATCTCACTCCGGGAAGAGCGCCGATTAAGAACTAACTGAGAGTGTATTTGTATTGTGCTGTATTTACAGCGATTCTCATATAGTAATAACAATGAATCAGATCTTTCTGTAAACACGAAAGGAGCTTAGGGGATATCTTCGGCAGCCATTATCCACACGGAAATGTGTTACACATTTGCGTTTTAATGTTACGGGGCGCAATATTTACTAGTGTCAAAAAAAAGGCAATAGGTCAAGGGCCTTGTCTGTTTGGTGAAGTGATGCAAAGATAAAGGAGAATGAATCAGATAGTGTTCTGTAGTCTTCAACGCAAGTGCCACGTATGCGGAATAAACGAGACAGAATGAGGCTCAGGACGAAACCCGCCGTTGGTGTGATACGATGCCACGGCCACCACATTAGGATACGGCCGCGCCCACTCCACCATCCGCTTTGTTGGGGATTTATGTAGCGCTCACGCAGCACAGGAACCTTACGCGTACGTATCCAGTGTGTTTCATGTAAATTTATGAACTGTGTAAGGGTAACATAATAATCACATTGTCCAAAGCTGTACTGGATAAAAATCACCACACCTGCACCGAAGACGCAGCAAAGTCACAGCGAAAGCGGGAAGAGCGGCCTTTCTAGAGCTGGTTGTAAACTCTCTTAGGGCAACTAAAACCAGCACATTTTGAAGGTACCCACTATGACACAAATAATTTTTGTGATGTGAGAAAGCACCGACTACGCCATCAATCATAATTATACGAAAGTAGGGAAGCCCCCACTATACCATTATTCGTCATTCTGCAGATATGTGTGGTACCAGCTAGATATCTGTAAGGCATAATGTGCACTTTTTTGCTGCGGCCGATGACAGAAAAAAATTTCTCCCACATCACCCGTTGCAATTAGCGCCACATTAAGTCACTCATATCTTACCTAAGTCATCATAATCTCGAAAAAAAATCTTTTACCACGCTTTCGAAGGGCGGATGTAGTGTTACAATAGCGTTCAATTTCGGTTAATTTTTTTATGATCGCTTCTGAATTTTCCTCTTTTTGAGATACATAGAACCTACCAATCAAAATGCTGGATAATATCCTCCTTTTCTGGTTTTTGAGTGAGACGATCTTAGCTTCCAGTCATCACGTGTTTTTGTAAATTTGCGAAATAACTTGACCAATAAATGCATCGGAACAATCCCCTTCAAAATTATCCCGCTTATCGCGCAGCGCAATTGCGGATATTAATGCGCGGAAATATTTTTCTCGATATTATATACCTCTTGAAATGTAGCCCATGTTCAGCGATAACATCTGTACTCGAAAATTTCAACAGCAAAAGCTAGGACAGCCAAATGAACAAAAATGCCCCCCACCTCCCCGAAGGGAATCGTGAGGAAATGCGAATGCATTTCGCGCGCGCTTCACTCCATTTATATATGGTGGTTGTGGTTCGAAGAAGGAAAAGGCGCCTGATTTCTGCAGCCCGGTCGGGAGCACGGCGAACCGCCTGTTTTTTTTTTGCTTTTGTTCTGTTTTTTTTCTTCTTTTTTTATTTCTTTTTTATTTTTATTTTTGTTCTTTTTCCCTTTTTTTCTTTTTTTTATTTTTTTTTCATATATAGCTCAGGAGAGCTCCCGCGATGCGAGCGCCCTCACGCACTTGAAATGCATTCGCATTTAAAACTGGGGATGCGTAAAGCACGCAGCGATGGAGCGGTGTTTCCTACTGGAACATGCCAATCGCTGCTAATGTGCTATGAGAGACAGAAGACTCCGACTGGATACAGAGACTCGCAGTCAGCTTTTAGTTAACGCGCACGCTGCGCATTTTTATTGTTCAACAACGCACAGGAGAAATCTCCCACCGGCACCACCTTGGAGGTCAAGATCCATTGCCATATATACGGGGTGGCCAGTGAACGGTTGTGCAGCGCGAGCAGTCGGTTTTTTCAACCAAGAAACTCGCTAGCAGACGCTGCCTGTGTCGGCGTCGCGAGGCGAGAGAGGGGGGGGGGGCGTAGGAGAGGAAAGAGAGGGGGGGCGCGCATGCGCAGTGGGAGTGTGGACGCAGCGGGCAGAGATGCCTAGAGAAGATAGGGGGGGAGCGTAGGAGAGGAGAGAGAGGTTGGACGCGCATGCGCAATGGGAGTGTGGACGCCGCGGGCAGTGATGCCTAGAGGGGGGGAGCGTAGCAGGGGAGAGAGGAGGGGGAGGCACATGCGCAGTGAGGGTGTGGTTGCCGCGGGGAGGGATGCCTAGAGGAGAGAGAGGGAGAGAGGAGGTTTTTTATTTTTATTTTTTAAAGGGTTTGCGCATGCGCAGTAAGGGTGGTCACGCCGCCCACCACCACCACCGGATTAAGTTTCGCCATAAGATGCTTCACATCAAACACCGGCCGGCGCTTACCTCCTCAACCTATCTTCCTCCTCCTCCTCCGCGGACAACGCTGGACAACGCCGGACAACGCCGGATGCCTGACATAGCCCGACTATGAAATGCATTCGCATTTAAAAAGTGGTCGATGCATGCGGTGAAGTAAGCTTTACAGGGACATACCTCAGCGCTTTGAAGGCTCAAGAGACGCAACTGCAGGCGGCGTTCTCCTGCTCAAATGAGGTCCGCACAACTTTTCTTTTCACAACTTTAGAAGTGATACCCTGTGCCACTTGCTTCGGCCGTTTCATCCCAAAATTCCCGTTGATGCAATCGCGAGATGGTGCCTTCATGAGGCCGTGGGACAGTGTTTTCCCACTTTTTGAAAACACTCATGAGTCAGTGGGACATATATGTCCCACTTTTTTTTCAGTAAACTACTGGCTTCATTTTGATGAAATTTGTTTCATACTATTTCTTTCTAGTTTATATCAATAAAGCACAGCCGGTTTTTATATTACCATGTCAAAAATATAGGACGACCGACAAAGGGTTAAAGCGATTCCTTGCCCGACATGACGCCTGTGTAGGGTCTTTTTGCAAAGGAGCCTCAAGCACCGGCATGGCTCTGTGAGAAAACACTCAACTGCCCCGCAGTTGGCCCGGGCTCCAATCCTGGATAACCTTTTTCTTATTTCGCAAGATATCGGCTATGGACACCGGCGGCGGCGGACAAGAACGGCGCCAAAGTAGGGTCTAGTTGTGATCCCGTAGGAGCACTCGCTGTAAAACTCCATGTCTCGAAGCTACGAATTAATAATAATAATAATAATAATAATAATAATAATAATAATAATAATAATAATAATAATAATAATATTAATAAAAATAATGATAATAATTAAAATAATGTAACAATGATTATTATTGCGATCCTGCACAAACTCCCATTCGCTTGCAGCCAAGAAGAGCGATGTTGATGATGATGCTACCGAAGACTTGCGTATTTATAAAACCGGAGGAGGAGGTGGTGGAGGTCGGGTTGATGTCCCTCCTACTGCTGTTGGTGGTGGCAGCACCAGTTCAGACGCGACACAGTCGGCACTGCCGCTGACAGTCTCAGGTGAGCACTGATAGATTATGGATGTTTTCGTTATTTTTCTGATTTTTTAGAAGGTCTCTGGAAAATGAGATGTATGAATGGGCTGCACACAGGCTTAATCACCGCTGAGTGATCCGCGGCTGGCACGTTCTGTTGTCCGCGCAAGCCGCGGAGTACTGAACGGGATCGCAGACGAATGGATCATGTTTTGCACAGAAAGAAATGGCATGTATTGCTTAATATTCTTTAATAACCAGATAGACTGGAAAGGCAAGTTTCGGCGCGCAAACTCTCGAAAGAAGTGGCCTGGAGCACAGACAATATCCACAATGTTATGCCAGTGTTCTTTCACGCTATTACCAATGATCAAAGCAATGTTTCTAGCAACAAAAACACAGAATAGGTGGTATTTTGAAGGACTAATTGATGTGCTTATTTTCTCCGGGCAACTTCGACACTTTGACTGACAGTGGTTACTCCAGCCCCGACACCCTCAACGACCCCGACAACCTCAACGTTCACGACACCTCCAATGCCAACGACGCCATCAACAACTACAACTACGCGTGAGTGCACATTTTCTCTAATGCTACTCATGGTCAGACATTTGTCTCATTATCGTGTTTAGGTGTAGGGGGGTCTTGCGAAATTGTGGGCTAGGGGTGGGTATTTATTAAATGTGCACAGAAATATCTTGGAAGGTCATTCATCCCGTCGCAATGATCTTGAGCAGCTGGAGCGCAAGTGTGGTATGTGTGACGTCACGCCGCAAGACCTGCTCCAGAAAGGCGTTGCAGCTGTGCTGATTCGGAGCCTCGCCGTTGCGGTACCACGTACCAGGGGAAGATTTAAAGCGCCCTTAACCACCGAGAGGTCGATATTTAGTTGTGGCGGTACAGTCATGAACGAGTCTCGAGAAGCGTTTCTTGGGGGGGCCTAGTTGGTATGACATAAGTTCTTAAAAATTGAACTGCGCTAGAGACGAGAGACCAGAAACGAAGTGGACAGGACGATCGCAGTACCAGGCGAAGGCGATACTGCGATCGTCCTGTCCACTTCGTTTCTGGTCTCTCGTCCCTAGCGCAGTTCAATTTTTAAGATGAACGAGTCTACAGCGAACGCTAGCGGGATCAGACGCACTGGATAATCGAAACGCAGGCGTCACTCTTCAGCTCGTCTCTCCTCCTCTCCTAGTTCTCCTCCTCGCCGCGGAGGGAGAAAGAGAAGAGAGTGAGTGCACCTTCCACTCATGAGAACTCATGTTTGCAAAAGTTAAAATTAGCGCATTTTTTGTCTTGTAATGATCCACGTGAAACACTTTCTTTAGCTGCCAATTGAGCGAACGCATTTCTTTGCTCCCCAGAGAGACCACTGGACCCGAACTCCATGATCTGTACGCTGGGCGAGAGCTTCAACCGGAGCTCCCTGGGTTTTCCCGACGACGGAATATGCACTCTCATCTTTTTCGACTCGCTGTACACGGCCGGTGGTGTGACCCTGGCTCCTCCTTACCCGGACAACTTCCAGTACTTTCTGGAAGGCTCCCGAAAGTACACCAAGACGGAAAGTGGGATCGGCTTTGACTACGAGTGAGTTTTTTTTTTACTCTCTACGCAGCTTCAAGGTGCCGAATGATGGGATGAGTGATATTTGCCTATATGCTTGAATTATTACAGGAGGATCTTTACTGAAGATGTCAATAATTCTGGCGCCATAAAATAGCGGCGTGGTTATCTCAGTCTAAATGTTACTGCTTATTTGTGGGTGAGAAAGCGTCCACTCCGTAGCAATAAGAGTTTCGAGTGTAAGGTAGAGTTGCCGTACCCGTAGGTTGCACATGCGTTGCATCAAAGGCATGCAAAATGAATAGAAATGATATCCTGTTCGCAACATGAGGCGTCAGATGAAACCGCACGGGCTTCTAAAAAAATAAGCTTGTGACATCAGCGTAGATACGTTCTAGTTCAAGGTTTCATCCCCGCTACCATTGCCTTTTCGGCGGGAAGGTTCTACTTTCTGAGCGACCCACAAGGCTGCCGGAGTGCACTGTATGGGAGAATTAGCAACTGATTTTAGCTTAATGTATTAGGAGTATGCCAAGCGATTGTAAGTGATCGCTGGTTATAACATGAAATCACATTGCACATAAGGTTAACTATTGGTGAATCAAATGTGAATTATATGTGTAAAATTCTGAGGAAAAGCAAACGAAAGAAATGCGTATCGACAGGGAAATAAAGGTGAATGAAATGTGAAATAACACTTCGGCGACCAATCTGAAGGAGGACAACTAATATGAAGTAACACTGCAATTTAACCGTGTACGGCAAAGTAATTGAATGGCTGTTTCGTGAAAATAGAATAAGCTTGATCCCTCCTTAGCATTAGCAAGGAGGGATAGAAGTGTACAACTTTTTGCTGACTAGAGGCTTATGATTAAGTTTAGCATATCTCCAGTGCAACCTCCGCGATATTTAACGCTGAAGACCTCGAATATTACTCAGCCTTTGTACGAACAGCCTCTGTACTGCTAATGCTAGTTCTGTAATAGAAGACTATGCTCCATCCAGAATTCCGAAACTAAAGAGAAGACGTACCCAAAGAACCCAACTTCTCCGCAAATATGTCTGGAAAGATAATCTCAACAGATAAAGCGAATATGTTGTATTAGTAAAAATATTGTTCTTTTCGGTTACCCTATAGCTATCATTGTGAGAAGTGTGTCTTAATTTTTTTATTTATATTTCTGTGTACAGAAAGCGCAAAGACGTCAGCGCCTTGGTCGGTGATCCCGCCACGAAGACGCAGCTAGATGCGCTGTGGCAGAGCCGCGTCTACCATTACGGCCACCTGAACACACCTCCGTTCATGGTCAGCGCAAGCGATCAAGTCGAGCTGCTGACGAGTTTGCAGGTGATGAAGCGTGATTCAAATTATCTTATTCACATAGATAAGGAGTCTCCAATTCAATTCAGGTAACGGGCCACTGTTATGGGGCCTAGTCTCCCGGCGGGCTGCAGTGTTGAAGCAGGTATACGTGGATAGAGGAAAAGGGTGTTCCGTGGAAGTCAGCTAACGTTGCCATATCACAGAAGGCATTTACAGTGTCTTATATATGAGTCATTGTTCCAGAAATATACCGATACTTCTTTCGAAAGAATGAAATTTGAGAATGTGCACGCCGATTGTGAAATACATCGTTTTTCTTCCATAGTTATTTTTTAACACGTGGTGACCACACGTGGTGAGCACTGTCTGCTTGTAACAACGGACAAGCGCCCTCGTGGACGCTGTAGTAAATTACTTGACTGCGCATAGTGCCCTAGCTGTTTTCTGCTCCTTCCCTTGTTGCCTGCTGAAGCCTCGTAGGAAAGAAAGGTAACCGAGTGGCGAACGCTAATGGGGGGCACTATTAATTGAAGAGGGTTCATAGAAGCTGTACGGCTATGGTTGTTAGACCAGGTACTTACTTGAAGACTCGCTTTTCCGACTACGCTAAGCGAGAGTTACAAACATGGTTAATATTAATACCCAACATTTCTATTGCAATTGCTTTCTTGTTCACAATTAGCAAATACAGCTAAATCACATTAAGCTGAAGCATTTACTGAGCTGCACTTCATCAATTTTGCTATTCACATATTTCAATCAGTATACGATGAAAACGTCAAGCGAACATATCTGCTACACTAATGGTTTCCACGAACTCCCTCTTGCTTTCCAAACATGTTTTAACACGTACCAATTTACTTGAGTCCGAGAATGGTAGCTGTATGGCCTCGTTTCTTTTAATTGTAGGTGTATAGCATACAAGACGAATGCCCGCAAAGTTTCGTACAAATAATTTTTAAAACAAAAACGAAAAATCGCTGCTAATTCTAAAGGCTTTGGCGAAAGACAATTTTCGCTGGCCACAAGCGAAAAAAAAACAGGAAGAAAACTTCGGGGACCGTAATATAAACACCTAAAGAAAACTTAAGACTGTAAATGCATACCGGGAAGTAAGTTGACGTATTGGTAGTGGCATAACGAATGTTAGGTGTGATCACATTGAATCTGTAGCGGTTACTTTTAAATGTGGCTTACTCCGTTATGCCAGTTGTTGGGCGTAAAAGCTCACGGACAGCTAAAATAGTAACGCGTTCCGTCTACTTTCGCGTCCGTATGTTCTTGCGTGCAACTGTGGGAATTATGTCCCACCAATCAAACTTTAGGACGACGTCTTTGTAGTTGGTATTGCTTCCTGTATGATATTCTGCCGCTGGTAAAAACCACACACACAAGAGAGACACGAACTACGCCTATCTTGTGTGTGTGTGGTATTTATTAGAGGCAGAATGTCATACCGTCCCACCGATCAGCCCGTCCTTTCAGCAATTTCGTTAGACAGGAGCAGCACCCATACGACGGTCCAGAAAGGCTAAACTGGGTCCTTTAAATATTCGCCTAAGACTACTCGAACGCGCAGGCCTTCTTTTCCTTCTCAGTTCATGCATTGATCATCTTCCACACCCTCCGAAATATTTGCACACCTAATGTGGTTTTGCTCTGCATCCCGGGTAGGAGGCATTGCCAACTTTCTGCCCCTCACCTGTTTTAGATGCAAAGCATCTTATGCTCGGGGCTATGTCCGTCCCTCCCGCGTCCCGCATCCCCGTCCCGCGTCCGGCCACTTTCATGAAGTAGGGAAGCACCCATTATGCGAACCAGAACACTGTAGTAATATGAAGGCCGTCAACCACTACCACATGCATCAGAGTCATGGCCCAGAGCACAGAGAGGCTGCTTAGCAATGGCCAGGCAGGTGGTGTGTGTCGCCCAGGTTAACCCCATTCCCTGATCTTGCTTGCATGTGTTTGGAGGGGGGCTTAGTCCGTCCCTCCTTTCTGCGTCCCATACCACCACAGGGCATGAGCGTCTCCTCGGCCTCTCTCTCCTACCCTCACCCCCCTTTCTCTACTCTCGGAATCATCTACTCTACTGAGCGGCGCCCACATCCCCACAGCGCATGCGCGTCCTCTCCCCCCTCTCTCCTCTAGGAATCCTCTACTCTACGGAGCGGCTCCCGCCTCCCACACCCCCACAGCGCATGTACGTCCCATCTCTCTCCTCTCCTACGGTCCCCCCCGTCCTCTCCTCTAGGAATCATCTACGGAGCGGCACGCACGACAGGTGGTGTGACAGCTGCATACTCCGCTGGGGGGCGCCACGGTAGTTCCGCTGTATGAAAATGACGGAGCGCACCCGCCTCAATCTCTCTCCTGTGCAGCGCCGCGATGAGCGCCCGGACCGCTGCCGTGAAATGAGAGCGGCGACGTTCCTGCCGCTCAAGCTAATTATCTTCCCGCTGCTTCGCATCCACACATGGTTCCCTTTAGCGGGAGATGGCGAAATTTTTTTTCATTGCCTCCGTCACCGGCCAACCTTTGACCAAGCGATGACGTCATGTGATATCCTGATCATGTGACGTCACTTTAGTTGACTTCATAGTGACGTCACAAAATTTTGTGAACTGTGATCCTCATGATGGCGTCATATGTAGACCTCATCACGTGATGATATATTTTAGATGCGAAGCATCTTTTGCTTGGGGCTGTGTCCGTCCTTCCCGCGTCCCCCCGTCTCGCGTCCCGTGTCCCGCGTCCGGCCACTTTCATAAGCAGAGAAGCAGCCAGTATGCGAACCAGAACACTGTAGTACAATAAGGCCGTCAACCACCATTACAGTCATGAGTCATGGCAGAGAGCACACAGTTGCTGCTTAGCAATGGCTAGGCAGGTGTTGGGTGCAAGCAAAGAATAACGTGCTCCACCGGTGGCGTCTGTCGCCCACGTTGACTCCATTCCTTGATCTTGCTTGCATGTGCTTGCGGGGGCTTCGTCCTTCCCGCGTCCCACAGCTCCTCTCCTACGCTCCCGCCCTTTCTCTCCTCTAGGAATCCTCTACTCTACGGAGCGGCGTCGCGTTGACTCCATTCCTTGATCTTGCTTGTATGTGCTTCTGGGGGGCTTTGTCCGTCCCTCCTTCCCACGTCCCACCCACCTCTATCTCCTTTCCTACGCTCCCCACCTTTCTGTCCTCTAGGAATCCTCTACTCTACGGAGCGGCGCCCGCGTTCCGTTGACTCCATTCCTTGATCTTGCATGCATGTGCTTGCGGGGGGCTTTCTCCGTCCCTCCTTCCGGCGTCCCACAGCGCATGCGCGTGCCTTCCCCTTTCTCTCCTCTCCTACGCTCCCCCCCTTTCTCTCCTATAAGAATGCTCTCCTCGACGGAGCGGCGCCCGTGGCCCACAGCGCATGTGCGTTCCCTCTTGCGGTCCCCCCCCCCGTCCTCTCCTTTAGGAATCCTCTACTCTACGGAGCGGCTCCCGCGTCCCACACCCCAACTGCGCATGCACGTCCCCTCCCCCCTCTCTCTCCTCTCCTACGGTCCCCCCCGTCCTTTCCTCTAGGAATCCTCTACGCAGCGGCGCGCACGACAGGTGGTGTGACAGCTGCATACTCCGCTGGGGGGCGCCACGGTAGTTCCACGGTGTGAAAATGACGGAGCGCGCGCGCCTCATTATCTCTCCTGTGCAGCGCCGCGATGAGCGCCCGGGCCGCTGCGAATCGGGAGCTGCGATGTTTCTCCCGCTCAAGGTAGCCATCTCCCTGCTGCTTCGCATCCACGAATGGTTCCCTTTAGCGGGAGATTGGGAAGTTTTTTTACATCACTTGACGCCAACGCCGCCGGACGACATTCGACGCCAACAGTAAGTTATTGCGTCTGATGACGCATCTAAGGCTTTCACTTCAGAAACCGAGAGAGGTTGACGAAGAAACCTGTAATATTGGTAGTCGCACCCGCTGTAGAGCCCTTGGCGCATCAAGTTGCTGTGAGAATGCCCCACACGAAGCCAAATCACGGAATGTGAGCTATAGATCCATTTTCTATTATTCACAGTTGATCGCCGGTTTGATGGAAAACCTCAGAGACAAGAACACCAGGCCTGTCTACAAAGTACTTGTATTCGCCTTTCCCGACACGACGTGGGCCCGGGAAACTGTCGAGCGGCTGAGGTGAGAACATTTCCCGGGCATTTCTAATGCCAGTCTAAGTGGTATTCTCCAACTGTAAAGGATCAAGGTAAACATTGATATCAAGATGTCCTTAGCCAGAAATTTGAATTACAAACAATGAAATAAGTTTAAGTGAATCCACATTTCATTCATTAAAAGTTATTTCACTGTGAAAGTATAGATTGAAAATTTTAATCAAATGCCATAGACATTGTCTACAGTTGATTACGTGCAAAAAGTTTCTGTTCCCTATTGCAGACAGAACGAAACCTTCTATTATTCTTTTTTAACACCCAATGACACTGTAAAATGGGACTACTTCCCCACCTTCATTACCGGCACTGAAGACACAATAGCGTTCTGAACAGCCTCCAGCTTTTATTTCTTGGGCACTACGCTATTTATGCGGCCGTGCCTTAAAATAATTTTAGTGCGGGAGCATTAACGACCTCGTTTCGTTAAAATTCTGGTGTTCTCGTCATTGGTTGTGTGCGAAAAAATCGGCGTTGTCTGCTAGGGAAAATTCTAGATGGAGGCTAATGGAGAAATATTTTTAAAAACTGCGGTTTGAGCTGGAATCGAACGCAGGATTCCTGCGTGGTTAGCAGGTGTTGTACCACACAGCAACGCGCGTAGTTGAAATTCTTTCGCACAAGATAAAAAAGCTATATGGATTTCATGCAGAGCAAGGAACGTCCTTCATGCTCTTAATATTGCATGACAAAAGTGTAAAAACACACCTGGCGTCCAGACATGTGTTTAGAAAAATTTATTATGACAGACGCTTAACATCAATGACATTTCAACACAGTATTATCTCGCTAAAGATACGTTAACGATGATGACAAATCAGACATCATTTGCGTGGACATAAAATAAGAACTGACGCGGAAGCGACAGGTACAATAGATGCTTCACACATACAAAGACACACAAAAGTTTATCACAGAGAGATAGATACACTTATGAATATTACATAGTAAACAAAATGCACAAATAAAACATGAAAAAATTGGGGGGACCCTTAAGCTTCGCCTTTAAGAGTTGAACGCGATAGCGATATCCTGTCCCTAGTCGGTACTTCAGTCCCTTAGTGCACACTATGTAATGCGTAGCATGCTTTAAGCCACGCGCAATTATGCGCGGTAAATGCGGGAAATGTTTTCGAAGTTGCTATGCACCCACTCCGTGGTCTTAAGGGAATACGCGCAGTAACGTGTGTACCTTTTGTAATGGGTACACGGCTTTGAACCACAATGTCGTTATGATATTCACATCTTCTGACGCCCGATGGCTTTGCACGCTTGTACCACGCAATATTACTGCGATATTACACGTTGTATTGTGACGCCTGTATACAGGAAGCGCGTGTTTGCAAAGCATGAAAGTTATTTTCACTGCACTTCCAAGCAGAGGAAGTTATTTCAAATGTAATCACAAGCAGAAGCGTGGCTGCATGGTAGAACACCTTCTTGCCACGCAGACGGCCCGGGTTAGATCCTCATTCGGACGCGGAAATTTTTATTATTTATTTGATTTGCATCTTTCTCGATTTTTCGGTCACGGGCAAGATGATGATTTTTCGCTCACAACCAACGACGCCGCCGCCGACGCCGGAATTTCTGCGAAACGAGCTCTTTAACGCTGTCGCGTTAATAAGTATGTACATTTTGCATAACCGAAACATCAGGCTACAAAATACAGGCAGGCCAAAAGACAAGCTTTACGCGTGTGTCCTAGACCAACAGCAGTGCCGAAGGAATTCCTCTTCACTGAGAAGGTAGCGCTCCTCCAACAAAACAAATAGCAGCTCCGAGTACAATTGCTCTAGGATCGGGAAGATATCGCGACGGCGACGGCCCGCTTCAACGGCTTCGCAGCGGTCGCGCCAGAGGCAGGCAGCACCGGCAACAAATGAGGAGGCAGGCGAAGCGGCCTCGAGAAAAAAATCACAGCATAGCCACAGAGTGAATGATGATGAGTGGGCGAAGCTGCGGAGGTTCATCGGTAAACCGTGAATCTTCCGTGAATTCTGCCCAGTACATCATCACCGACGTGAGATCGGGCGCGTTTATACTAAAGGGTCGATGAGAGTTATGGTGACTGAAGCAATCATGGTTACACCGTGAAATCTTCAGTGGTTTCACCCAGCAGTAATCAAAGCGATAGTGTGTGTGAAATTTTATTCAAACTTCAACGACCGGTCGTCGTCCATGGTCCGCCAAGCAGCACGATCCGGCAAGCGCACTCGTACGGCGATCCGGGGAATGAGAGATCCCTGCGCAATCGGAGAGCAGCTGCACCGCCAACGCCATCTAGCGTACCTTCACCCAACCGCCATATTTTACGCATGTCTATGGGACAGCGCCCTCTCGGAAACGAGACGAGAACTGGAGATGACCACACCATATCCACGGAGTGAATGATGATAAGTGGGCGAAGCTTCGGAGGTTCGTCAGTAAACCGGTAATCTTCCGCGAATTCTGCGCAGTGCATCATCAACGACGTGAGATCGGGCGCGTTTATTCTAAAGGGTCGATGAGTCATGGCGACTTGCAGCTCACTTTAATTTTACATGTACGCTGTGAATTTTTTTTATTGTTTAATCACGCACAGGAGACATCTCACACAGGCACTACCTTGGAGGTCGAAATTCAGTGCCTACTGGCTACTCAGGATGCATGGACAACCGAGAACCGCCCAAGTGATGCCATAAGGAGCTTCGCCCCTAAAACTCCCAGAAGAAACGAAGCACGACTGGTTTCTTTAAAGGCGAACTCATTACAAAGCGCAGAGGCATAATTAATCATCATCGTGAGGAAGTTCACCATATCAACTGAACGGCAAATAAATACACGAGAACATGCCGAGGTATGTTGTTACAGAACTAAACGAAAATAACAGAGCAGCGGGAATAAATGGAGACAGTGGAATTCAGTGCATCTCTCGGGGCTCAAGCACCTTAACTGAAAAACTGTAATCAATAGTAAAAGAAGCTCAAGGGATAAGAATAGTTATCTTATTGCGAAGCTGTCTAGTGCAAGAACCAAAAAGTGCCTGAAGGCAAGGTTTAGGGTGGCAAGAACTCTGACAAAACCTTCATGTTGTTTCGGAGAGTGCCGACGCTCGCCATGCCAGATGCTTTGAATATAAAATGCGAGATCATTTTATTTCCGCAGTTCATTGCACGCGTATATCATGATGTTTGAACGTCACCGTAGAAAGCGGGGGGCGTCGGCGTCAAAGAGCGTCGGTCAATATGGCGGTCACCAGCATAAATGGTGTCACCACCCTGCTGCAGGGGGAGGCGGCCCTGACCTCGAGGCACCCATCTTAAACAGACACGTCGCGCCATCTCATGACATGGGATGAAACGCCGGGTTGGCGCAGTTTTCAAATTTAGGAGTGCAAAAAAGCCACGTGGGCGTGTCGACGTTATAAGGCGCGCTGCAATTGGCGTAGCCATCTTTAATGAGACTCCATAGCCTTTCTCCGATACGTCTTGTCAACCAGTCGCCTATCGTACGTTCCAAAAAGGAGTATTGACAGTACGAGGAACGTAGGAGCGACCAGAAGCGCGAGTATGCGCGTCGCCATTATGTCAATACAACCGAGAACAATTGAGGAAGTGAGGGCAAACGCGCGCACCACCACTCGGCGTTGAACGCTTCTCCAGCTTTGCTGGTCTTGTCTCTTCGCAAACAGTTTGAAGCGCTGTAAATTTTTGACGCACTGAGTTTTATTCTTTTGCGAAGAACTGAGGACCCATATAGCGCAATATACAATCTTCACTACAGTAAGGTTATATGTAAATCGTGATATCGTTGTGTAACTTGTACACAGCTGCTCCAGTTTGGTGGAAGCAAAATTTTAGTAGGCTTTCATTTTTGTTGACGTGGTACTTGTGTTGCGGACCAAATGTTTGAACCATGAGGAGACAACACTAACTTCACTACGCAATAAGGCATTTTAAAAAAAATAGTACGCTGTAGTTGTGTGGTGTACATTGTCAAAATTGCTCGATATACTGCATCTAATGGATGCAAGCTTCAGGTTGCAAGCAACACGACTTCAGGAGGCTGGCTACCCAAGTCAAATCCTAGTATCAGTAGCAGAAAGCATGCTCAAGCAGGTACGTCTGGGTGAAGACGTGTCCTCGACGAGAGAGGAAGTTAATCGCAGAAAGATCGCTGTAGTGCCGTACATTCATTGTATCTCTCACCTAAAGAAAATATCACAGCGAGCAGACATCAACGTGGTTTTTTTCGGCGCCGAATAAACTAGGTAGCCTATGCCAGAAAACTAATCCGAATAGAGTGACGAAACCTAAATGTGCAAAACAGCAGCACAATAGATACGTGGACCGCTGCACGGGCATTGTATACCGGATTCCGTTAAGTTGTCGAAATAGTTACATAGGTCAGACGGGCAGGTGTATTAACGACAGGCTGCGTGATCATAACAACAAAGTGAACAAGATACCGCCACATGGGTTCCTATCGCTGCATTGCAAGAAATGCAAGTGTAAACCGTGCTTCCAAGATGTCGCCATCTTAGGTAGGAGTGGATGTGAATTGACACGCTTAATTTTAGAAGCTGAATGGATAGATAGAGCTGGTAGTACATGTGTTACCACTCCGTCGATTGCGCTCTCAAGGAAGAAATTACAATACCTGCGCATCAACTGACGGGTGCAATAAATGAATTGTGTGGTTTAGGGGCGAAGCTCCTTAAGCCGTGGGTCGTGCGTCCTCGATGTATGTCGTAGGTAGCCACCTCCACGCCACCTCTCGTTTAGTTCTTGGAATGTCCGCTAGATGGCGGTACTTGTATATGATGAATATATTTAGGGGCGAAGCTCCTTACGGCATCACCTCGGCGGTCCTCGGTTGTTCATGCATTCTGAGTAGCCAGTAGGCACTGTATTTCGACCTCCAAGGTAGTGCCTGCGTGAGATGTCTCCTGTGCGTGATTAAACAATAAAAAGAATTCACAACGTACATGTAAAATTAAAGTGAGCTGCGAGTCGCCATGACTCTCATCGACCCTTTAGTAGAAATGCGCCCGATCTCACGTCGTTGATGATGTACTGCGCAGAATTTGCGGAAGATTACCGGTTTACCGACGCACCTCCGAAGCTTCGCCCACTCATCATCATTCACTCCGTGGATATGGTGCCGTCATCTCCAGTTCTCGCCTCGTTTCCGAGAGGGCGCTGTCCTATAGACATGCGTACAATATGGCGGTTGGGTGAAGGTACGTTAGATGGCGTTGGCGGTGCAGCTGCTCTCCGATTGCGCGGGCCGCCGTACGAGTGCGGTTGCCGGATCGTGCTGCTTGGCGGACCATGGACGACGACCGGTCGTTGAAGTTTGAATAAAATTTCACACACACTATCGCTTTGATTACTGCTGGGCGAAACCACTGAAGATTTCACGGTGTAACCATGATTGCTTCAGTCACCATAGCTCTCATCGACCATTTAGTATAAACGCGCCCGATCTCACGTCGGTGATGATGTGCCGGGCAGAATTCATGGAAGATTCACGGTTTACCGATGAACCTCCGCAGCTTCGCCCACTCATCATCATTCACTCCGTGGATATACTGTGTTATTTTCTTGTGCGATATCCGTCTTGTGCATAATTAGTGGCTCAAATGAGAAGGAAGAAAATGCTGACGAAGAATTCTTTGTGCTCGTACACGTGTTAGTGCATGTGTGTGCAAAAAAAGGTGTATAAGAACCACATGCTGCCCGAAAATAAATGAATTGTTGAAAGTGTAGCGCTGTGTGTGTGTGTCTCCGTGTTACTTCTTGTGTCCCGTTTCTTTGCGCCACCAGCGTTATTCAATTATGCCTTCGTAAGATCACTGATCACGCAACCTCCGCACCCGCCTCTGCACTCCTTATTCTCCCTTCACGCATTCCCGGTATAATAAATTAATCTTACTCTGAACACTCCAGAATAGGAACACATTCCGACTTTTGCCAGCGCAACTCACTTGCAAGTGCCATAGCATGAAGTGACTTGTAACTACGTGGTCATTCGGTAACCACCAAGCGCCTTCCCCTGTTCATTCGTAGGTGACATTAAAAAATGCATAGTTGAATTTAGCACTTTTCTGCACGAACTTCAAAATACAGTAACGGTGTACACTGCGTTCGGAGACTTCGTAAAAATGTTGAGATTTGGTGATAATTATAATGCACTGAGTCCACTGTTCGTGTCATTCTACCACAATTGAAATTAGCCGCTGTTGACGGCATCAAACTGACGACCTCAACCTCAGCAAGCCATAGTGACAGTCTTTGGGCGGGCACATTGGAAAGCCAGATCAACAAATCTGAAAGGTGTAACGCCATTCCAACTTTGCCGTCAATTGTTAATAAATGCGCGTTCTCGTCTCACTGCAGATATATGCCGGTGGACATCCTCATCGGCGTGTCCCATCAGACAGTGGATGACAAGAGCTTCGCCGACTGCACAATCCTGCCACCAACATTCATGGACAGTCCGGGAGGAAGTTACCCGTACTCGCTGGTACGCATAATCAGATGAGAGTTTCATTTGCCATTTTCGCTGCCTACGTCCCCGTTCGTGAACATTACTACTTAGCCAAACCACGCAATAGCAATCTTTTAAGGGTCATTGAAAACTCGCGCCTTCGTCGAGAATAGTGTCCTTTACCTTTACCTCATGATTGTGCAACAGATGTCAGCTTTACAGGTTAGTTTGCAAACATAGGCGTCGCAATGTTGCCAATTCGGGTGGGCTTTGGTTTCGTTCCTGTAGTTTATTGCTGGAAAAGTTATTCGTAAGCACGCGGCACATTCCAAAAGGAAGGCCGAGGAGATGGAAAATTTCATCCCAGCTCCCCCTCCTCAGTTGGTCGAGACCAAAAGGCGACATTGTTCACCATAGATGAAAAAACGAAAGTGAAGTAAATGTGGCAAGCCAACAGTGTTTTGAAAGCAACGGGAGGGTCCTTCCTCGGCTATTGTTTTCAGGAACCTGCGTGGTCATGGTCCTGCTCTTTAAGTAACGAAGGGACAGATTTGACTCAGAACGGTATGGGGGGAGACTTAGCGCCCGCCCCCTCCTTCCCCCGTACTGCGCATGCGTATGAGTGCAATAAAAAAACGGTGGCAGCAGCTCACGCAGGGGGCTGCTGCTAAGGCCTAACTACTTGAAATTCTAAAATATTGTTTTGTCTCGCTCAAAGCACTGCGAATGAAAGTTACGCTGTTGGTCTTTGGGAATCATCTCAAAGATATTTATAGCACTGAAGCCAGAATTCGAATTTATGCGGGTGTGTTTATAGCACGTTCGAAACTAGAGTTTCCGTTTGCGGACACCCATTTTTACTGTGTGAAAATGGAATGTTTGCCGCAATGTTCTTTCTTTCTTGCACCTTGAGGAACGCACTGAAATGAGATTTTGCAACCTGCTCCTTCTATTCTTTTCTACATTTTTATCCGTACTGAAGAGGTTAGTACAGTTTTTTAGTCGAGCCCTCTTTTTTTTTCATTTGTTTTCACAACACGTCCCACGTCACTGTGGTATATCCGTTTCATTGTGAATGCACATGCTGTATTGCTGACAGCGCTATTTTTATAACACATATTTTATTGAGAATAACTGCCAGTTGGGTGTGTTGGTATACGTTCATGATGGTGGAGCGCTAAAAAGGCAGGGATACTATTGAAGAACACAGGACAAGGCGCTACTAGCTCCAGTGTTTTATTTAAAAACAACGCCCTCGTATACATAAAATGTACGTCATCGTGAAAACCATAATTTAACACGTGGTTACAGAAGAAACAAAAAGGCAAGAGATAAAAACCGCGCATGCACTGACACCAAGGGAACAAACCAGTGCCACCTAGAAAAATAACTCAGGCCTGCTCTCTACTCCGGGCATGGCCGCTGACGTCACTCAATTTTGACGCTCGTCTCCTGCCGAGTAGACGTGTGCAAGCATGCTCCCGCCGTCCGCTAGAGCAGGATTGCTAAGCCTGACGAAGCCTATCGTAGTGTGCTGTTTCTTTTTCGCGACTGCATGAAGATGACCGTGCTCTCCCAATGGGGCAGTGCTGCGGGCCCAACTGTCGCCGGTATTGAAAATGTACCTAGGGTCCGAGTGTTTTCATTCTCCAAGGACGACCAAAAACGAAATTAGAGCTTGTCGTTCATCGGGATGACATCGATATGCGTTCTCCGCGTGATGCGAAGGCATGCTTTTGATTTGTTTTAAAAGCACCACCTCTAACACGTTCGGTTCTTTCTGTAACATGATGCCGTGTGCGCTCCTTACTTGTTAGCATAAGACTTGACATTAGACACTTTTAGCTGAGCGTCGCAGAGCGTGCGATAACGTCCGCCTCGGTGGATCAGTGGCTAAGGTGCTCGGATCGTAACCCGAAGGTCGCGGGTTCGATCATGGCCGCGGCGGTCGTATTTCGATGTAGGCGAAATTTTAGAGGCCCGTGTACTGTACAATGTCCGTGCACGTTAGAGAACACCAGATGGACGAAATTTCCTCAGGCCTCCTCTACGGCGTCTCTCATAATCATATCATGGTTTGGGAAAGTAAAACCCCAGATACTATTATTATTTGCGATAACGTAGCGTCCCAAGACAGTGTTAGAAACTGCATAGATTGCGCATAGCACCGCGGGATAATTTTAATACCTCGGATTACTTTCTTCTGAAAAGGGATGGAGGGCTGGTGCGTGGCATCGTTCAGCAGTTATGTAGTACATAGTATTTCTTAGCGCTGTTCCGACCATTTTCTTGTGGTGTTATAATTATGCGCCAATCTCGCCAGCACATTCGCGCAATTTATTTCCTTGAAATAGGCGAATCGACAGAAGACAAGGGTCCTCTGTATAAAGATGAGCACTCACACTTACTTTAAAACCAAGTGAAAATATTTTGAAGGCAATAATCGCCACTAATAATCTCTCAGAAGTACCCACGTATACAGGACAATCAAACAATGCAAGCATCTCCGGGTTTTCATTTCGGTGTGAAGGGCCCATTGTGTCACGTGTACAGCCTGCGTACATCGTGAGTTGTGCGGAAAAGACGGAAAACGCAAAATTATTCGGTGGTACTTTTTATCTTCCGAGGTTGTTTATGGGCCCTTTAAGTGTGTTACTCTTACACACGCAATCTGCCCTTCAATTCGAACAGCTTCGGCAGCTTCCAGTTCCATCAGAGCTTACCTCTATGCACCTGAAGCAACATTATTTGTTAGCTGAAGTCAGAAAACGCGTCTGGCAACTGGCGGGGCACAGTCATCGACGAGGCAGCATGGCGTTACAATAAACGTGTTCGTACCGTTATTTCCTTGCTCATGAGAAGCCAGGCTCATTAACCCTTACTGGTAACTCGGGGTGCACCTAACTGAACAAGTGGTGACGACGACGACTGGATGAAGTCCCAGCCAAGCCCGATGACTCGACGTGAGACGCCAGTGAGCCGCAAGTGAGTGGTCGCATGGCGAAACCGGTGAGCGCAAAGCCATTGTTTGTCGCATCTCCACAGTTCGATGCGAATGTGGAAACATGTAAGAACTACTCCGAGCGTCTAGTCATACTTCGATGCAAATGAAATCAGCGACGTAGCGCGCAATTCTTATAACATGCCTCAGTCCTGAGGTGTACGGCCGTTTTTGTAGTCTATTGGAGCCAAAAAAGCCTCAGGATGAGCCATGTGGCGCCATCGTCACACTGCTCAAACAGTACCTGAACCCTGCGCCGTCGGAAATATGTGAAACCTATCGGGTCCAAACCCGCCTACAGAGCACCGGCGAGAAGGTAGGTGAATACATGGCGAAACTTAGTGAGATCCCATACAACTGTGGCTTCGGAAGCGCGTTGGAACGAAACTTGCTTGACAGATTTGTCTTCTGGTAGAGAGAAAAAGATTATTCAGCGGGTACTTCTTGCGACGCCAAAGTTTCTTATTCTTCAAGAAATAGTGGATATCGCCACGTCTGCAGAACTAGCCCTACAAATCGCTGAGAGTCTACCCCATGTGAACGCCTCGGGTTCGGCGAACGATGTCAACGCCGTAGTGTGCAAGAATACAACGAATGCACAATTCCACCACGCCAAGGCAAAGACGCCGTGCCCCTGCATTCGTTGTGGAGACTGCTCACACCATTCACCTACCTGTCCTCATAAAACGTCCACAAGCTAGGGTATTTACCAGCGATGTGTTCCGGCGGCGGGAAAGGGAGTCAACGAAGTTACAGGCTAACATTGAAAATGCCGAAGCTAGCGACAACTGCAATAAAGCTCTTGACATTTTCACAGTAACAAACCGAAGTACTGTGGTCGAGCCAGTCTACGAGACAGTCAAGTAGGAACCAGTGCCTCTTGACATGCAGATTGATACAGGTTCCGAGCCTGTATAGTACTTGAAGAAACATATCACTGTCATGCCAAACAGCAGCCAGCCCTGAAGCCCTGATACAGGGAACTCCATTGCTACTTGGGAAACTTATCTGTCAGCGGTGTGCTTCAGGTGACGGCACAACACCAGAACTACAGGTCAACTGCTGAACTGTATGTTGTGCAATGCCCGGCACCTACACTGTATGGTATAGGCGTCAACCAGAAGCTTCAAGTGCTTCCTGACCAAGGAGTAGGCACAATTCTGACTACAGACAGTGACATATCCGGCTTAAAAAACAGCTAAAAGAGTTGTTCAAAAAATTTGGGGGACCCTTAGCCTTCGCCTTTAAGAGTTGAACGCGATAGTTATATCCTGTCCCGAGTGCGTACTTCAACCATTCAGTGCATGTTTGCTATGCACCCATTGCGTGGTGTTAAGGGAATAGGCGCAATAACCTGTGTGCCTTTTTGTAAACGGTGGCCGGCTTTAAACCACAAAGTCGTTGTGATAGCCACATGTTCTGACGCCCGATGGCAATGTACGCTTGTACCGCGCAATATTACGTCGATGTTCGATGTTACATTGTGAGGCCTATATACAGGACGCGTGTGTTTGTGAATCATGAAAGTTGCTTTCACTGCATTTTGAAGCAGAGGGAGTTATTTTCACTGTATTTTCAAGCAGAGGCGTGGCTGTGTGGTACAACACCTGCTTGCCACGCAGACGGTGTGGGTTCGATCCTCACTCGGATTCGGAAATTTTTATTACTTATTTTATTTGCGTATTTCTCGATTTTTTTGGTCACGGACGAGATGGCGATTTGTCCCTCACAACCAACGACACCGATGCCGACGCCGGAATTTCTGCGAAACGAGCTGCTTAACGCTGTCGCGTTAAAAACCTTTTTGAACCAGGAGCAGGACTGATGAAGCGCCCTCCTTCCAGTATAGCTGTGAAGAGGGTTGCAACGCCACGATTCCTGAAAGCCCGCTCCTTGCCGT
>JALIZH010009623.1:82500-152424 GCA_030522465.1 Rhipicephalus appendiculatus | reverse complement strand
CGCAGGCAACGCAGCAATGTATAGAAACTTCGCGATTGTCTCAGACTGTTCTGTTAAGAATACGCGGAAGACTCGAGTAACCGACTTTATCCTAGAGCTAATGCGAGCACCAGTGATAACGCTGGAAGTTTCTTTAAGGGATGTATACAAGCCGAAGCATTTCACATTCTAGGAGGTTACCGACGGCCGACGATTGGGATTGCCACTACCAGTGTACGACGGGTATTTCTTGGGCTTCGGCTTTTCGTTACCTGGGCACAAGTTCGCTCAGTAAAGTTTCGTAATTAACAGCCAGACTGCTCCTTCTTTCAGCGTCACGACCACGTGACGAGACACATAAAGGATGGTTGGCTGGTTGATTTGTGGTGTTTAACGGCCCATAGCTACTCAAACTATGAGAGGCGCCGTAGCGGAGAACTTCAGCTGATTTTGACCACCTGACGTTATTTAACGCACAGTACTGACTGAATTACACTTGTCTAGAGCGGCGGAGCACGTGACTGTGGACGACGATGTTGTTGTCCGCAGCTGCTACCCCACGTAAGCTACAAAAACTTCTTCATGCGCAATGGAGCGACCACTAGCAGGTCACATTGTGGACTGCAGGTCCTTTTTTTATTGATTTGTAAACGTAATCACGTTGAGGGAGAAAAAGCGCCATGTTACGACGATAGCAACTGAAAGAAATTTGTGTTTTCTTCTGCCAGACTTGCGTTTCACGGGATTTCTATGTCGGTCACACTCCGAAGTCGGTGACGACAAATGAGCTCCGTGGGAGACGCCAGCGATCTGATGACAACACCAACTTGAGGCGCACGACGTTTTGAGCTTGCTCGAACACTTGTCACTGTTCTTAAGCTCTATTTGGACGTCGATCATTACGAAGGACGCCGATACAGCGCGGCCACAAATGGCTCACCAGGTGATTGATGTCCTTGATCTTCCTGTGACTCGTCAGTAGTCTCTCTTGACGGCCTCTTATTAGCGAAGTCATTTTTTATAACTGCTCGTGAAATAAATTTGGCATGTGGTTCTGCTGAACCCCTCAGCATCTTAATGTGTTATCAGCAGTTGGAGGATTCTTAACCAAAGACTCGTCGCTGTGGCGATTCTATATCGACCGACTTAGTGCCCTATGCGAAGCTTTCACTGCTGTTCTGTGCCATGAGCGCAGTCTTGAAGGTTTGGAAGTTCATTTAACATAATACCATATATAATTAAAAAAAAACACAATTTTGAGACTCCCAAAATTAGACAATCCCTGCTGATTGGTACGAGCATAAATTACCACATATATGGCAGCTGTTAATATATACATAGTAAAAATATCAAAACAAAAGTACCTGAAATAAGTGAAACAAGCAAATACAGAACAAAGCAAATGCCCCATCTAAATAACAAATTTTTCTAACAATATTTTATACTAGAACACGAATTAGGAGTGAAATATAATGGAGACTGTGCAAAGATGCGCTGTGCTAGACATTGCCAATAAGGAAGTGCTTTAACCTTTTTTAGACCCACGGGTTTTCCCGACAAGTATAGAACTTCACATTAGAGGAGTGCTCCTACAGAAAGTCTAGGACATTGAGAATGCACTGGTGGCCAGCAGATGCTTCTAAAGATTATCAGGAGAGTAAAAACCTACGGCGCATAGAAGATTGATTACGATGTCGTCCACAGACGTTGGGGGTAGCAGTGGATGTTTATGCAATCACGACGACAAATAGTCTTCGTGACAACTGTCCATTCAGAGGCAGCCGTTTTCTGTCCCAAGTGTGCTTCGTTGCCCCTGGCTCAATACTTCGTTGTTGACGTAGTGGCTGTCAAGCATAAATGTCTAGCTCCGCTTCAATCGGCACCTGATCTTGATGACCTGTCAAGATTTTTGTAGTTTTGACAGTCTCCAGTCTTTTTTCTGCCATGGAGGAGTAATAAATTATGTTACTTAACGTGCGCTACTCACAGAGCCTCGCGTTCGCAAAGTGCATGGCTTTCAGACAGCATTAGACGCAATTACTCACTGATGTACTGTGTCCATTAATCTCAGGATTGATAATCAGTTCGCTCTCCAGCCCCGCTTTTCATTGATCTTGTTTCTCAACAGTAAATAAACCATTTTTGCTGCCGTGATAAACCCATGCTTAAACATACAGCATTAGGCAGAGCGCGTTCGCAGAGTTTCAAAAACAAAAGGAAAATATATTGAAACATATACAACAGCATATCGAATATCGGCATGGAAGCGGACTTGTCAGTTTGTGCCAAATCTTGCAGCACGTGCCATGAAGATTCCGAGAGCAGTGTCTGCTGCGCATGTATTGCGATCGCAACAGCAGCCGACACACTCACTCACTCAAAACAGATTATGGCTGGAAAGCAATTTAGTGGATGTGAACAACCACAAGAAGAATGCGCATGGACAGAATGGTGCGCCAACTTTAACAGTGTATTCTGCGCAACTTGGAAAATTTAGTAATAATAATAATAATAATATCTTTGATTTAACGTCCCAAACCCACGATTTGATTATGAGAGACGCCGTAGAGGAGGGCTCCGGAAATTTTGACCATCTGGTGCTCTTTAACGTGCACTGACATCGCACAGTAGACGGACCTCTACCATTTCGTCAACATGCACTTTGCCCCACGGGGCTTAGTCGCCCGTGCGCGCTTATCTCCTGATGCGGGCAGTTTGTACAGTAATGTTGAGAGCTGGGCTAGTTGGTGACTGATCATTATACCTTATGGTGAAGTAGCGCACTTTTGACAGGGACAAACAAGAGAAGAGGGACACGACACTCGCTACACTCGCAACTGAATTTATTTGAGAAAAACACTTCATATATATGCCCCCCACGCGCCCCAGAGCGACACAGTAAAGAACTAACAGTCAGTGCAAACTTATCAAACAACAATTTTTTTCAAACAACAATTTTCATCGAACAGCATATTTTTGCACACTCAAGCAATAGCACGATCTGGGCACGTGTACAAACTGAACTAACAGTCAGTGAATCTTTAGCCATGAACAATTTTTTTCGGCTCACACTCATGCGATAAAACTAGTCATGTGCAGCTTATACACTTAAAAAAAAAAGCACCAAGTCAAGAATAACCGCAACATGTTCTAGTAGAGACCAACAAGCGTCTTAACCAGAAGTGGGCACCATCAATGAGAACGCAAAAATACAACTTCAATTTAAAGTCATTCCAGGAATGTGGCTTCGCAATCACTCAATGAGACCGATGATTGACTGATGCAGCCGTCCTTTCTTTTGTTAATATGAAACGCTTCTAGCAGTTTGTACGTCGTCTGCTTTCGCCGGAAAGGTTGCCTTTAGGTTACAGAGAGCAGAAAGGTCACTTCGCTGGCTGCATAGGCCCCGTGCGCGAAAGGAGCGCGCTGTTCAAACACAGTAAAGTAACGACTGTGACACTTGTTAGTTCGCGCTCGTCCTGTGTATACCTGTGCGTACGTTTCGTGAGTCCTTTGTTCTTGAGCAGCGCGCTGCACGTTTCAATCTGCTTGCCGTTCTTCGCGCGACAGTTCAATTTGTTGCTATCGCATTCATTGCTTAGCCCTTGCGGCGAGACTGAATTTTTTTAGTCGGTCGAGAATTAATCCCGATCATAGTGTTTTTTATCACAAGTGCTGGATAACTATTATCCATGAAAACGACTCAATGCAGAGAACAAAATGTACCGAAAGTCTCCATTGAACTGAAACTAACGAAGCGCTCCCAGTCGGGGCTCATTAGCGTCGTGATGCAGTACTTCACTTCACCGCTCCTAGAAGGCAACACCACCCCCGAAAACAAAGATCGCTTTGAAAGGAAGAAAGTGTGAGAGATATAAGGCGTGTTTCTAAAGCTCCCATGCATGCGCATCAGTTGCGCAGTGGGTAGAGCGCCCGGCACCTGTCGTCGCGGATCGAGAGGTCACGGGTTTGACACTCAGGTCATCCAAAGCACGAAATTTTTGTTATGGCTTTTCATTGTCATCTGTTCGTGTGCACTTTACCGACGTTCTGCCGACGTCACTTCCGTGACAGAAATCAAGTCAGTGAACTCTTAGTGGACTGCGGCACAAAGCACTTTCATGTTAAAAAGGAAAAATGACAAAAAAGCGGGAGACTTCTTACGTTAAATAGTTCTAAAAGCACTGCGAGGGGTACTTTCGTTGAAAGCGCGCGCAAATGCTTGTAATCAAGCTCGTATTCCGTAATGCCTGGAAAGCGTAAACGCGTTTCCTCCCTAAAGTGTCTTTTTGGGTTTCCACTTTCTCTGCTGACTTCGTGGTCGTTTCATTCCCACCATTTTTACAGCTCGTTCTTCTATAACGACCGCGTCGTCTCGTATCTAGCCTTTGTCTATGACGAAGCCTGAGTTTTGCCTTTCAGATTTTGTTCATAAATAATGACGCGGAATTACTAGAAGGAAAGTAATTGAGCCGAGGCAATTGCAAAAAGGCGGAGGGAAGCGATGAGAAGCGAAGCGAAGACGGGGAAGTGGAAAGAGGGAAGGGAAGGAAGAGAGAGTAGTGGCTGTAGCGAAACGGAGGTGGATTAAAAATACAAAACAAAAGGGTGTGATTGGACTGAAAGGCGGTGATTCCGCGGGGCGTTTATTGGGCGTGCTCGCAACACCATAATGCCACTTGGAAATCTTTTCTTTTTCTTTTTTTGGACCCGAAATGCCGGTGCGCTTTCCGTGTTAACAGTCATTTCCTCTCGCGAGATTGCTCGGAAGGATCGGAGAGCATGCAGCGGGCGTGGCTGCTCCCGAGTTAAAAGAAAAAAACGAAAAAAAAAAGGAAGAACGAAGAAATGATATAAAAAGAAGTGGAGATAGGAGAAATCTTCTCGGAGTGCGCTGAATAAGGACAAACAGCACAGGAAAAGTAAAAGTGGTGCGTACGGTAAAATAGCGACCAACTTCAGCGTCCCAAAGAATGCAGCGTGTTAACTAGCGGTGAGATAATGTCGCCGAGCCTAGCGTGCCAGGCGTTGCGCCACATAAACATGTATACCAGAAATGGTTTGCGCTTAATGCGAGATGCCGGGAACAGGGGTGAAAGCTCCGAGTGTCTCAGGAGAGGCTCGCCACCTATGCCAGCATGTATAAGAAACATAAATAGAAATGAGCGGCCGGCATCTTCAAAATGGGGGGAATTACTGCTAATGATGATAGCCATAGGGTCTGGGCACGTGCTAAATGGTGGGAAGGGAAACACGCGGCGTTATGCCTCGTAATTTAAAAACAATAGTTAAGGCTTCGAGGCGACTCCAGGGTAGAGCGAAAGTCAGGTAAATTGAAACTAAAAGAAACGGACAGAAATTGGGCGATGAGGTACGCGGTGCTGCGGGCGGGACTGACAAAGACTGGACGATCACGTCGCGCCATTACGGTCGTCAGAACGATTCCTAATGTTTCCTGCCTGAATAATATTCAACAGCTAACAACGCGCTGTAACGATCGCGCGGCCATTAGGTTCCGCTCCCGCGCGCTTCCATATTATAACACGTCGCAATAATATCGCTCTGTGCTCCCATTTGTATGACTAGCAAATGAGAACTCCTAGTGAGGAGCAGGCCATGCCAGTGGAGCCTAAATTTGTAATTACTCTGCGGGTAACAAGTTGGAAGATAGACTATCGTTTTATTTTTCAACCACCCTAAACCCACCGGCCACTTTCATGCAGATCTGATTTTATCGATTTGAAAATTGTAGAAAAGAAAGACTGAAAACCAATATTCCATTCTTACTTGCCGGGATGACGAAGGTTTGACAAAATTGCTACGAAATGATGTTACCAGAAAGCTGTGCTTTGTACGTAATGTTGTTGTCTCCGGTATTTCCGCGTTATGCAAAAGATAAATGACTACTGAGAAAGGTAAGGCTTAACCACGGGCTCTATATTTTACAGTCTTGGGCGTGTGCTGTCAGAAAAAACTACCGCAGTGTATTATACGTTCATTAAGGCTGTTAAATATTCGGGAACATATAAGTTCCTTAAAAGCCACACCCTTACACGCACTTGTCGATGCCCTGCAAGGAGTGCAGCGGGACAGAGCTCCGTTTCTTGGAACAAAGCAGATTGTGTTTTCGCACATACACGAACAGGCCAGGCACGTGGTAGAGGTTAGCTTGATTAAGCATGAGATTGGCACGCGTGTTACCCCCTCGTCGCTGCAGTATTGAAGGCTGAACACGCATATTTACTGCGTGCAACACGCATATTTATTGCGTGATTTATACTACAGTATTAGTATAAACCTGATTTTTATTGGTACTTTTTAGACTCGATTTCTTCCGTCGCTCTTTCCACTTTTTCGCGCTGTTACATTGCGCTCTTTCTGGCTACTTCGTTTTTCCTGTGTTTGTTTAAGATTTGCGCACATATCCTACAATAAGACATGCACTCACTCGCCCAACAAGATGTTCTTGTAAGATACATTAGTTGCAATGAACCAACTAGCCCAGCAAGCAATCCGTGCTTGTCTATTTTCATTGACAAGCATGTTCCATTTAAACTGTAGCTACAAGGAAAAACCGCTACGTTGTAACGTTGGTTGACGACAAAAGAGAGGGAGAGAGAATAAGGGTAGAAGAAAGGCAGGGAGGTTAACCTGGGCTGAGCCCGGTAGGCTACCCTGCACGGGGGAAGGGGGGGAGAGGTTGACGACAAAAGACAAACAAATTTCAAACGTCCTTTATAGGCTTAAGAAGAACAAAGCCGGTATTCCATGAAGCCGGAGGATTGGAAACGGTGGAGCGATGGTGCACGACAACCCCTACGCGAAAGGATAATTACCCGGGTGCGCATTTTCCCAACGGAAGTCATCGCAGTGCCATTGCTTGCATGTTACGAGTTGGCTGCGTCGGCGAACGACGTCGTCATTACGAGGCACTTATGGGAATGAAAGCGCTTTATTGAAGGTCCCCCCCCACCCAGCTGCTCCCAGCGCCCTCCATGGTTGCTCAGTTGCGCTCCGTATGTGGGAACTCAGTCGTGCGTTCGACTACATGGATGCGACAAACTCACTTATGTGGAGGTATTTTTTTTAAAGGGCCCTTCCTTAAAGACCAAGGCTGTAAAAACTAATGTGTTGCCTTTTACTACAGACACAAAATTTGCACAAAAAAAAATAAATAAAAACTAGCAACTGTACGGTGTACGAATACAACCGATGAGCGAAACTCCTTAGAAATGGGACGCAAACGACTATGTACGTTTTGAAACTGTTTAACCATTCGAAGGATGCGAGGCAGATTGTCATTACGGTGTCTCGGTCGATGCCAATGACCTTGCGAAAGCAGCGTTCGCTGAAGGTGTCCACATCGGCTAGGTCGTATTTCCAGTACTCGCATGCAGAAACGGTCGAACCCGCAATGGCTGTACTGTCGGAGGAAGGAAAAGATGGGAGCACAGAGGAAACTGTAGTCGTCCATAGCAGCAGAGTGTGCGTGTGGCACAGGGAGAACGCTGGCTTCTTTTTAACTCGAAGTGTGTTTTTCTTTTTTTTTCGCCGCGCGCCTTGTTTGCGCTGAACATGCGGAGAGCGTCTGCTGCGCTCGGTGCCGGGAACGTGCGTTCGCCAGTTTGGGGAGAGAGGGCAGAGACGAAGAAAGGACGTCAAACCAAATCAATCAATCAATCAATCAATCAATCAATCAATCAATCAATCAATCAATCAATCAATCAATCAATCAATTGGCCGGGCGGCTTGAGAGATGAAAAACAAAACTTTACATCCTTGTTCGTCCTTGTTCGTGCGTCCTTGTTCGGGCTTGGGCAGCGCGCTGCAAGTGTCGAGCTGTGGCGGTTGTTAGTTCGCGCTGGTCTTGGTGCATTCTTTTCGTGCATCGTTTGTACTCGAACAGCGTGCTGCAAGTTTCAAGCTGCTTGCCGTTCTTCGAGCGGCATTCCAATTTATTGCTATCTCATTATTTTTGTCGCCCTGGCGGAGAAACTCTGACGTTTTTTTTTCTTTTTTTTAATACCATGGTGCGCAAGCCAACAAAGCGAGAGCACAATGTATATGGTCTAATAAAGTTTTCAATCAATGAATCAATATGCACGACTTAACGCGTTAGGGGCCAGAGGCTGCGGTTTCCGAAGGGAGCCCCGCCGACCTCCCTTAAGCCAGAGCAACAAGTCTTCGCACTGCTCCCCTCTTTTTGGGTGTAACAAAGGGACCACCACCAACAGAGCAAATACTATGTGGCACTCGCCTGAAACACTGCTCACTTCGACGCAGAACACAGCCGCTCTCGACAGGGTCAGAATTATTTCTTTTTTTTCTCTTTATTCCGGCATTGGCGAATAATTACGAGCATATACCATGCACTTCGTGAAAACATGGAAGTCCAGCACGAGACACGCTCACTCGATTGAAATGAAATACCCGGGCAGCATAATGTAACCTACTGACGTCCGTATGTAGGCAGGCATTCGATTTAATCAGGTAACGATAACAAAAAAAGTCGACGAGAGGTATATAAAGTTGGATAAGCTGAAAAGAAGAGATGCCCAAAATAATGAGCAGGTTTATCCTCAAGCAATACGAGATCTCAGTCGAGAAATCAGAGGAGAACGGAAGGTTCCAGCTAGCGCAAAACACAACTTCAATGCTCTCCAAGGAGGAACAATACGAAATCTGACCGGAGAGCAGCTGCCTTCACGAAGCAGTAGAGTCGCAAAGGAAGCAAGAAGTCCAGGTCCATGATAATGACGCCGTTACTCAATAGTACACTGAGAAAACTAGAGTAGAACTGGTGCTTAAGGCTGAGCAAGAGAAAAAGCGGGCGTACGCTTCGATGGCCTCGAGTATAAATTTATTAGGAGCGAGAGAAAAACCTGATCCCCCCCGTGTTGTAGATCCTTAAGTACGGATAGGTCATCGGCCAAATTCTCGGACGAAGGTATAAGCGAACTCTACGGAGATGGTCCCCACGAGCGCAATAAGCGGGGTGTATAAATAGAAGTAAAATAAAAGTAAATCAGGACGACACGTGGAAAGAACAGGTAGGCGTCTTATCACAAGGCTATACACTCAAGGGAAATTCGGGTCGACTACTACGAAGAACAAAGAGCTTGGAAAGTAATAAGATGGTAAGAAAGTAGAGGATAACAAGGAGCGCAGTACGGACGTCTCGTTAATATTGCAAGGAGATTACGTCGTTTGAGTAGGATGGATACCGTACAATGTTGCTCCCTTAGGAGGACAACAAAGCTGCTTATGGAGAATCTATCCCTGAGCTCGAGACGTTACCGTCAGCTTTCTGAGAAAGAGAAGTTCGGCCCACATTTCGGGGACGAAACACAAATAAAGGGGAAAAAAATTTTAATAAAGCGAATATCGGTTTGGCAAGGCAAATGAGACGTTTATTATAACGACAATAGCTGTGAGTGTGCTTAATGTGATAGCGTTAATAGGCTACTTCTTTTTTGAAATTGTATTTTTAAACGCGCACACGCGCACACACAACATTTGCATTTATTGACGGAATTGCCATTTTATTTACGAGCGAAGACAAGGGAAGGCATAGACTGCGTTGAAGCCGGCTATCGCAGAATCATGCGGGCGAGATAATTGGCAGTGTTCCTGAAAACAATCTGTTCTTACACATTTCTCATATTTACATGAAGACAATGCTTTGCACAACAACAACAACAACATAACGGCACTCGGGATCGACCTCTTTTTTTTTACATACGCAAATGAGTGCACTGCATAAGAATAATCCAATTTATTTTCGGCCGGTGAAGAAAAGCCTTGCACGATACGCTTCCTATTCTTCACTCGCTTGTTCCTCACGCTTTCCTGCAATTCTATTTTTTTTATTTATATAGGTACCCCTTGTACTGCCCAATAGAAGCAAGCATCCACACTTTCCCTCAGATCTTTCGCATCATACAAAACACTGCAGCCCGAAGCACGTACTCCCGAAATCTTCATTGTTCGAATTTATGGAAACGTTGCAAATAAAGGGAGCGGCAACCTTGTATTTCGACGTTTCCACGCAACAGACTGCAGAGTCCCCGAGCTTACTTTGAAGATCCTTACGAGATCGGTTAGTATCCAGATTTCTCATTGTCAGCACTTAGCTTTTACACAGAGAGAGAGACAGAAAGAGAGAGAAAGAGAGAGAAAGAGAAAGAGAGAGAAAGAGAGAGAGAAATTCAGCCAGCTCCGCTTCACGGACACTCATGAAACAGCGAAGCTGGTGGCTTGTCACGCGGCTCCATTACTTCGTGACAACAGTGACAACAACATATTACATATAACCGGCTTGTTTAGCTATCATCTCACTATTATGTTTCATAAACTGCTTAATAAACAACTCTCATACGAATTTATTGAGTCCAGATATCTTAACAATACAAATAATACCAGGTTTGCGCATAGCTCTAACTTTCTTTTGCCTATTGTACATACTAACTACGGCAAAATGACCTCGACATTCACGGCCATAAAACTGTGGAATGATTTACCACTGACTGTCGATCAAAACTTCATCATCTTTTCATGAATTCAAACATGTCATTAAGCTCTTTACTTACAAATCTAACTCACTCAGCATATCGCCAACTTATATCGGTTATTCTTTGAAGTGTGAAGGGATTTTCCCAATGCATCATTTGTATTATAACTAGTTTTGTTAGTGTTTCCAGTTACTGTGCTTTACCATTGCGTTTCAATACATGTACTTTAACTATCGGATATTGTTGTGTTTCATGCGTTTCCTTTTTTGTTCACCTGCTCTCCTTTTTTTTTTTTTTGTTACTTCTTGTTAACTGCCATTAACCGAGGGTCCCGCTGCAGTCTTCGACTATGGGACCCTCTCGTCTGTATATTTTCGTGTATCTCATTTCAATGTATAATAGAATAATAAATGACTTTGACTTTGAAATGACTTTGACTTTACAAAGAAACCTTCACTTCGCCAAATTATTTTAGCTATTTGAATTAAATGGAATTTGAATGAACTGGGATTTGAATGATGTGGGAATGATGTGGAATGAAGTGAGAGGAGTGGCGGGAGTAGTAGTGGGCGTAGTTGTGAGTTGTGAGAATAGTGAGTAGAGGGAGTGGTGTCACATATCCCTAGTGGGATTGAGCCACCTTCTGTGGCACATACCCGCTTACGATCTGCGACGGCTCCCGAACATGAAGGGCTCGACTAAGAACAGCCTCGCTGTTAAAAATAAGTTTACGCAATGACGCTCTTGAAGACCAGAGTTGCGCGTTTGTTTCGGTTCGTGTCGTAATTCTTGTGCGTGCACTGATATCGATCTTGCTGACCTCTCTGTCATCATCTGGCTCCTTCTCGCCTTGTGATAACAATATACTGAGCGAACCATAACGATGCGTGCAAACGATGACTCTAAAAGCAGCAGAGGAACCATAACTACGGTTGCTTTCCAGAAACAATTTCTCCAGCTACTTTCGCGAGGATGGTGCTTTCTTCGGAAAGCCAGGTATTTCAGGGAAAGTACAGTCCACCAGTCTCGTCTGTATATGCCACTTTGTGCTCCTGGGATTCCAATAAAGCCCCCCCCGTTTCAATTCAATTCAAATTTTTATTTACCAGAAAAAATCTGCAAGGTCGCCAAGGCTAAATTCCGCGAGAACGGCTTGACAAAGGCCCTGGAATGGGGTAGCCAGGTTAAACCTCGCTAACCCATTCCCACTCTCATCGAAAATCGATAGTTTATTCCTCCTCCCTGTTTGCACTTCGCTTTAGTCTATAGCCTATCCAAAAGTCACCGGGGTCCCATATGCACTTAAGACGACTTCAAGGCAAAGGCGTATACTGCCTTTTAAAGGCGTCCACTTAATGTATTTGTTGCATTTGTTTATTTAATTCTGTCTTTTTTTTTGCGTATTCTGGCCTGCACTTTATTCACTAATTTTCACAAGCCCATGTATCACGCATTGGCTGGTTTGAGCATGGCGCGCTCGGGAGTTACGCCGCGGATGGCCGCGCCTTGTCCACGAGTGCGCTCGCGATCGCACTGAAAAGCCGCGCGTTCGAAGGAAAACAAAAAGAGAGAAAGTGCTCAAGGTCACGAGGCGCGCGTGACGTACCTTCTTCCCCCGTGCCATCCCTCCCTGCTTAGCTTCCAGCGCTTTCGTCGGGACGAGAGAAGAGTTTTAAAAAGAAATTGCAGCGTGCGACAAATGTTTGTAACTCCGCTCGTACTGGACGGATTCTCAAAATTTTTGCGGCGGTCAATTCGTGAACCATTAAGCTCCTTTAGTGAATACATCCCATGGCTACTTGGAAAAGTGCTGCAGAGCCCCTTTAAGAAGAACACGTCCACTTCCCTTCTATTAATTCATTCATAGTAAGCCTGTTTTATGTCCGCTGCAGGGCGATGGTCCCTCCTAATGAACTCCAGTGTACCGTATTTTGTGCGACCTGGACTCCATTTTATGCCTGTGAAATTTCTGATTTTCAACACCCATTCGGCCCTGTTTACATTCTCGCTATCTCTTCCGTCTTTCTATGACCCTCTTTATCTTTCTATATTCGCCTGTTAGACTGAAGATATTTTTGCTAACCTCCCCCGTGTTCCAGCTTTCCCCGGCCATGGCTGCTGCTTCCTAGCCAAAAAGGTCACTAAACATTCGATTTTAGCGCAATCATCATCATCATCATCATCATCATCATCATCGTTATCATCATCACCATCATATTCTTCGTCTTTTTCAACTTCTTTAGTGTTCACTGCTGGACGAAGTAATTCCCCAACGGTTTCCAATTAAACCTGCCTTCAGAGGTGCATGTTAGTCTTCGCCAACTCAAAACCTGACAGAGCAACATGAAGCGAAGCAAGTTAAGCGTCGCGGCGAGTAAGAATGACTTCAGTACGCTGCGAAGCAAAGCTTCGCAATGTGTAGATATTTACAGGGAACGCTCAATAAGCTGCCATGGCAAGGCGAAACCCTTATATGCTTCATGCGAATGTGACCTTGTGCGAAAAGCCGGCGCCGACTTTAAATCATACAAAAACTCGCACGACCAACCGTGCGCCTGCGAGTTGGCTTCGTGTTCGTGGTGTTCCTGGGACTAAATCTATTTAAAAGCTGCGTTCGCGTGAGATAAAGTTAACGGTAAAACAGCCATACTGTATGGCCTTCGGGTTCCAGTCGTCTTAGGCGAATGCACGAGGGACACAACTGGCTGAGACAAATTAGCCCGAGGAATGACACGACAAACACAAGATAGAAGACGAAGACAAGCACAGGTATTCAGCTTCTTTCTTGTGTTTGTCGTTTTATTCATTGAGCTAATATCTCTGCCAGTTATGTAGGACTATGTAGCCTAACAATTAATTCTTTCAGAGGCTAAGAGACATTGCGATTTTTTTTCTCTGTCTTAGTTTTGCGTAAGACCACTTTCTTCATCAATGTTTGCTCTCTTTGTGTTTACTCGCTGCAGAGTGGTGAAGTCAATGCTTTTCACCCGGTTAAGCTCACCGCCCAATCACATCATCACATCTTTATTTTCGCTCTCTCCACTGAGCCTAATAACGGCGTCCCGATAATGTGTGCCTCCTTAAACAAACGTCATACGTGGAGCGTGCAGCCGCGGCTGAGAAGGCTGCTACTCTCCACGAGATCACCAGCCACGTCCAAGACCAGACACAGCAAGCAGGCCACCTTAAAGTGGCATTAACCCTTCCGGAATCCTTGTCCTTTCGGAGATCAAAACCAGGAAAATGAACGCCGCCCATGGGTATCCGTTCTCTAAGTACAGAAAATGTCCTGCGACAAGGAAGCGCAAGGTATCCTAAAAAAATCCACCGCTTTCTCCTGAGCTCGGTGTCACAGCTTGGGGACGGCTCAAAGGAAATAAATGACTGCCTTCCTGGCTTTTCAGTGAACAAAAAAAAGAAAAGGGTGGCTCTAGATTTACGAACTCGCGGCTTTGGCCTTATCAGTCACGCGCACTTGGGCACACCATGCTTGGAAACTCCCGACGCCACTTCGGTAATCTTCGACAAAGCTTCGCCACCTCTTCTGCACCGATCGCTGAGGATGCGCAGGCTACCACGTTTGATTCCGCCATCTTTGTTTCGTCGCAGTTCGGATAAGCGGTTTCCTGTAGCGCAATAAACAACTCAGCCGGTGGAATATCGTTTCAATACAGGAAACTTCCTGCAATTCTGCGAACTTTGTTTTCCGATCCAATTTCTCTTGAACTTGAGTTCGATCTGTGGAACTGCGCTGCCATCTTGACATAAACACTGTAATGTGCCTCTAGTAGTAAACTTTGTGGAACATTATTATTGGTTATACACTTATCATCACCAATATTAGATAAACGGATAGATTTAGCTGCATTTACACTAATGTAACTGCGCATCTCAGGCTTTAGGAATGAGTTCTCCATGCATTCGTTTACTATGGTATGTTCCTCTTCAGCAAAAAAAAAAAAAAAAGAAAATCTTGTTCAACCGTTCATGCCTAATGTTCATGTTAAAAGGATAAGCCCCGAGAGTGTCAATATACGCCGTCAACGGCCAAGGTGGTTGATGTGAAATAATTAGGTATGAAAATTTGAATCTCAAACGCCACTGTTCAGTCGCACCACATGCTGTGTAATGTCGTCAGAAGGCCAAAGTGCAGGCTATACCAACTCTGAAACAGCTTCCAAATTATTCTGAAAACCATCGTGCGCATTGGGGGGGGGGGAGGAGTATATATATTGCTCGTCGTCACGCGACCTGAGAATAAACGTCCGGTATGACGTCATACCACCGCGCTGTACAATTTGAATGAAAGTCCAGGTTTCGTCTGCCATTGCACAAGAATCGTTAAATCGCCAGTGTCAGCGGTTAGCCCGTGTCACTGGGGAGCCAGTAACTGAGTAACCTACGCAGTGCCACTTCGGGGTTCTCACTGTTAACTGCGGAGCCGTTTAAGGGACCACCTCGTCATCGTCTAATGTCTTGCGTTAGCGTCACGCAGGTCTCAAGTTTGATACACAAAAGGGGAGCAGGCTGCGGCAGCAAACGGTAGAAAAACAGTAGAAAGGAGACCATAAAACAGAAAATAGATAATCGCAAAATAAATTAGACAATCACAAGAAAAAGAACACAAGAGGATAGACAATATTGTATTAACATACGAAAAGTGCTGAAACGAGCAGATAAACACAAGATAGACTCAAAAGAAACACAGGCGATTCAATGCTCCGCAGTTCGTCCAGCTTTCACTCAGGGTGGAAGCGGCATTTATTTTTTTTCCAGCATCACTGCTAACAGATGACGTGCCGCTCTACGATGATGTCACACATGACGTTTTTTGAACAGATCGCGTGGCAGCGAGCTGCTGATGTGCAAATAGGTTAAGCCGCATAGCGAACCATACCACGGTCATCGCTGTTGCTGTCGTAAGCTGAACCACAGCAAACGTTCTCGGCCTCGAATCGGAAGAGCATTTCGCTGTTTTTCCATCGCGTACCAATGGAAGTTCCGTGACCTTCGCACTTCCTGTCACTCGGTGCCACAAGCAATACTAATGAGTCGGGCGGATAAACATTTCGCGTGTCCCCGCGGCAGAGCCAGCCTTCAGTCGTCAACCTTGATCCAGATCGCGCGTCGCCATGGGCCTTCGAGAATAAACAAAGGCAGAGCGTCATCGAAAGAGGGTACACGCAGCGCATCAAGAAAGAGCGGATAAGCTGCGGCCGCCACAAATCAAGCTTATGCGGGTGGCCTTGACATTCAACGACACACCAGAAGCCAGGCACCAAAGTTAGTCTTATCTTGCGTCGCCACTTGAATTCCCAGACTGGCCCACAGAAAATATCCCGCCCCCCGTAGTAAAAGAAGATCGAATTTTGGAACGACCCAAGTGAACGCTTTTCATTTTGCCGTGTAAATAATTCAAATTGATTATCTTTAGGAAAGTCATTAGCTGCCACACTAACACTTTCCATCATTCCTTTGTCCCACGCACATCCAAAGACTGGAACCAACTTCCCTCGGACATAGTTTCCATTTCAAATCATGACTTGTTTTCTTCTACCATACAGAATTACTTACGGGATGACGCGTGAAGTGTATATTGTATATATATATTTTTTGTACTTTTTGACTTATGTTCTTTTTTATACCTTTTTTGCCTTATACTAACACTTGCATTCAGTGTATTGCCTAACATCGAATATTGATATGTATTGTAATCTATTCATATGTATTCATATGTATTGTATTCATATGTATTGTACCCCACTCCCCTCTGTAAAGCTATTGCGATTGAGGGTAAAATAAATGAAATGAAATGAAATGAAATGAAAGTGCCTGCCTTTCCCTAAGGTTAATTTTGATTACCCTATATTAATCAAAATAAGAACCAGCTACCTGTGTCATGCCATAAATTGCCTAACATTTATTGGCAATAAATGGCCAATAAATAAAACAAAGAAATATATGGAGTAAACTATCGACAAAAATTATCTCAAATTAAAAAAAAAAGATAGTTAGGCTAGCATTGTATTCTGTTTGTGCATGCACTAGAGCTCTATGTAATGCGCAACGCTCAAATAAACAAAATTGCTTTAAGTCGGCTTCTGCATGATGTGTCGCCCAGTCGTCACCCAATGAAAGCGTGCCTTTCTTTCAAACATTTCGTTTTCCATTTTGATCAGATTAAGGCATTATATTTCTTCCTCTATCCTTTGTTTTGAAGAAATCGAGCAGAGTTATTTAATGCCGAACTAAAATAAGTGCATGATGAGGATGAAATAAATTTTTAATACCTCGATAGAGTGTTCACAAGCTCGTACGCTCAAGGTCACCCTGGGTTGGAGGGTCCCTCATTTAAGGAATACTCTGGCCGCAATCGCCTCTCGGGCCCTGTCGACGAGTCCTCGTTGGTCTTCTAGGTCCCGTGCCGAGATCTTCGCCTGTAACATCTCGGCAAGGAGGTTGATAAGCGGGGTCGCTAGGGGCTTGGTATTACCATCTACATGGTCGCATGAAAAAATTTATTTTCTGGAGTCATTTCCTTTCCCGTCTTGCCAATGTTGGAAAATACTGAGTGCAGCGCGTATTTTCAAATATGCTAAGTTGCCCTAAAAGTCCTAGAGAGAGGAACTACGTGTGTGCGAACACAGACACACACGCACACGCACACACACGCACGCACGCGAGCTCGCACGCGCACACGCGCGCGCGCGCAAACACACACGCACACGCGCACCCACACACACACAAACACACACACGCACACACACACGCACACACACACGCACACACACACGCGCACGCACGCACGCACGCGCACGCACGCGCACACACACACGCATACGCACGCGCGCACGCACGCACGCACGCACGCACGCACGCGCACACACACACACGCGCATACGCACGCGCGCACGCACGCACGCACGCGCACACATACACACGCACACACGCACGCGCACGCACGCACGCGCACACACACACGCACGCGCACGCACGCGCACACACACGCACGCGCACGCACGCGCACACACGCACGCACACACGCACGCACGCACGCGCGCACACACGCGCACGCACACACGCACACACACGCACGCACGCGCGCGCGCACACACACAGAGATAGATAGAGAAAGGCACGCTCATTTAAATCCTGGGGATGTCAGATGCCGAATACAGAATGCAGGCTGAGTATTCCGAGTACAGTTATTTCTTGCGCAAAGCGAAAAAAAAAAAAAAGGAAAAGGTGGCGGACGCTTGCCATCTTCGCAGATATTTTCACCCACTGTTGTGAAATGCTGCACATTTCGTAAACGGCTGCATGCCTGCAGCCATAAAGCTTTCTCCTCCGTTTCATCCATTGAAATTGCTTCTTTCCTACTTTTTCATTTCTTCTGTTTTTGCAAGCACTTCAGGTTTTCGTGCAACCGAGTGGCATTTTTTTCACTGCAGCCAAACCTCATTCGCTATTTGACCGTCATCTCATTGTGTCTTTTAGCCGGTTTGTTCTGTTTCCCATGCGTAGGTGTATTTATATCCGGCACCACTGGCTGCTGTAGTGTCCACAGCTCACCGCATTTTCTTAACCCTGCGAGTGAAATTGTTTTTGTCCTAGAATCTGTTTAAGTTTTCTCTGTTCGCATTTTGCGAACGAGGTTCTCAACGAAAAGCCTCTTCGAGCTTTTTTTACAACTTGGCTCAAGCATTGCGCCATCGCTTCAACTTTCCTTCCCTGTTTTTGTAGGAGCAAAGTTCTTCCGCAACAGTTCTTGGGTCATTCTTTTCAGCAGTGTCACGGAGGCAAGCCCACTTTCTTGGAAACAAGTCTCGGCCTTTGACTCGAACTGCTTACGACATTCCCTCCTCGAGAAGGCATCTGCAGTGGGGCACTGGTTTGTCGGCCCATTGACGCCTCTGGCTCTCTCTACAAGGAAGAAAGATAGGCGAAGTGAAAGTTATATTGACTAGCGACGCATGCGTAGTGGGGAAACCAGGATTAGTAGGCAAGGCTTCCATTTCGTGCTTTGGCTCTGTGCAGAGAGTGAGACAAAAGGAGAAATCACGTGAGCTGAATGACTGAGCTTGTTCAAACTCTTCAGTAGAGGCTTTTCAAAAAGCTCGGAGGAAGGGGACTTGAACGTGCCCGGGTGGCTCTATGACGCAGAATTTGGTCATGTGGGAAGTAAACGGCGACTGCCCGGATATTGGTTGAGTGACTGGTGAGACAGAAGGGGCATAGGAAAAAGTGGTGAAAGCAGGGTACTGAACAACTTTGAGAAATACGAGATGGCTGCTTTATTATTTTATTTTTATTTACCGTGAACGGAGAGATGGAATACTCTTTCTTCAGAAGTCCACGGTCGTTCTTAAAAACTTTGAAAAGAAAATGAACAAAGAGAAGGTCGAAAAAAATTTCCGAGGGTCTCTTACACTATCGCTAAGTCGACTCGAAGGCGAACGCCTTAGTGGCGATGCATTAAAGACTGAAACGTCGCGTCAGAATTCTAAGAGCCGTTTGTCTCGTTGCATCTCATTCCGTGTTTATCAAGACATCCTATATTTGCATACATATTCGGCCAACTACCCAATCCACTAGGCCCTGACTCAGCCTCTTTCATTGCGCGTCCTTTCCGCGTTACTACATAGCCTTCAGAAAGCAGAGTCACGTAAACGCCTCTTTTAAATGAGAAGCATTTTCTTAGCGAACCTGTGTAATTCTGTCAACCTGTCTACTTCTATCCCTAACATCTCTGTAACAGCTTGAATTGGTTGGCGGGTGTTTTTCAACATTAATCAACTACTAATACTTTCTTTCCGTGTCTCACTTGAATCACAATCAGGTTATGGAAAAAAATAATATGCCTGGCTTTAAGTGACTTAACGTCGTAAACTGCAATGCACAGTGGAGCTGAACGGTACCTGCACCGAGGAGAAAGCGATGTCTTCTCGTTTTAGATGTGAAGCATCTTATGGCGAAGCTTAATCCGGTGGTGGTGGTGGTGGTGTGCGGCGTGACCACCCTTACTGCGCATGCGCAAACCCTTTCAAAAAATAAAATAAAAAACCTCTCTCCCCCCTCTCTCTCCTCTAGGCATCCCTCCCCGCGGCAACCACACCCTCACTGCGCATGCGCCTCCCCTCCTACGCTCTCCCCCCTCTCTCCTCTAGGCATCCCTGCCCGCGGCGTCCACACTCCCACTGCGCATGCGCGTCCCCCCTCTCTCTCCTCTCCTACGCTCGCCTCGCGACGCCGACGCAGGCAGCGTCTGCTAGCGAGTTTCTTGGTTGAAAAAACCGACTGCTCGGGCTGCACAACCGTTCACTGGCCACCCCGTATATGGCACTGGATCTTGACCTGCAAGGTGGTGCCGGTGGGAGATTTCTCCTGTGCGTTGTTGAACAATAAAAATTCGCAGCGTTCGCGTTAACTAAAAGCGGACTGCGGGTCTCTGTGTCCAGTCGGAGTCTTCTGTCTCTCATTGCCCATTAGCAGCGATTGGCATGTTCCAGTAGGAAACACCGCTCCATCACTGCGTGCTTTGCGCCTCCCCAGTTTTCTCTCCTGCGCAACGCTGCGATGAGCGCCAGCGTCAACGCCACCGCCAGTGTAAGCGTTAGCGCCCGCTGCTTCGCATCTACACATGGCTTCCCTTTAGGGGGGAGCTGGTGTAATTTTTTCGAACAAGTCACTGATGGGCGGCTGGCCAGCTGACAGCCGTCCAAACACGTGTATTGTCCTCCCGACCCGGGAAGTGAGGCGCCGTGCTGTCCGACGCCCCAAGGTTTTCCGACGAGACGACCGCAATGGTTTCCGGTCAAGACATCTACCTTGAAGATACAGCGTCGTCAGCGTGGATGACAACCTGTACCGCTAATTCAGTGGTGTGGTACTTTTGATGCATCCCGGGTGTCCGAGCGTGTGACCCATCGCTCTGCTGCCTTGACACGTCGGGGAAGGATCACCTTGGTGCCACAGATGCCGAGTGCGGTGGCAGGTCCCCATTCGAAGGCGTTGACCTGGGCGGGTGTAGGTGGCACCTTCGGAAGCGGAGTGTGTCTTGTGATTGGACAGCGCAATTTGGAGTCGTTCCCCCCATCTACGGATCTGGGGAAAAGAGACTCTTTATAATCAGCTCCCGCGGGCTCATTCAACACGATATCTTCATCTCATATCACGAGATGTTCGTCATTTATCGAAATGCTCGCCATGTAAATACTCTAATTAAACCTCAGTAAAGTTTCCCTTCAATCTCTTCATACTGTCTCGGCATATGCCTCCCGAGTCTCCGGTGCCGGAAACGGCCGGACCCAACAACCCAACAACGGCCAGCTTCACCGACTTAAGGTCGCAAATGTTGATGACGTCATCACTAACGTCACACTATGTCTCCGCTTGATCAACTGCATGTACCCAAAGTCCAACTCGCCTCCCTCCTCCACTCGCCTCCGCTGTACTATGTTGTACCCTCACTTCCTTTTCCCATCTTCTTTATATACTATACCATACCTCACTATGCTACTCTAAGATCAGCTAGGCATATGCCCGCTTCCCTATTTATAAACAGCTACTTCATGTTTAGTGCACCACAGGTGAAATATGAGGCTTTCCCAATTTCTGTGACAGAAACCCGCTTTCCTAAGCTGCGAACACAGAGAAGGGAGGTTGAAGATCGGCTTTAATAGGAGCTGTGTTCTAAAAATGGAATTCATTATTTTTAAATATTCAGAATGAAACTTACCAGCGCATCAGGGGCGACTGACCGCGCGATGTAGGAGTCCTCAGTTAACTCACATGATAAATACTCAAGGAACAAAAAATACCAGCAAACAAGATAAACATCGTATATCTTCGTTTTTCGATGACTTTCAGACAAGACATACGCTGATCTAAAGTAAGATGAAAACGCTATGCCAGAAGCTCTCGTATTTCGCACACAGATTGATATTCTTCCTCGTTTTTTGTTGTCGTCGCCTCGTAATGAAACGACGTGTTTAATTTTTTTCATGATCTCTTTCAGACTTCTTTCCAGGGAATCCCTCCGCATTAGCCTGTAAGTTTTTCTTGTTTGTTTTTCATTTCATTTTTTATCTACACGCCAGAGATAGCCCATAGTGTTGCACCGTCTACTCCGTGTCGGAACAAATTTCGTCTCATCTGGCTAACCCTGAGAAATGCGAAAAGCCGGAACGCCTCCCCAGCTGCCGCTTCGTTGCTGCGGAGATTAGGAATGATGATCACTCGTTCCTCGGCGGCAAGGCAGTCAGGCGCTTTCGTCGCCTAGCTGTCGACGCAGGCTGCGGTTGTCGTACATAGCTTTTTGCCTGCTTACCTTCACCTGATTACCCACGGCCTCTCCCTTGCCACTCGTATATGGGAGCCTGAAATTGGCTGCTGATGTATCTTGACGCAAAATATGGTCCGTCACAAGCATTTTGCCTTTTGTATTGAAACCTCATAAAAGCAGCCGTTGAGCTGGCTTGGAAGGCTACAAAGCAGTGCCTTGCATCACGATTCACCAAAAGTAAGCTGGCTTTGTAGAACCAGCAAGAAGAGCTGGTTGAAACGTGCAAGTCGTCCTTCTACTGGAGGTCGCGGGTTGGACATCTACAATCAGTTGGTGCATTTCGATAGCAGCGACGCTTAAAGAGAGCAGACCACGTCAGGCTACTAGAACTGCTCAGCAGCCTATGGGTGAAAGGGGAGGGCGGTGTATAGGATGTTTCCTAGGGCGTGTCGGTTGGATCAGTAGTCTGGCTGTGCAAGTGGAACAAAATGTTCAGCAAGTTGGGGCGCCTCTCTACGCAAGTCTGCGTGACTCAAGGTGCTGATGTGACAGGAGTGAGTAATGTCTGCTTAGAAAAACAGATAGATTAGCTAGCTGGAACGTATTAGCATGAATAATGCCTGGCATCGGGTAGAGCGAGTGAGTGGGGTGTGGGGCTCACTCACACAATCATTCGCTCACTCACTCAACAAAGGAGTGAGAGAGAGAAAGAACTTTATTGATCCCATCTGAAAGAGCAAGTGGCTGCCAGAAGGCTTGAGAGGTCACCCTACTCGCAGTAGGCATTTTGTGCCGCCTCAGCCAACCTCTTGATTTGTCTCTGAGAGAGAGAGATGTTAATGAAAGAGGAAGAAATAAAAAGAACGCTATTTTCTGCCTCCCGTCACGGGGGCACGGCTCAGCGCCTGATTTGTCTCAGAAGTTCAGGGTTGTAGCTTGGAATGGCATCCTCGCACAGCTCCCTGCTATGACGAGAACGGGACCATGTGCGCCTGTGACGGGGTAATGCCACAAAGACGGCACTGCGTGCCTTAGTATGCAGCGTTTGAGGCGAACTGAGCCGCTTCTCTGCGTGCGTGCCCGAATCTCTTGCCCGTTCATCAAAGTTGACGTACCCGAAAACTTGTTGTTCACCCTGTCTCGCGCCATAATGCGGCCGCAGTGGCAGAACCAACGAGTTCTCGCGCTCAGCTGCACAACGACATATTCACTTGTTGGTCGATGTTGTAATATACATTATCAGAATTCCGCTCCGAGGAATCTGGACAGGACAAAATCCCAACCAGATATCGTCAAACTTCTGGTCTCTTTTTAAGCCTTACGCAAAAATCAGCAATATCGCTTAGGACTTTTCGTCTTCAATTTGATTTCTGGAGATATCCTGCCAATGACGGCATTTTTCGTTGACCACAGCCGTGCAACGCATTTTAGCTTAGCTGCTATTCCAACACGGCGATTCACGCGTGCGAGCTCACCGGAACGCTGAGCCCGTTTTCATAACCATCCGTTGCGCAATACGACCGAGACACCCGATCTCGCCACACACGCCCGTTTGTCCGCACAGGTATTTTGTGCAAGCAGTCGGATGGCTGTAGTCGCGTCTCGGAAAGGAATTTCTACAGCAGCGGAAAAGTTTATCTGACGCAGCTGGTGGGAACTTGATCTACTAATCTTTCTTTCGGAATTGGTTCGTGCTGCTCGTCTTTACTATGCAGCTGTGGTTTTCTCAGTACTGCCTGGAAGTGGTCCAACAAAAATGTGTTGCATAAATCTATGTGCACATCATTACTCTGCTTACGCAAACTGCTATAAGGTTAGTAGAGATAGAGACAGAGATGTGAAGCGGAAAGGCAGGGAGGTTAACCGGAAAACGAATATCTGGTTGGCTACCCTGCACTGGGGAAGGGGTAAGGGGAGACAGAAAAGTAAAGAGAGAGGAATGAGAGGGGGAGGGAGGGAAGTAGAAACACACACACAAACACACAGGAGTGTCACAAGCGTATATGTACACATTAAAGGGGTGGTGCCACCAAGTTTGTGGCTTGCGCGTTCTTCGCTGCAAGCGTTTCTTGTAGCTCTACGAAGCATGATGCACGCACCAAGATTCACGTATTCTCGCTAAGTAATTTAATATCGCCTTATTTATGTGGGCAAATTTCGGTTTCGGTTTCTGGGCGCCAAGTTGAGCAGTGACGTAGAAGTGTGGGAGGCTTGGTCACGTGACCACACAAGGCTCGTGCGAGGATGAGCAGCACTTAGCCAGGAAGCGATCGAAACTCGGCGAGTGATGTAGCAACCGATGTTTTGCCCGGTACGTACGTTCTGGAGGTAACGGAGGTCCGGAGGTCACTCACGTCACTACAGATATGGTGTGACGTCACTACAACTTTCGTTGTCCTTCCTATAGATCTCCGTCAGTTTTGATGCACTAGCGATGGGTATCGATCGGGAGAACACGAGCATTTAGGTACACTTTGGAAGTGAATTAAAATACATTCTAAACGTCTGCTGAGTCCGACCCTTCATGAAGAGTGTCCTTGCATACAGGGGAAACCCACAACAGGCTTGTTAGAGCCTCAAAATTTGATGACACCACCCCTTTAAGTATTGACATCGAACATATATCATCGTATGCTGGCACAACATGCACGCCTGCAGTAAATATTTCTTTGTTCGACCACATCCACTGCGAGTCGTGACGATTCGGGGATTTCCGTCCGGGCCTAATAAAGACTGCTTTGTCTTTTGCCATTGAGAGCGTAAAGATATCTTCACATTTCACAGCAGCTGTCCTGTATTCACCAACGCGCTGAACCAACCCGTGTTCATGGGAAGTAATAATTATTAATATTGAATACACCGGAGCTCCCTAAAACTCACAAGTGTCCCATGTATTCGCCTAAGACGACTGGAAGGCGAAAGCGATCTTCTTCTCAGTTGATGTATGGATCCTCTCCCGGCCCCCTCCGAAAGCTTTCTGCAAGTAACGTAGTTTTGCATTGGCTCCAAGATCGGAGGCCTTGGGAGCTTTGTGCACCTCATCTGGTTTTTGCGCTGCCTCTGAAATCGACCTACGTTTGACGAAGTAACGGTGTCGTCTGATGATGTAACGCGGTGGCATAATGACGTCATGACGACGTCATATGGAGATGTCTCGCGTGGTGATGGTTTTTACATAACATTGTCTTGACGCCGACGGTCAATTTTCGTGTTTCATGAGACATCTAAGGCTTTCAGCTCAATAAGAAGGGTATTACATTAGAGTCAGACTTCACGTCACACGATGGTGTCTCATAACCACTAACTGGGTCTGGGAGGGCCACTATGGTGGGTGGAGGGGTGGAGGGGTGGAGCAAGGAGTCATTCTCCCTTCACGTTTTTATGCTCTGGAAGGAGAAAAGTGGTTTGTACATCGGTGGATAATGGCGAGTTGACGTGCGACGAGCAAGTGAAATGACGAGGGCAATTGGATGAGATATGGCAGCAGCACATGTGAAAAAAAAAAACATTTTTACGGAATATCGAATTTCTGTCAGAGAAGTGGACGGCAGCTGCTGCTAATACTGGTGGGGCTAATTATGTTTAATGACGTTTCTTTTGAAGCCGGTGGTCAAACAAGAAAAAAAAAACAGGCTCCTAACCAGTTGTTATAATCATGATTTATAAACGTATATTGCAGTCCAGCATATTTATCCATGTACATGTGTCTGATCTTGTTCTTTCTTCATTGGAGTCTTCGTTTCTATACTGTGCTATTATACGCCTTCAGTTACTTCGCTTCCACCAGTCCCTTCCCTGATTTTTTTCCGTCAATATTCGAAACGGCTCAAGTTCGTCCTGACTTCTGACCACTTCACACTTCCGTCCGGTTTGAATCCCAGCTCCTCTAAAAGGTGGCGGCCTTTATTTTATTACTATGGGCAGATTTTTCCGGTCTTTCGCTGCAGCACACATGCTCCATCCGCTGCGATCGTTCAGCCACCATGGGAATGATGGGTAGTACACAAACTTGCCTAGTCTTCGTGCTTGCGGCATCGAACGCACTTGCGGCTTTGTTTATTGCTGTGTTTTGGTTTTCTTTCGGATAAAAGAACGAACCGTTGTGAACTTCGTGAGCCGATTTGAATTGGTGAGCCTAAAAAGCTCAAGGTGGTGTAGCGTAACTGCTAAACCTTTGCTGAACGTCGTCTTGCGGCAAAGCGGATTCAGGCCTACGGAGCCAAACGGAGCCGAAAGAATGAAGATTAGACAAATCCGTGTACTACCCGTCATTCCCGTGCTGGCTGAAGCACCGTGCGTTGCAGCTCCCATAGACACTAGCGCCAGAGTTCCCTCTAGTGTATGTATATGAAACTCTATGTTGTCAGGCGAATGCATAAGGTATTCCGTAAGTGCTTTAGGACCAATTGTCACGTGAGTCACCCACACTGCGATTGTATCGGGAAGAGAGCAGTGTTTTTTTTTCCTGGGAGGGGGGAAGGCAGGAAGAGGGGGAGAGAGGGGGGAGCATATTTTTTCAGCCATGTGGATGAATAAGTGACGCCACTTAATCACAATAACTGATGGCCTCTCGCAATAAATCCCAGCTGTAGACTTACTATGTACACAAACGATGCCTCGGGATCATTTATTATGCGTCGATGCCTTCCCTACTCCCTAATGAATGCAGTATTATTCGTACTTTGTTGTGCTAGCTAATGATTTATTCATCACAGGAGCCTCTTGGACAATCGCCGGCGCGACCACTTTTGTTCTGGCATAAAAAAAATTGCCTTAAACGATTCCTTTCTGTCCTCGTTCGACACGCGTGCCTCTAATGTTTATTCCATTGTTGACCGTAATGACCGTAATGACTTATGCATCCAATCAATCTTGTTAATCTCGATCGCTTGATGTCCTTCTAACGCGTCACTAAGTTTTGTAGTGTTTTTACAGGAGGATTCACTGGGGCAAGTTTTGATGGTGGTTTAAATATTGAGCGCGCCGCCCTGTTAGACAACACACAAAGATTTTGAGGAAGTTTAAAAAGGACAAAAAATAGAAAAGCGATATTCCTCATATTAGTAAATTTATCTTTCATAATTCCAAAATGACCACGTTTGCCGCGAGAGGAGTCTTGGTAAGCGAGAAAACGCGCAGCAAGAATATGTGGATTGCGACGCCACGTTAAAATACCCTCGCCAAACTTCTGGGCATCATATATTTTGACAGCATCTACTTAGTCCAAGGTAGCTTCTAAACATTAAAAATGAAGCATATTGTCCTCTGTTGAGGCCATACATTTAACATAACAAGTTTCAGAAAATTCGGTTGAGCCAATGTTGCCAAAATACCGAATATACGCTTTGAAATCAGTGACGTCACTGGCGGCGATTCTAGTGCGAAGTTTAAAAAAATTGGGGGGACCCTTAAGCTTCGCCTTTAAGAGTTGAACGCGATAGCGATATCCCGTCCCTACTGCGTACTTCAATCACTTAGGGCATACTATGTAACGGGTAGTATGCTTTAAACCAGAAGCAATTATGCGCGGCAAATGTGGGAAATGTTTTCGAACTTGCTATGCATCCACTATGTGGTGTTAAGGGAATACGCGCAGTAAGGTGTGTGCCGTTTGTAATGGGTGGCTGGCTTTAAACTATGGAATCGTTATGATAGTCCACATATTCTGACGCCCGATGGCAACGTACGCTTGTACCACGCAATATTCCTGGGATATTACATGTTATATTGCGACGCCTATATAAAGGACGCTTGCGTTTGCGAAAGCATGGAAGTTATTTTCACTGCATTTCCAAGCAGAGGAAGTTATTTTCACAGCGTTTCCAAGCAGAGGCATGGCTGTGTGGTAGAACACCTGCTTGCCACGCAGACGACCCGGGTTCGATCCTCACTCGGACCCGAAAATTTTTATTATTTATTTTATTTGCATCTTTCTCGATTTTTCGGTCACGGACAAGATGATGATTTTTCGCTCACAACCAACGACGCCGACGCCGACGCCGGAATTTCTGCGAAACGAGCTCTTTAACGCTATCGCGTTAAAATAGGCAAATACCTAGAACAGAATGGGAATCGAACCCGGGCCCTCTGCGTGGCAGCCCATTGCTCTACCACTGAGCCACGCCGGTGGTTGAAACGGCGTTGCAAACTGACCCTGTCCATGCTTCATGTCGGGTAAGCAATCGCGTTTACATGTGTAATAAAGCGGTTTTAGAACAGTAAAGTAACAACATCTGTCACAATGCGAATTGCGTAACGAGTGGGTCGTTCAATGCCCCAACCCACTATAAAAGCCTCGGGCATAATTCTTCATCGTCGTCGGCCACAGCATCAACAAAGTGCACATAATGCGTTACAAGTGCGTAGCGGGTACCGCGCTTTCCCAAAGAATGACGAATAATGGCACAGTGGACGCTTCCCCGCTACACAAAAGTTATGATGATTTATAGCGGGGGGGGGGGGGGGGGTGTACCACGCAAGTGTGTTTGTAGTAGTTGCCCCAAGGGGGGTTTAAAAAAGGCTCTAGAAAGGCCGCTCTTCCAGCTTTCTCTGCGACAGTGCGGCGCGTTCCGCGCAGGCGTGGCGGTTTTTTTTTTATTATTTTTTTTTTGCTTTCTTTAAGTGAATCTATTTCGAATTTTCGCTCACGGAAAACGCTCATTTTTCGCTCACAACCAACGACGCCACCGCCGACATCGACGCCGACACCAGAAATTCTGAGAAACGAGCTCTTTAACTCTATCGCGTTAAAAGCGAAGCAACAACGTTCATCCCTTCGGTGCTGCAGTGATGTCTTAACTGCGGCTATGTATGGAGCTTAATAGGGGTACGGAAGCTGTGAAAGACAGTTTCAGGAAAGTAGAGATGAAGGAAGGAAGCCTTTCATATGGGCTAGCTGGCAGACGGTTTTCAGCCGATGGTCTAGTTAGAGACCACTATCAATAGACTCGTATTGGTTAACGCGTGCTCTCACACGGATAGGTTTATGGGGACGCTTTTAGTGAGCCTAGCGCTCAATACACTCGGCTCGCTCATATGAGAAAGCCAGTTTTTACAGCGAAAGCTGTTATGAGATTAGAACAAGGGTCGTTTCTGCGCAGTAGTTGTCCGCCGCCGCCGCCGCCGCCGGTGTCCGTAACCAATATCACACGAAATAAGAAAAAAAAACTAAATAAATAAAAAAAAACACCTGTGACAGAATAGGAATGGAACCCGGGTCCTCTGCGTGGCATCCCAGCACTCTACCACTGAGCTACGCCACTGCTTGAAACTGCGGTGCAAACTGACTCTAGGCAGGCTTCATATCGGGTAAGGAATCGCGTTAACGTGTGTTGTAAAGCGTTTTAGAGCAGTAAAGTAAGGACCAGGCGTCACACAATGCGAATTGCGTAACGAGTGGGTCGTTCAATGCTCCAACCCATTACAAAAGCCTGTGGCATAATTCTTCATCGTCGTCAGCCACAGCATCAACAGCCACAGCATCAAGAAAGTGCACATATTTCGTTACAAGAGTGTAGCGGGCACCGCGCTTCTCTGAAGAATGACGAAGAATGGCATAGTAGACGCTTCCCCACTACACAAAAATTATAATGATTTATAGCGTAGTGGGTACCGTGCAAGTGGGCTTGTAGTAGTTGCCCCAAGAGTGTTTAAAAAAGGGCTTAAGGCCGCTCTCCAGCTTTCGCTGTGGCTGTGCTGCGCCTTCTGCGCAGGCCTGGCGGTTTTTTTTACTACTATTTTTTTTCTGCGGTGTTTTTTGAGCAGCACGGGATTTTCCCTATATAGGCACAATATAAGAAACAGGGTGCGTGGCTTCATTTAAGGGATGTGTATTGAAAGCAAGCTCAGGAATAATAGACTAATGGGTTCGGCAGTGGGCCGTTGGAACCAAGAGAGGTATCGTATATCAGGCGGAATTAGAGAGGAACTTTGCTGCTGCAGTGGAGTAATGAACCCTTTTATTCTGGAAAACTTGTATTGCGTGCATTTCCATGAGCGCTGGTAGCGAATCTGGTGAAGGAATAATGTGAACGTCTGTTAAGAGCTCAATATATCCAGTGGAACACCGCACATACCCGAATACAATACGATCCCTATTATTCCCTGTATGAATTCTCCGCACGTTCTCACGAGATAATAACACGGGAAATATGATCTCGCGTCTAATGGCTCGCTATTACGAAGGCTCGCCTTAGATGATGTTTAAGTGCTCAGAGTATGGAAGCCTTTGAAGGACTGCGTAATGACGCAGTAGAGTGGGCGCCAGTACACAGCTTAGCCAGCGCTGCACGTTAATTCCGCCATTGCGGTCTATGTGCGCCATAAAGGTAATGAGGTCTTGAATGTGGAGGCCTGATGCGTGGGTGAAATGGATACCGCGCCTTTGTTATGCCGTTGGCTTTACAGTTGAGCGGTTGAAGCGCGTACGCTTAGACCTTGTGTTTTTGAAACTAGATAAAGCGTGTGTTGCTGAGCGCTCACAATTTGCGCAGGAGGACACGCGATAAGCGTGCATTCACGAGTTCCGGCTAAAAGAATGCACAGTAATCAATATGTTCAATTTTATTCTGTAAAAGCGCTCATTGTGAGCTGTCAGCCCATTGCTACTGGCTGTGTCGTTTAAGATGGCTCAAATAACAATGACTATTTTAGCTTTGCAGAATAAAGCAACGCATTTCGGCAGCTTCTTTTCTCGTGGTTTTGGTCATTCTCACATGGATAGGCGGATGGTTTTGACAAGTGCCTTAATTTGGCTTTTTATAGACTATGCCTCTTTTCGTGGCTTGTTTTCTTACCTTTTTTATCTTTTTTTTTGTTTGTTTGCATTGACGGGCGTCGTCATTAACCAAGAGCGAGCGCCTGCGCTGAGGCCATCTATCATACTCTACGTAAAGATAACTAGCTGCGTTATGTAATGCTCATATAATTATTTTCTGTACTGTTTTAAAACCGTAAGGTACATACATCGAAACAAGATTCGCCTAAGAAGTAAGAAATGTTTAACGTTCCAAGTTTTAAGTGCGAAACACTTAAGGGGGCCAGACTGTCGTATCCTTTCGTCATCGATTCGCGTAACGCAGGCAAAGCCACATATAGCATAGCCAGCTGCAGCTTATTGAGAGCGCGCTCACGCCACAGAGAAGTCTTCTTCCTCTTGTAGTCGTAATAGTGTGACTGCTCGAACAGTACCCTAATAATCAGTCTCAGATCCCCTGGCTTTATATTGAACCTACTGAGCCTCAATTTTCCTGGCCCATAAACGAGATAGGCGCCAAAGAGAATGGTCAAGCAAATAGGAAAAATAAATAAAGAGGCGACCTAACCCAGTTCGCTCAGAGTCACGAGAGAAGGGGCCCTGGTGAGTGTAGAATTTTTTTGCTGTGGTCTCTTTATGCTTCATTCGGGGAATATCGGATTCAACTCGTCGAGTTGAGCGCAGACTACAACTAGAGCGGTCAACGGTCTCGTATAATGAACACGTTCGAATGCCGAACTCTAGAGACGAGTTTCGAAAGATACGCTCTCGTCTTTTTTCGGATACTGCAGCCCTGTTTTGCTGGAATGAGATTGTGCGAGAATAGAGGGCAGACTTGAAGAAAAGAAAAACAAAACTAAATGACACACTGGAGGATGACTGGACGTGATATAGGCGCTTCGAAAATGCGATGTCGCCACCGGTGCTATGTATAATCCACGCATTTGCACGACTAGATGATCAGGGCGCATGATGACTTGGATTTCGCTCAAATGAGTGGAAATATATGTAGGTCCCTTTCATTTGCCAGGCCTGGTTCCCTGGTCAAGATTTTGTTATATTTGAAAGTGCTGGTGCAAATTGAGAAAGGCTGTGACTTTGAATGTGGGAAACGGGGGGCATGGAAAGATTGATGCGATGGAAATGTAAAATTTCGAATATGGGATGTTGGGTTGAGTGTCAGGCTTTTTGTATTTATTTCTTTTTTGATCCATTGGCTAGGAGTATAAAAGAAAACTGATTTTCTTACACGGCCGCTCGTTGTTTTGATTTATGTATTACTTCTTCAAGGTTTTATTAAAATAAGGTGGGCTTCCCTATTGCGCAATACGTGGTACGATTTGCCCAACGCTGCAGATCCGCCTCATTGCTCGAATGAAAGGGTTCGGTGTTGTACAACCAGGGAAAATTCACTTCCGCTGTGCTTTCTTTTCTTCATATCCTCGAATTATAGTTCACTTGCTCGAACTGAAGGGCCTTCTTAAGAACTCTTTGCACATGCGTCATGAAAAGCGCCTACATGGTAATGTACCGCCTCCTTCTTAAGCTATGCTGGGGGCTTCTAGAAAAAGCATCCCTGGGGAATAAATTTGGACACTTTGTTAAATTCCAAAGTGTGTTCGGCTAAAGCCTGTGCCCACTGAGTGAGACGGGGTCGGTCAGAATGAAACGCCGCTGTGCCAACCCGTGATTGCTGAGATAGTGTAAGGGGGAGGGGCCACAGCTGTGGCCACAGCTGTGGAGGTAACTGTTGCTATGCGCCGCTGTGCCATCACGTGATTCCTGAGAGAGTGTGAGGAGGAGAGGCCACAGATGGCACCGTTCCAGGGCACGGATGGACGGACGCGAGTAAGAGCCCATTAAAGGCGTTCGTCTTAAAACCTAAAACTTCTTTCAGTGTAACTTCTTCGCGAGTGCCTTTCGTGTGTGCGTTCGTAAGTGAGACCCTCGTGTTTTAATGCGATTGTAGTCGCGGAGAAACTTCAAACTAGAAGTCGCAGTCGGCGTCGGTGTGATGATCCGCAATAATTCCAAGTACGACAAGACCCTATCGCACTTCGCACTTAGGTCGTTTAAGGGGAGCGAGTGATGGAGAGGAAAGAGAGGGCGAGCGCCCGCCAGGGATCAGAGGTGAGTGCTCAATAAAGAGGGGGTGGGAGGCGTCTAAGCGAATCGTACGTCTCCCTTCCTGTAGTCTATTTGGAAGAGTAAGGCACGAGGACGGCAACGTACAAAAGGGAGAGCCATATACACATACTTTTGTCCGTTGTTGTCGTGGCACCTTAGACTTCAAGATATGCTGAACCAACACGCCAGTCTGCCATTATTACTTCCTCTAGTCAGCCCGGTTGGGAACGGGCAGGCCGTTGCTTCGCGCAGAGACGATCGCAGCAACTAAAGAGACGAGGCTGAGGAGAAGAGCAGACGCTATTTCTGCAACCCTAGTTGGGAGCAGGGCTCAGCGTGAAATATGATAAACACAAACAACCGCGGAGTCCCTAAAGAAAAAGAGCTTGACAGTCCCTTCGGCCTCTGAAGCTTTCTGCAAGCCTTCTTGTGTTTCATAACCAGCGGGATAGGCCCAACTTTGACCAAGCGATGATATCATCTGATGACGTCATGATGATATCATCACGTGACGTCACCATATCGCGCCTTCTCTTTGCCAAGTGACTTGTGATACCACTCGTGGTCACGCCTACGCTGGTCGATGTCGGATCTTTTCGCTCTGGACACATGTAAAGATTTTGCCCTAAAAGCGTTTACGTCTGAATAGGTGTAGCGCCCTACTTTAGCGCCTAATTAAGAAAGGTCAACGGGGGGCAAGTTGTCATGGCAACAATTGACGTAAAAACAGGAGTAAGGTCTGCTTTGCAGGTTGCAAAGGAGTCATTGATCCTATATCCAGTGGGCGAGCGGGCAGTGTGGCCGAACATTCCAAAAAAAAGCCTTCCGCTTTCCATAACTGTTTTCCACATGCACAGACAAACGCACCCACTCGCGTGTGAAATGGTTCTAACTTGCGGAAGAGAAATCGAATGTCTGCTGGTCAAAGAATGAAAGTAGAGAAACAATGCAAACTCTTGTCGCACGCTTTCAAAGGGACCGTGAGATGTGGCTACGCTGCGGGCATACATGTGGATACCATGATAGAGCAGCTCCCTCCTTCTTAAAAGAGCCGCTGTTCTAGAAAACATGTTCTCAACCACCGGCTAAAAGGCGAGAGAGTTGAAAGAAAAAGAAAGAAAGAAAGAAAAGTAAGTAAGTAAGTAAGTAAGTAAGTAAGTCAAGTAAGTGAGTGAGTGAGTGAGTGAGTGAGTGAGTGAGTGAGTGAGTGAGTGAGTGAGTGAGTGAGTGAGTGAGTGAGTGAGTGAGTGAGTGAGTGAGTGAGTGAGTGAGTGAGTGAGTGAGTGAGTGAGTGAGTGAGGAAAGTGAGTGAGTGAGTGAGTGAGTGAGTGAGAAAAACAATTCTTACTCCTCTGTTTCTCCGCCCCGACTTTCCCACCACGAAAGCCGCGCCCTTCTGCATCTACTTTCAATATTGTTTCTCCCAACTCTGCACAATTCTCTTGCGCTTCTCAACCGCACATTACTCCTGGTACGCGCCTCGCTCCCATACTATTTCTATGAAAGTTCTCGTTCTATATTTTGAAAAAGAAATGAAGATTCACACTCATTTAACTTGCTGCGCGTCCAGTCCCAGGGAGAAAAAGCCTATTTGGGATTTTATTTTTTTTTTAAATGCGAATGCATTTCTTAGTCGGGCTATGTCAGGCATCCGGCGTTGGCGTTGTCCGCGGCGGCCTCGGCAGGTGTTATCTCTCCGCTCTCACTCCCTCTCCCATAGCAACAGCTGCGGGCGCGCGCGCTTATCCTCGCCCCTAGCAACCGGAGCAGGTGGTGCGGGCGGAGTAGCCGAGAGTGAGTGGAGAGGAGGAGCGCGCTCTGGTGTGTGAGGGCCCTCGCATCGCGGGAGCTCGGCGGAGCTATATATGGAAAAAAAAATTAAAAAAATAAAAAAAATAAAAAAAAAACAAAAAAAAGCACAAAAAAAAAAAAACAGGCGCTGCGCCGTGCTCCCGACCGGGCTGCAGAAATTAGGCGCCTTTTCCTTCTTCGAACCACAACCACCATATATAAATGGAGTGAAGCGCGCGCGAAATGCATTCGCATTTCCTCACGATTTCCTTCGGGGAGGTGGGGGGCATTTTTTGTTCAGTGTCGCTTTTCTATAGCCATCTGCAGAAAGCCAGTTCCCTTCATTTACTCCGCTTCATTTTACCTCCTTCTTCAGCTTGTTCGATTTGTCCTCGTCCTACGGCACTCGGTTCTGTTTAGCGAACAAACGTCGTTCGTTTTAGGTCGTGGGGCAAAAAGGTTTGTTAAGTCAGTTTTCTTTGTCGCTTTCTTTTGTTCAGCATTTAGCCCTTTTTGAAGCACCGTATTGACTACGGAAGCTAGTTCCTTCGCTCAATCCGGTGAGTGCTCTAAAATCAACTATTAGGGGCGAAGCTCCTAAGGGTGTGGGTCTGTCCCTCCTCTGTAGTTGTCGTAGTAGTAGTAGTAGGTAGGTAGGTAGATAGCCACGTATAGTGGAATGTACCCACTCCACGTGATAAAGATGACGATGACGCAGTATAGTGGAATGTACCCACTACACCGTGATAACGATGAAGTATAAGCGCGTTCCAGTATAGTGGAATGTACCCACTACACGTGATAAAGATGACGATGACGCCCGATGACCATGAAGAATATGCGCGTTCCGATATAGTGGAATGTACCTACTACACGTGATAACGACGATGATGACGCTGATGACCATGAAGTATAAGCGCGTTCCAGACCACACATTCTCTTTCTGCCATGGATGAAAACGATCGAGCTCCGCCCACTCATCATCATTCACTTCGTGAATATGGCGTGATTTTTTTTTTTTAGGTTCGGGGCACTTTAGAGGGCCGGGCTGCCGTATGTCGTCGTCGTCGCTTGGCGTAACGCTCCATGTGTCGCATATTGAGCGCGCGCTCGCGCCAAGGAGAAGTCTTCTTCCTCTTGTTCGTCGAGCGCCTTGATCATGATCACTTATCATCATCACCGAAAAAAAAAAACAGCTAGTGCGCTCAACGTAGCGCAGGCAAAACCACGTAGTATAAAAATAGAAAAAAAAGAGAGGAAGCAAGCACGTAATAAAAAGAGAGAGAAAGGAAAAGAATGCAAAGAAAAATAGAAAGAGCAAGGAATAGAAAGAAATAGATAAACAGAGAAGAAACAAATAGCAATAAAGAGAGAAAAAAAAGTAAAAAAAACAGGAAAGGAGAAAAAGAAAGAAAAAGAGGAGGCAAGAATAAAAAAAAACTGAAGACAAACAAAGAAGGCTGCCCAGCTCCGCACTGCATTGAGGCTTGGCACCCCTAGTACGAAGCTGCCTTAATTTTTTATTCATCGCATACCCATGAGTGCGAGAATAACCGACGACTATCAAAACAATTGATTTATTCGACACTTTCAATGTGTTCGCGGTTATTTGTAATTAACATATTCATTGCACAATTGAAATGTATGGAGTAGCTCGGGCGTATTTTGCTCAATCGAAACGGAGAAATGAAGAGAGGAACTGGACGCCTAACTATGCAGTCGTAGATGAGGAGAAAAGCAAAGCGGCTGGGAAACCAGACAAGAAGGTAATAACGTTAAAAGGAACAAGTGGAGTAATCAGAGTAAAAATTGCAGAATAAAAAAAAATCAAACATGGGGACCTGGTGAGAGTTGAAAGAAACCTCGATTTTCCAAAATTTGCTACCTACAGGTTCTCCATCGCACTACATCCGGAAACTGGAAGTGTTCAATTGAGAAACTATAGTTGGGTCATAGGAGCTGATGTTCTTCGTTGTACAGCGCTTTCCACGTGCACCGCATGTTTCACTATACAACGGGCATACAGAATAACAAGTGAAAGCTGTGTGCACTGATTCTGCTGCTACTTGCATTGATGCGCAGTGTGAACGTTTGAGGTTCGTATCCCACCAGCGGGAAAGAGATTTTTTTCATTCACTTTTATTTTCCTTTATCCCCCAGTTACCCATCTATTCGTCTGTACAGCTTACCCGTCTATCCAGCTCGTTCACATCGTGAATGACCGGCTTAAGTACGAGTAATAACAAACATCTTCGGCCGCTTTCTGCTCCCTTTCTACGTTCTTCCTGTCCGGCAAGTGGAAAAGCTTAAAGGGGACTCCTATGTATTACGTTCTGACAGGCTAGTTGGTTCATTGCTGTTAAACGTTCTTAAACTTCGCGAAAAGACCAAGACGCAAGTCAGAAAACACACAGAACAACACGAGTTGGCAGTCTGCGCTCGTGTTGTTCTGTGTGTTTTTTTACTTGTGTCTTGGTCCTTTTCGGGCAGTTTAAGAACGTTTAACAGAGTCCCTTATGCATTCATCTAAGACGGCTTGAAGGCCAAAGCCATCTTCTTACTTTTCTTCTCAGTCGATGCATTTACCCTCCCCTATACCCCTCCAATAGCTTTCTGCACCGAACGTGGTTTTGCACGGCCTCCAGGATCAGAGGCGTGAAAAGCTTTCCGCATGTCGCCTGGTTTTGCCTTTCCTCCGTGATCGGCCCACCTTTAACAAAGCCAAATTGTCGTGTGGTGATGTCATGGCGGCGTCCCAAACTTTTGCGATCTGTGACGTCATTACGTGATGACGATGTTTTTTTTTTTTCATCAGTAGTGTTGGCACCGGCGTCATGTCGACATCGACTCCGATGATCAAATTTCGCGTTTGATAATGAATTTAAGGTTTTCGCCTTAATACATCATCGCCAAATCGGCCAACACTTCTTGCTATGAAAATGCTGCCGCTATGCATTGCGGACAACAACGTTACAGAAAGTATGCCTTGACCAGTGCCGTCAGTGTCGGTTTGGGTCGACTTTGAGTCAAACATACAATGTCCAAAAAGGACGCACCACTAGCCGGAAGCCCACCGGTGTACGCACGTAGCTTCGTCAAAGCCCGCAAAAAAATGCAGCCCTAAGGAGTTGCTGCAAAGATACTGTCGTTCGGGGCTCATCCGTTTCTATACATGATACGACACTGGGTCCTATATGGGGCGTTGGTCCACGCTGCTCACCAACGTGCCAGGCTGCCTGGCAACACCGTACATGGTGGATTCAATAAGGAACGTACTTCCCCCCGCGTACTGAAGGCTGCAGCAACTCAGGCTCGGTTCATTTGGCAGCGTCGGCTAACGAGAATTCAAGACCAGCGGAGCCGCCGGCAAAAGGGACCGAAGATGGCTACGAGCGAGTAATATGTTCTCCCGAAGAGACTGGGGGCGCTAAACGAACACGTCGGAGAATGAAGGTGGCACGCGAAAAGGAGCGGGAAGGCGAAGGAACACGTGTACCAGCTCCCGTCTCCAATCCCAGCGCTATCATCAGCGGTCGCGACAGGTAAGTAGGAATAACGACACGACCCAAAATGGAGCTCAAGCAGAAAAGTATAAATGAAAGGCTGAATGGAGGAAGACGTAAGGTGGGAGAAAAATCGTGGTGGGTAATTCTTAGAAAGGACAAGATGATACGGACGGTAAAATGGGCTGGGATCCAGTGGGCCGAACTTCGGCAGGAAAGAACTAAGTACGCTTGGAGGAATATCGTCTGAATGTCACGTTCCGTATCGCGCACGAAATGACCTGGACAATTACTGATGAAGGAACCACAGATAACGATCCCGCTTCCTCTGACGCTCGTGCGCTTGCGAAGACGGAGCTTCAAGCGAAAAAAGAAGGCAGACATCGGGGAAATGAGGTGAAGGAAACCGAGAGAAGCAAAGGGAAGGCGAACTAGATGTGTACCCGGCTTCATGCCCTGCGCAATCGGATGGGCACTGAGTGTTGTAAAGAAAGAAAAAAAGAAAGTAAAAAGGAAAGAAAGAAAGAAAGAAAGAAAGAAAGAAAGAAAGAAAGAAAGAAAGAAAGAAAGAAAGAAAGAAAGAAAGAAAGAAAGAAAGAAAGAAAGAAAGAAAGAAAGAAAGAAAGAAAGAAAGAAAGAAAGAAAGAAAGAAAGAAAATGAAGAAACGAACCGTCAATAAATGAATTCATTTACAAGATTCGCAAAAGAAAAAAAAAACGAATAATTTTGTAGCATACATGTATCCTATTAGAAGGTATGTATCCTATAGAAAGCTTACTGAGAAACGCAGATAGATAGATAGATAGATAGATAGATAGATAGATAGATAGATAGATAGATAGATAGATAGATAGATAGATAGATAGATAGATAGATAGATAGATAGATAGATAGATAGATAGATAGATAGATAGATAGATAGATAGATAGATAGATAGATAGATAGATAGATAGATAGATAGATAGATAGATAGATAGATAGATAGATAGATAGATAGATAGATAGATAGATAGATAGATAGATAGATAGATAGATAGATAGATAGATAGATAGATATACTTCGTCACCAAAAGACTCATGATATATGCAGAGAAAAAGCACGGCAACACGAGGCGAAGAAATACACGGGATGACACAAGATAATTCAGCGTCGGTTCTCTGTCATTCTCCATGTCTTGTTGCCGTATTTTTGCGCTGCTTTTAGCACGAAGATAAAACAACTAGCCCAGTTTAGCACGCCAAAAGACTCCATCCATCTGGATGGAGGCGCTCCATCTGGAGCGCCTCAATCCAGGTGTAATTTTTTAACCAATATTTATGACAGCGTCGTTTCTTTAGTTATTCAAAGCCTCTAACTAAAAAAAAAGAAAAAGAAAAGAAAAAAAAGAGACGCAAACGAAACGGTAAATGCAGCTTAATCATAGTCGCGTTACGCGTTCTTCGCAGTAACTGAAGATCGCCCACAGCGAAATGCCTCTCTCGTAACGCAGATGATTCATTTAGTCGAGAGAAATTGGGCTTACTGCGCACCTAAGCGGGGATCCTTTTTAGCTGGCCACAATGACTCACAGAAAAAGAGAGAGAGAGGAAAGAAGAGAGAACGGCTTCTTGGTACAGGGGCATGTACGCGAAGCCTACAATGTCATCGACGCGTGGGGACATTACGGATGATATTAGTGAGGGTGTTATATGTATGCGGAGGAACAAGATGAGAACATTGGGCGAAGAACAATGAAATGAATGTCAGAAGGCACCCCACAAGATATGCGCGTCATTACTACGAACAAATGGGTGCCGCTATAGAATAGAGGACGACGAGCACCGCACCCTGAACGTATATGGGAGGTGGCTTTTAAGAAAGCTCGCCAGCTCTTTTCAATGGAAGCTCTCGCGAGAATAAATTGAATTAGGCGTCGCTTTCCCTCGTTGGGAAAGACAAAAAAAGGCTCCCCTAGCGGCCGGAAAGTGAGCGAGCACGTCCACGTAGCCACCCACTGCCTGCATAGGCAGGCCTTATCTATTCTCGGGCCTCAGTTTAAAGACGCGAAGACTTACTAAGGAAGAATAAGCGTCGACATTGTCAAACGTTTTGACTTTGTAACAATGGAAAGTCCTGAAGCCATAATTATGCGACCTGCTCGAGTTTGTCAGGGGAAGAGCACGTAACGTTGTGGCTCTGTTCTTGAAAATTATATCTTATGTTCGGTAATGCTATTGCTTGGTTCATCACAGAGTAGCTATATGTAATTTGTTGTGAAGGCTCAGTAATAATGGTGCTGTGATGCTATATACCAGGTCAAGGGTTCAAGTCCTAAAAAAGTTTAATTCACAGGGAAGAGGGCGTTCATTGCCCCGATTTTGATCAAGGCTGGTGACTTCGGATGAATTTATGGTTCGTTGAATCTCGGTGCAGGGTTGCTACTTTGTGAACTCTTGTGTAAAAATACAGCGATTTGAGGTGTTTGAATCCTTGTAGAAAAATGAACAAGCCGATAAGATGCTTCATGGAAAAGCAGACGGACCATGTTTGCGTAACGCTATTTTCGGGGCAGCAATAGCGCATAAATTAGCCCTGAAAACTTGAAATGAAGTTTAGATGCGCTTGTTAAAATTATGCACATCTGAAACTAAACATGGAAACCTCAGTATAACAATAAATATGGGTTGATTTAGGAGACGGTGGAGTTTAGAAACAGCTATGTGGGTAGGGCTGTTACCCAAGACGGTTACGTTTTCAATGAAAGTCAAGTAAAGAGCTCCGTGTAAGAGCAAGGTGGCACAGGTGCAGAGTAAGGCGGCGTGGTGAAGTAAGGGCGATGCGGCAGTCTTTGACATAAAGTAAGACATGGTCTGCCATAATAACCTCCCTTTCTTACATGATAACAAATACGCACAACAACCAGATGGTGCACGAGTGTTCCACAACAAGATCATTCCTATGTTCGATATTAATCGCGGTTGACTCGCCAGTGTGTTACGACATACATCTGTTGACAAAAGTTCAGTGCCACCTTTAGTCAAGAAGCACGCGCTTCCACGACAGGAGAGCTCGTCGGGACGAGCATGCGAAGGCATTTAAGTATAACGGCTGAAAAATAAATGAAAACGTACTTCGACGAATCGTACTGACTGTTTAGAAGTTACAACGCATATAAAATTGAAAGTTGTTTTTATTAGACAACTGTCATGCGCGGAGGCACGGACACGTCTACAAGTGAGGAGTCACGGATATCTCCTGAACTTTTTTTTGTGTAATCGATCTCCATAAACTAGCTCAACCTTGGTTGTTTGTAGTTTTGGCTATGTAATCGATTCAACGTTCAACGTGGCCTGCAGTGTGTCGCCACACAAAGTGGAGGCATTGTCGTGAGAAGAGAGCTTCGTCGTTGCCACGCCTACGCGGTCCTCATCGCTTTCTCCAATCTTCTTGCATGCCACGTACATGACGCGGTGAGCGCGCCTACACTGAGTCTTGCAGCCCCGTAGCAGTGTGAGACTGGAGCCCATCTGGCGCTCGTCGAGGCTTTTCGTGGCGATGCTCATCCGCACGTAGCTCAGAAGCGGCACGCGAGAAGTAACTTGGGACGCCAACCTAATTATGCAGTCGGCCGCTGCAGTGTCCCCACAAAACTGGGGCTCTCGGCACGTGCCTCCGTTCCTTCATAAGCAACGCCGTCAGCCGGGAGGGAAGTAAGGACAGCCGGACTATCACCAAAGGCCTCCCGCCTACCTCGAACAGCAGCCTCCTCTCCACATCTCGTCACCACCATATTGAGCACGGTACATCCAGACAGCGCAGGAAGGTGCATCAGGTGCAAGCGCCACCTGCCACGTTCTGTCGCCTCCTTTTCACAAGCGAATAATAAGAATACGCCGCCTTCTCATTACATATATATACTTACGCTTCTCTTTCATTTCCCTGTGTATGTCGCTTTCGGCTGGAACCAGCCGTGCCGCCTAATGTATGCCAGGATGCAGCCTACGTGCCTCACTCACGCCCTGCGTCCTGCGCGCCAGAGTCGAGGAGGCAAACGCTTGCAGCCGGTGCGTTCGCGAAGTCGTCCCACAACCCAGGTCTGCTTCCAAGAACATTAAGGCATCCTGCATATTGCAAAAGGCGAGCAGCCGGGGACGACCGTCACCGTCCCTTACGCTGTTGTGTCTGTGTTAATCACATGGGTTACCTTAGTTCGAGCATTCTGGTTTTAGTTTGGCGCTTATATTTTGCATTGCTTCGAGCATTCCTTTCACGTATGCTTGCAGGCCAAACCTGGACCGAGTGGGCAAAAGGCACGGAACAAGTGAATCACGAAAGACAGGCTGATGGGAAGCAGGCAGGCACTCTAGAATCAATCGATCTAAACACAAAAAGAGCTCAATGGAGCTTACCGTAACGAAGGAGAGAAAGCGGTGTTGAATCAGAGGCTAGACCTTGTCCAGTTTGCTACCCTAATATGGACAGGGGACGGAGGAGGAAGAGAAACAGAGAGAGAGGAGTGAGTCTTGATGTTTAAGGAACATGGTGGAGGGTATCCAGTCGGATACTTAGGTGCGTTACCTCCGGGTATTACAGAAGCGCCCCTGTGGCTTTATAGGATGACGAGCTGTAAGTCTGCCAACTGCGATACCTTATTCTGTCAACGGCCGATAATATTTCGCTCAAGGGATATTTGGGGAATCTTTCGTTGTTTATTAAAGCGGGAACTGTGGTATGGTAGAGGACTGATCGTCTCTTCACATTTGAAGTGAACGCACACCAGTTAATCACCCAATACATTGATATAACTTTTTGGGTAGGCGAACACCTATTGACGACACAGCATTGTAGCGTCTCGTTGCAATATTTTCATGGGGTCGTGACGCTGACGAAGGCAGCAGTCGGCGTTTTCTAGACTGAACTTTTAATTTGGGTCAACCTGTGCCCGGAAAACGAAATGTCACTCTACAAGCAATACACCCTGTAGATTGATAGCGGCGAACAGAGCGTCGGCCGTCAATAATCTGATCCGTCATTTACATCTGATAAAACGCGTTATTTACGGCCTGATTAGAGTCACTGTCGCGCGTACAAATGCCTGTGGAAGCGCTTCTTCGCGCACGGCTGTACTGTAGCAGTGGCGCCAAAGCGGGCGCGTGGAGAAGTAAGCTCGAGACGCCGTTTCGGCGCCACGCAACCGGCTGCACCTTGTTTTTATATAGCGGCCATGCCGCTACACATCTGTGAGGTATTATGTGCACTTTGTTGATGCTGCATGTGCCTGATGATGATGAAGTGTTATGGCTGAGCACTTTGCAGTGGGTGGGAAGCACTAAACCACACACTCATTGTAATTAGCGTTGGGTGATGATTGGTTGTTATTTTTTTTACTCTTCTGCCACGCTATATATTACATAGTTTAACGTGATTCCTTGCCCGACATGACGCCTAATTAGGGCCTTTTTGCAAGCGAGTTTCGAGCACCAGCATGGCTCTGTGGTAAAATACTCCACTGCCACGCAGAGGGCCTGGGTCGAAACCCCATTCGATCCTGGGGATTCGTTGTCCAATTTTATTTTGCATGTCAATCGGTTACATTTTTCATGTCTATCGGTTACGCCAGCGACGGCAACGGCAACGGCGACGGCGACGGCGACGGCGACGCCGCTCAGCGCAGAAACGGGTGCCTTAGAACTGCTCCCTAAAAATTTTCTGGCTTCGCCACTGGTGTGCGATCGCAATGAGCCTAACGACCGCCAAACGAGAAAAGCATTACGCTTTTTTTTTTTTTTGAGCCCCTGTAAAGCGTGCACCATCTTGAGCAGAAGAGCGCTGGGTGAAGACATACTTACAACGACAAAAATTGACGGCCAGTTCACACTGGGAGAGACAGAAAGAGACAGTGCACAGAAAGTCAAGAAGGTTAACCGGAGGTTGAGTAGAGCTACAAGTTGGGCGTGTGTATGTTCATTCGTCTTTAAGGAAGCGCTAAGTAAGCACTAACAGTGCACAAAAAAAAAAGAAATACAGGGCACACTACGTTGAACGCAAATATCTGTGCACTGTCTCTGTTCACTTAGCGCATCTTTAAAAATAAAGATAACCAGACGTAGTTTTTGTTGTCTACCTTGTAATGAAGGAGGGGTGTGGGCACAGAAAAAGAGACGAGTACAAGCAAAGATCAGGGCCTGTTGTTTAGGTTGTAAGAAATGAAATAATGAAGCGCAGATAACACGTGCATAAATAAGTAAAAGTAAATTATTACTAATGTATTTTAAATTTTATTATAATTATTTTATTAATTAAGGTAGAAAGAAGTCTAACCACGACTGAAATACCTAGTTTGTTAACCGATGTTACAGATTAGTTGCGGAGCAATAAGATGTTGCAATAAAACCCAGAAAAAGAGCGCATGAATAATATGAAGCGCGTTAGTGTTACAGCACATAAAGAAGGTCACACGAATGAAAAAAAAAGTTTTGTGTACTGTTGGACAAGTTGAAACATGTCTAACTAACCCTCATTCCCAATCGACTTATAAGAAAGAAATCAAATTCCTGAAGAGAGGGGCCGCTGGGTGCTGTCTCGAGAAGTGCGCGTGCGTGCGACACGCTTCCCGCTGGTGCGTGTGTTACTTTATGAAGCCGAAAGCACTAGATGCTTCGTCAAACACGAAAGGCGACCATCCGCACCGGCGTAAACACGACAAAAATCATCATGTGATGAATTCATTTTATGACGTCATCATTACGTGACGGACCTGCATAATTTGTGACACCATCAAGGCGGCTTCAAGACGGAACTGTGACGACACATGGCCAGACGCCATATTATGGCGTCATCATGCGACATCGTTGCTTAGTTAGAGATTGGTCGATAGAGGAGGCACAGAAGGAAGGAACAGGAGGGAAAGGAGAGGCAGGGATGTTAACCAGTCTAGACGGTCCGGTATGCTACCCTACACTGGGGAAAGGGTTGAGGGAGTTTTAAAGATGGAGAAAGAGAGGTTCGGTGCAGAGAGAGAGAGAGAGAAAGAGGAAAGGAAATGCAGGGAGGTTAACCAGGTTATACCCGGTTTGCTACCCTACATGGGGGGGGAGGGGGAAAGGGGAGGAAAAGAAGAGAGAAAGCAAGAAGGAAAGAGAGAACAAGTGATGCGCGCACACACACGTCAGCGTTCACCACGTACACTTAGACAGTCACAACTGGGAAGTGTTTGAGACCAGTTCCTCTACGGTTGTCTAAAAGTAGACTACAACCCAAGATGTTCAAAAAAGGCTTGCAAGGACTGGCTCCAAGGAATCCAGAACTTGCAGTGCGCATTTAGCCGATGGAGTTGTCATTCCGTTGAGGAGAGTACGCATCGTGGTCATGAGAGACCTCAACACAGCCAGGACTTGTCGGTTTTCGTCATGGAAATCATCTGTGGACGATGATGTGCAGAAAACTTGCAATGCCTCCGATGGCGTAGGCTGAGCAAAACTACGCTAGGTTCAGAGAGATTTTTTGGCGAGGGGAATCAATACAAGCGAATGAGAAGAAAAAAAGGAAGGCTGTCGCCTTCGAGTGATCTTAGGCCGATGCATAATGGGACTCCGTTTTTGTCAATGCCTCAACGTAGCCTTAAGCCCTTGGAGGTAACATTGCCTAACTTTAGTAAATCATTTATTTGTTTGCATGCCCTTCATCTGAAGTGGAGGCCCGGCAGGCAGAAGGGGTTGAGTAACATTTTGAGCTCTGTATGCGATGGCAAAAAAAAAAACGGTGGGGGGGGGGGGGGGGGCACGGGCCTGGTGTGCCACCTCCTGGCTACGCCACTGGTCTAGGGTGGAGTTTTTCTGCGCGGACGCCATAAAATCCCGGATCGTAGCCATACTCAACTTCGCTGCAAATATAAACAGCGGAGGTCCCGATATACAGACTCACTACTCAGTGAAAGAGCAGCAGAAGTCAACATTAGGCTGGTGTGCAAACAAAATAAAAGCGGTGGCAGGCAGATTGCGCTCCGCGTGACTGCATAGGCCTTATGGCTTAAATTGCTGGAATTAACTTTTTTCCATACAGAGTAGTGTAAGCAAAGTGTCACTGAAAATGCCGTTACACGATCACATCCCTACACACTGTCAATTTTCTCCACAGTGTGTAGGACGGAGACATGAACCCTTGAGGATGTTCTGGTACATTATTACAAGCTCCGTTCAGCGACAAATAAAGCGACTGCGTTTAGCCTGGCCGCAGTTTTGTGCTGAGAAAACATGAATTCATCTATGATGGAGAGTAGCAGTGAGAAGATACCAGCAAAGTTAAGGTGTATTAGGACTACGCAGCAGGTTGAAATAACCGGAATTGTAATGACTTCAGTTTATATTTTTATCAACATTGGGTAGAACTCGCAAAACGAAGTAACGTACATAACACTCTGCCGGAAGATTTCGTTTGAGTGAAGAACAATGGAGATAACGCGAGCCAATCAAGAAGAGATTGTTTTTTTTTTTCACCAAGGGGGAGATAAAGAACACTTTGACCGAATGAAAACATGGAATTCGTTGGCTGCTGTTTTTCATTTCTGTTAGTTAAGCGTACGTGCATGCGGTCAAGAAACACGTACCACACAAAACGTGTCCCATTATTTGTCGGGAGCAAACAGCCGCAAGGAGGAAATGTCCTTAGAATGGAGTTTACAGTTGTCGTTCGCATATATTACGTCAAAGACGGGTACGTGCCTCCGGCTCCTCGCGGGAGTCCTTTATCATTCGCTGTCGGCCCGTAATTGTATGTGCTCCGCTTCTTTCGTCTGCCTTGCCTATATCGCCCCTAGTGCTTCTCTGATGTCCCACAATGGGCTCCTTTTTTGTCTACTTCTGACTTTCTCGGGCTTCTGACTGGATTCGTAGTTCCTCCTCTTCACCATAGTATTATTGTGTTTTGTTTGTCAAATCAAATCTTTTTTAGGCGCTTTCTTTCTTTCTTTCTTTCTTTCTTTCTTTCTTTCTTTCTTTCTTTCTTTCTTTCTTTCTTTCTTTCTTTCTTTCTTTCTTTCTTTCTTTCTTTCTTTCTTTCTTTCTTTCCTTCTTTCTTTCTTTCTTTCTTTTTTCTTTCGTTCTTTCTCTCTCTTTCCTTCTTTCTTTCTGTCTCTTTCTCTGTCGCTTTCTTTTTTCTTTCTTTATTTCTTTTTCTCTCTTTCTTCATTTCTTTCTTTCTTGCTGTCTCTTTCCTTCTGTCTCTCTTTCTTTCTCTGTCTTTCTTTCGTTCGTTCTTTCTTTCTTTCTCTCTTTCTTTCTTCGTCTCTCTCTTTCTTTCATTCTTTCTTTTTGCCGACTAGGGCGCCACCTTGTTTAAGCCTTGTTCCCTCCTTTTCTTTTTCGCCTCACACACTAGCTGGTTCTTTCTATCGCTACTTCCTTCATTCACCACGTATCTTCGCTGAGCGCTCATTGGCTCTCCAAGCATCACTATTATGCAGTAGCAGACAGGCAGCTCTGACGCGACGTCAGCCCTGTGTCGTCGACTGCTGCATGTAGGTGGGCGGCGCGCATTTCCGTCCTGCTATTCTGTTCACCTGTTTACTTGAGGTTGGCTCCGAGGCAACAAACACAGCATAGTTCTTGAAACACCACTGAACGAATTCGATGGTCTTCGTGGCCTCTTTTTATGAAATCGGACGGAAAAATCGAAGCAATGGTCTTTTCGAAAGTATATGCAGAACAACGGGGTTCTTAAGAAACGACAGGAAGGGGAAGATGGAAGCTCGCGATCAAAAAATCCGTAAACAGGCGTTGTGTGCTCGAGCCGACGTGTCAGCAAGTGGACTTCTCTTCTTCAAGGCTGAAACTCAGCCTGAACTCAGCCTTCAAGGCTGTTTCTAGCCTTGAAGAAGGCAAGTCCACTTGTCGAAACGTCGGCTCGAGCACACAAGCCCTGTTTGCGTATTTTTCCAATGATGTTTTATGTGATTCTGGAAACAAACTGCAGTGTTCAGCTGAAACACAGGAATAATTCATACGGAGATAACGAAAGAAAACCAATAGAACAGACAGTACGCAAAAAATAACCACACTGAGGTAACTTGGATGTAAGCGAAGCGTTTTATTTGGTTAGCAGATTCCTGAATTTTTGCATATCCTCTCATACTACATAGTTTACCCACTTCTTGATACGTGGTAGTGAACTATTCAATCGTATGCAGACCTTTAGTGGCGCTCCGACGTGTCATGCAGGAAGAATAGGTTGACACGTATCTGACAGCTGTTAAATTTGACTTGAAAACTAACTTACTTACAACACACCCCACCCCATATATATATATATATATATATATATATATATATATATATATATATATATGCATACACATCGTTCTCGCGATACACTTTTGTCCCCCCTATACCAATTTTCGTATATGCCCAGGTAAGGAGAGTAGCTCGAGAGCACGAAGACGTAGGAGGATAGATAGATAGATAGATAGATAGATAGATAGATAGATAGATAGATAGATAGATAGATAGATAGATAGATAGATAGATAGATAGATAGATAGATAGATAGATAGATAGATAGATAGATAGATAGATAGATAGATAGATAGATAGATAGATAGATAGATAGATAGATAGATAATTACGGACAGATTTTGCAGCGCGCAGTCCGAGAAGTACTTTTAATTTGTTATTTCACTGTTTCTTGTGGCACCTAGAAGGTAAAACGAAATAAAGAAAATAGTCAGATAAATATACACAGAATGGCCTCTAATATAGTAATAAAAACAAGAAAGCGAGACAGAACACACAATTTTGGGATTCCATCTTTTACTCTCTTAATTTTTTTTTTCACTCTTGCCTTGTTCTAATTAACAGCGTCTGTGCCGCTCTGTAGTTCTGCAGCAAAGTGACGGCGTGTGCTCATCAGCCTAATTGAGTGAAGAAGCGCACGTTGTCTTAGTTTGCTGACCAAAGGCAGAGAATAAAAAAATATTAATAAGAATAGCAAGAAATCGACACATGGCGATGACAGAAGCGATTTGATCGTGAGCGAACTAGAAAATTAGAACGATGTACCACCAGACATTCTCGATCGACAGCGATGTCATTAGAGAAGAATAATGACACGGTAAGAAAAGAAAAACTCTACATTACAAGGTGGTGTTCCGTTTCATTAAATATGTGCACTGTTACGTGGCTCTGAAAATGCGGCGCCACCTAACTTTATATTTTGCCACAAGTGAGAAGAGTTACGTTTTGGCAATGTGATGACAACTAGGTCAGGCACATAGATTATACCATGCCGTCGCTCATCTAGAATTAATGTTAGGTACTAAATTGGCTGACTTACCTGACGTCAGCGTCACTCACACTTGTATGTTGGAACGTCCTGTATCGAGTACACTGGGTATTACTCACGCACCAAGTTAGGCCACACATATCTTCCGATGTATCTATTTATTTCATTGGTGCCTCTCTTTCTTCCTTACGCTAACACGAAGAATAAGAGGAGTTTAGGCGTGCGTAGAACTCACTAGGACACACCTTCACTGCTTTCAAATCGGGCTACGATTAAGACTATAAAATTCGCACATGCACACAAAAATTGTGAATCTCGCGTTTGAGACGCACTTACCCCGCACCTAGCTCTTACAAACCTGCACAGATTTACTGAGATAGCGAAAGAATGAATGCTGGAGAGTTCTTCGGGCTACGGCCAGTTTTCTTTTTTGCTACATGTAGGAGGAAAAAAAGAAAAAAAAAGAGATAAATGACTGAACAATGTCCGTGACGTTCCTAAGCAATTAAACGAACATCCTTTCTTATAGCATGCCTGCCTCTGACAGGACGTGTTTTCATTTTTGCGTTGGAATAATAGCTACCATGTAGGGTACGTATTAAGTAAACTGTCATGCCGGCTACCTGGTCTTTAATTCTAATTGTTCAGGGAACGCAGTTTTCGATGTAAAACTTCGACAGTGACCAGACATAGGCCTCCCTCGTATCGTTTCCAAGCTTTGAAAGTTTTTGTAGTCTGAAATTCCTTCCGAATAAAATAGTGTCTGTACCCAATCTTTCCTCTGCAAAAGAGAACTTAAGCGTGAATATGCTGTACTAAATGATAATTCCAGTGTCTTGTTTTACGCATATTGTAATACATTTCATAATGGGACGTTTCATGCTGAGTGAACGAGTTTTCCTCTTTTACCATGATGTGTGTGTGTGTGTGTTAGTAATATGCTGGGATGCTGCGTTTATGACGTTCTGTCTTACGACTCTATGTTTGTAATTGTCCACCTATGATCTTGGCCAACTCGGGCGCTGTAGGTTTGCAATAAATAAATAAATAAATAAATAAATAAATAAATAAATAAATAAATAAATAAATAAATAAATCGGGGCTCAGAAGCATGGCGACATTCAAACATTTGCCGGAATATAATGCGTTCTCCCTGAAAGGGGCTACTTCCTGCTCTACATGATTGTTTGTGTTTTAGGGATAGTAACAGCATGGTGGATGATATCGAAGAAACTGAGAATGCTTACAGAGAGAGAAAGAGAGATGTTGGTACGCGGTACGTTTCTCCTGCAGCTGATTTCTTCTGGGAAAACGGAAAGTGAACCGGATCAGTGAAAAATGGCGTCATGATGAAGTGGTGGACATAGGAAGCGCTAGTCTACCCATAGGCTAGCGATTGGCCCACTGCACTTTTTTAAAAGAAAGTGAAGGTTTAAGGGCAGAAAAATTAGATTTACATTAATCCCAAAAGCCCACTATAACGTCATTTCACAATGGCAGGCTGTCCAGACGGACAACGTCAGTCAGCTTGCTCTGCCGATCTTAGATGAATTGAAGACAGTCACTTAGCACAGACTTTGCAGATTCAGGCACACGGCCCAACTCAGTGTTATGACAGACTCGGTGCATCTTATCAAGCACGCATAGTTACGTAGAAAGAGCACGCAGTAATATCACTCAGAGATTCTATTTTGGAGGTGTGCACAGCACACACTTGCTGAGGAAACTTAATAGGAAGTGTCAATGAACGCTGAAACAACTTCTAAACCATCCCTTATGTACCGGCTCGTTCAAGCTTCAATGTCTGCACTCAGATTTCAGTTGACATTGCCCTCAATGTCGAATAAGCTGTCGGTATTTCATAAACAAGCCATGTTTAACATTTTCTAACTTTGAAGCTTGTGCTAGGCTTTTGTGCATAGTGGAAGGTAGACACACTGAAAACTGGGACTGACTGGGATGAACGATCCACGAAAACGACAAGGAGTCTTTGCCATTTTTCTTGTTTTTTTTTTTAGGGGCGAAGGTCCTTAGGGCGTAGGCTAGTCCGGCGTCGTTGTCTGTCGTCGTCGTCGTAGTAGCCACCTCTAGGTCTCAGAATGATCACTAGATGGCGCTGCGGTGCCATCTAGTGATCGACCACATGCAACCCACAACCATCCGAGGAACTTGCATCGATCTCGTCTTTGCAAACTTCCCACTACGGCCCATCCAAGAACCCCTATCCCTTCACTTTACCGACCATAAAGCAGTTATAATGAAGGGTGAACGAAAGCCACGTCTAGCTACCATTTACGAACAATAAAATCATTTCGTTGTATATATACAGTGTTTGTCACGTCTTTCATAGTGTACTGGGTGAAATTCACGGAAGATTCACGGTTTACCGACGAACCTCCGGAGCTTCGCCCACTCATCATCATTCACTCCGTGGATATACGTGGATTTTTTTTTGTTCTTTGCCGTTTCCAGACCTCAGGGTGTTTGTTTTGTTGAAGAGTTAACAGAAAAAAACACGCAAAATAATTTCAATTGGTCCCATTTATGTGCAACATTAAAATGCAATACTTACAACAATATACGGATCTGGGCAGTTCACAAAAAACGAAAGAAAATGACAAGGACAGTACCTGCCCCTGTCGTGTTACTTGGCTTATTTCTTCGTAGCCCTTTCAATAAACCATGCCGTTCCCGTTGTCAGACAATTAGCAGTCAATACTAAATAGCAGGAAAACTTTCGTAATAATTTGAGAGTTTGTCAAGCTTATCACGAACTCAAGAATGCAGCAATCACACAAATGCCGACCAGGTGCTTTCACGGTTATTTTAAGGCCGCTTATTACAACATTATGTTCGTATTGTTATATTACGCAGTAATTCTCACGCTCCCTTATGCTTTCGCCTTAGATGACTCGAAGATGATAGCCATGTTTATCATCTGAGTCGATTGTATTAATTTTCCCCGAAAGTTTCTGGACCTTACGTTCTTTTGCATTGCCTCCTGGATCGCAGGATTTGCAAGCTTTCTGCACCTCACGGGGTTTAGCAGTGCCTCCAAGATCGGCTCCAAGAAACGACGATGTTATGTGATGACATCACGTTACGTGACGTCGTGATAACGTCCCAATGATGTCAATAATTTGGACAATCTGTGACGTCGTTACATGATAACATTTTGCATCATTTGTGTTGACGCCGGTGTCGCCCACCGACATTACCGATGCTGACAGGCAAAACTCGTGTTTGATGAGGCATTTAAGGCTTTCGCCTTAATATATATGTACCGACACTGTATTCTACACAATGGTATTCTACGATTACCATTGTTTTCCTGCTTCTCCAAGTATATACTGGTTTCACGAAGGGAAACTGGGAGCAATTTGGATATGCATAGTCATAGTGGAAAACAGCGCGAAACAATAAGACGAAAAAGGCCGAACAGGTTTATCGTCTTGTTGTTTCGCGCTGTATTCTACTATGAATATGTAGCAACACGCACAAGTTCGCACGCTTGATAAGCATAGGTAATACGGCAATCTCTATTTTCAATTTTTTTTCTTTTTTTTTCAGAACAGTTGGTTAATGGCAAAGCAGTCTTCCTTTACTTCGCTGATTACCGTCAAAGCAAAGGGTGCATGTTTAAGCGAAATCGTCCTTCTGGAAACGAGTACGCAGCCAACTATTGGCCTCCGCCTAATTCTGTTCCGCTGCGAGCCAAGTGCCACTTGAGAATTCTCTTTCCAGCAGCACATTCCTTCCACGAAGTGGTCCCCAACACAGCAAACCGACTCGCGCTGGCTCTCGCTTAAGCCGAGACAACCCACGAAGAGGCGTAATGCAGTCAACAAGATAAAATACCTAGCGAGAAAACGGTCTGAAGCTCCAGGGTTCGGGGAACACGAGACAGTCTCAAACGGGCGGGTATTAAGCTCCAGCAGACTCACTGTAAGGAAACAAAATAGAAATAAGGCAGTTGGAACTTCCAGTTCGAAGCCTTCGTTGCCTGGAAGACTAGCCTCTCGCAAAGGTGGACATGTTCAACTCGACGAGGGTTTTTCTTGCTCTTCCTGGCTTGCAAGTATTTTTCCGTTCGCTTACTTCATGGAGCCCTGGTTCGCAGGAGCAGTGTGCGTTGCTACCCGCCTGTTTTCGCTTCACGACACTTGTGCGAAGTAGTGTGAGGCACACCGGACTTCTCTAGTTACCGATTCCCCGGACAGCTCCTAGCGTTCACTTTATTTTTTTTTTCGCGGGGATTACATTTGTGACGAGAAAAGTTGCCGCTATCGCAACTGGAGGATATCCAAACTGAGGAGTAAGAATAGGAGGAGGAAAAAGAGAGATAAAGAAAAGAAATCCACGCGCTACGATGAGAAGCAAGTAAAGATGACTAGGCGCAGTAAACGTCATCTTACTGCGCGTGATGTCAACTGACGTGCCGCAATGGAGGCAAACCGTAGTTCATAGTGTCCCCCCTGCAATTGGTAGAGCATTTCATGAGGCGTTGAATGATACCCTCCCCGTAGTAGGGTACGCATTGAAGGTTTGTTGGTTCATGATTACCAGTAGTAAAACAGCTCTAAAACGACAGGACGAAGAAGGGGACACAGATCACGGTGCTGCTGGTCTGTGTTCTTTTCTTCATCCTGTTGTATTAACGTTTTATTTCTACTAGTAGTACTCTCATACCCCCCTGCTTTCCCCAGTCATCTTCAAAAAAAAAAAAAAAAAAAAAAAAAAAAAAAAAAAAAAAAAAAAAAAGGGCAGCTTCGCACTCGTCCTACCAAGCCTGAAGGAAGTGCGGACCTAGGCGGCCTTCTTTGTTTCTCTTCGGTTTTCTCTTTCTTGCCTCCTTTCGCTCTTTCTTTTCATCTTTTCGAGATTTTTCTGTCCTGTTTTAAATCTGTATTTCCATTTATTTCTATCTTTCTTGCTATTTTTCCTCTTCTTTCTCTCTGTTTCTATTTCTCGCTTACTTCCTTTTCTTTCTATTTTTATACGTGGTTTTGCCTGCGTTACGCGAAGCGACGACAGCATACGACAGTCCAGGCCCCTGAAGTGCTCCGCCCATAGTACCATAATGAAGCCGCTCGAAGAGCAAGAGGAAGACTTCTCCTCGGTGCGAACGCTCGCTCAATATGCTACACATGGCTATGATATACATCATCGTCAAGACGCTCGAAGAACAAGAGGAAGAAGACTTCTTGTCACGAGCGCGCTCGATATGCTACAGATGGCTATGCTACACATGGTTTTGCCTTTGTTACGCCAAGCAACGACGACAACATACGATCATAGCATACGACAGCATACGACAGCCCGGGCCCCTAAATTGCTCCGCACTTATAAATCGCCACCTAATCATAATTGCTAAGGTTTTACGTGTCAAAACCACGAAATAATAACGAGGCACTCTGTAATGGTGTTCTCCGGATATTTTGACCACCTGTGGTTCCTTAACGCGCACATAAATCTAAGTATACAGGCTTTTAGCATCTTGCCTCCGTCCAAAATGTGACAGCCATGGTGGGAATTGAAGCCACTACCTTCGGTCAGCATAGGCGCACAGTACCATCACGGAGACGCAAGACGAGAAGGACACAGTAGGAGCTCTATGCCTTTCGTCTCCGTAGTGTTCGCGCTGATTTTTCAAAGTGCGCACCGTTTCCAACTTGCCCAACTCTCCACCTTACCGTAACCTTGTACCACAGCTGTACAGTCGCTACGGCTGCACCTGATCGCGCTCCTCGGAAGAGCGGGCTATTCCGACAAGCGTGATCAGCTACAGCAGCAAAACTAGAAAAATTGCCGCTTGATAACGACGCTATTTTAATGTCTGAGCTCGTTCAAAGTTAAGGTGAAAGCCGACGAATGGAGACGTAATGTGTTATAGAGGTTGTATGAACAGGAATAGATTCCTAACGCAGGCTAGCCGGTATTTGATAGGTGGATCAATCAAAGGCGTCTTGTCATTCTTGGTGTGTTAGTTTTAGACGGGGTTAGTCATTGAGCTCGCATAAGACGTGATGAACGCGTCATCAATGACTAACCCTTTTAAAACTAACACTTTCATGTTTATGTAACCTCGATAGGCTTATTCAAAGATATCCTTGAAGCCATTCAAGCCACAGAGAGGAAGAGCGCCTAATTAGTCTACGTTTCCAGTTTTTTCAGGAAAACTTGAGTAGAGCGATGTGGTTGTATGACGATGATAGCTTGTTTGCGAGGCTGCAACCTACAGCTCTGTGGCCTTGTTTGTTTTTCTAGTTGTGCTTTTTTTGCTGCAAACGCGAGCTGCCTGAAATCATAAAAGCAAGAAAACGCTGTGAGATCACGACGAGATCGAGGACGCTGCAAAGAAGGAAGAAAAAACAATGTCCACCGGAAAAAGGACAACGCTATCAGAAGCTTTCACTTAAGCAAGCTCAAAGCCTGGAGTAGAACAGAGAAAAGATGGAGCGGCTGAAAACACCGGAAGACGTCTCTGAAAGAACAGGCATAATGTAGAGATTAGCCACGTGCATTTCTCTATTGCTGATGTCATACAAAGCTTTTCATGAACTGTGCACAACACCGCGCGCAGCTGAAAATAGGAAGGCCACGCAGAAAATGAAAGAAACATATGTACGGCAGCACAAGCCTTAACATTCTTACGAAAGTTTGGTGGTGTTTTGAAATTTAATCCCATGTTTCCGCCTCACTACACTTATCCCTTCATGATGTTATTGTTTGTTTGTATAAATGTAAATCACTTTTTATTGGTGGAGTTACAGGCGGCTGCATAAATTTCATAAGAGCAAGGCAGGCCTAGAAACATAAAATATGGATGAAAATAATCTGATAGTCATACGAAACCGCAAAATGTTTTTTCGGGGCGGGGAAGTGGTTCGGTCGTAAAGGCGGCTGTTATTTCGCGGTCTTGTAACGCAACACCGTCGGTTCCTTGTCTGTGAAGTCTTGGGAAAGACGAAATAAAAAAAAAGGAAAGAAGTGTCAAAATATCGCAACTTCGGCCTTTTGTGTGATAAACCCGCGATGCCATATATGGCCATTACCGTGTTTGAGGAGACTGCACGGACGACCTCCGCTGTATGAAATATGAAACCTATCGGGCCATTATGGTTTCATGCTGCAAATGATGCGTTTCACGGTCTTAGTTTCAAGTAGCAGATTTTATTCTTACAAGAGTAGGTATTTCGAAGAATGACGGAAAAAAATTTCGGCATATCCCAAGTACCATGGAAATCAATGTTATGCGAAGCACGCGGAGGTAAGATGACTGGGTTGTAATTTTTTTTAAGCGAGACATTATGAAATGGCGCTTAAAGATACGTACAAATGTTGTACGCACAGACCTATGTTGAACAGTTGCATATGCTCCTTATAAACAGTTGTTTACAGTTGCGTAACCTCGTCAATATGATATGCAAAGTATTGTATTATTTGCGAGGAACAGTTGGTCTGCTGTTTACTTTGAAAATTTGTATCGGAAAAGCTGCACATAGTGTCCAACGCTCACTGCACTTTTTTTTTTCTTAGGCAAACAATAGAAAAAAAAACGCAGTCCAGCCTTAAACGAAGAAACGAGTAAAGAAAATGAAGCAGCACGGAGGAAATATTTGCCGGCTTTAAGCAACAATTCAACCATAATATTGACAGGTTAAGCAAGTAAGCTACCACAGAGCTACCACACGGTGAGTTAACACTTTATTCCTATAAATTTTAATTTATCTTATCGTATATGTGTGACAAAATACTAAATTTCTGGGGCAGTCCCCAAAGTTCGCTGGCACCATAGCATGTACTACATTCTGCAGAACAATATACTCAAGGCTGCATTCATAAACACAACTCTACAACAACAATATAAAATTTTCCTTTATCACACCATGTACCGCATCAGTCACACACACACAAAAAAAATACATAACTCATACAGAATAAGCAGCATTATTCCGAAATTGATCTACCATACATGACTCTTCTCATGGTAGAGTTAAGGTTCATGATACGACTTCCCATTTATCGGGAAATTAAACTCATCTTTTACATGGCCGTCTTCTGCCATCGTAACTGAAAACTTTTGCTAATTTTTGAAGAGCCAGTCATCTACAATGCTGTTGACGACGCAGCATAGTTTTAGTCTCTCTTGCGCCACTAAGCTAAGTTTAACAAACCGTATTCCCGGCACCCAGCTGATTCGCCGACATACTAAGCAATGCTGTTTGGTGCTGAAGAAACCGAAAAGTTTATGAAATTACAATTGCACAGTTAGGAGGCAAGATAAGGCGAGTAACGGACAGTAACAGCTGATAAAGCAATGTTGTCAAAAATACTGAAATAATTGTGAATAAAGCAGGGCTGCTGGCGTATGCCCAAAGACGTCCTGCATCTGGCTCCTGTTCCACAGGCACAAATAAAGGGTCTGAACTCCAACTGCAATTAACAACGAACTTTCTTAAAGCTCACCGGGCTTGGAGGAAAGGAAAGGACCAGCCAAGAGCACGTGCCGCTCTGATCTTCTCGTTAGGTGGTGACCATTATGGAACATATCGAAGTACTCGCTAAGATGGAGGTTCGCCTTATACACGCATAACGACAAGGCACTGTCAGACACGATGACATTTTGAGTAATGAACTGTCGTTGCTCGAAACCGGCCGTGATAGACTTCGCTGGTAAAGATTTCCCTCTTTCCGTTGCCCCCTGTTACAGCGGATGATGACGATGACAGTTTAAGGGATGCTCAGATAGTTGTGGGTGAATGCACAACCTGTATTATGTGCTCCGCGTCTGCAAAACGATTGGCGCTTTCACCGCTCGAGACGTTGCTGAGTAGACGGCATGAGTATTCGTGCTCCTCCCTGATGTACTACAGCCTCTCACAGTTCTTTATAATCTCCCGGCAGTAGCACTAAACGGCATTACCGTTACGTTAGCACTGCGAACAGCAGACGCGGTAAATGTATCCATGTGGGGAGTGGTTTTTCGCAGATCGATAGATCGATCGACCAATCAATCAATCAATCAATCAATCAATCAATCAATCAATCAATCAATCAATCAATCAATCAATCAATCAATCAATCAATCAATCAATCAAGCAAGCAAGCAAGCAATAAAATGAACGATGGTTATTAACACTTCTAATCTAATTTATTTTCATTTTTACATATAGTGCATATAGGTGTGTTGTGGATATTTTTGTATATGTGTGAGTTCCGCATATATGTGGCTGTTGTTTATTATGTTACCTGGGTACGTGGGAATGCCTCTTCGTCTTGTATGTATGAGAACATTTTGTTGTGTGCCGTTATCATACGTATTTTTCAGTTTTTTATAACGCGCTGGAGGTACCTAAATTTGCATGTGATACAAAACCCGTACGCTTTATGCACCAAATTAGTTTTAACGTGCTTGTATTACTTTGACAACCTCGAATAATTTATCCACATGGCATTTTCTCCCGTTTCTTCTGCAATAACAACAACAACAACAAAATAGGTTTCATCATATTGCTCGAAATTTTGTAACCTCAATCAGGGGAAAGTACGTGCGATATGAAAAAAAAAAGAGTTGTATACAAGCAATTCAGTATTATGAAAAAGAAAGAAGCCTGATATTTTTAGGACGTGAACAACACCAGTGTGTTTTGCATGACTTTCTCAGCAGACGTCAGCTCCGGCACGCAGAAACACCGCTAGTCACGTTAGACTGTACAACCTACGCACCCAGGGAAACAGCCCAAAGGAAAGGGCTAATCGGTGCCACAATGCACGTAAGAAACGCTGCATAATGGAGCCGTTTTGCGTGGCATGCGGCCGGTAATAATGGCTGTGCCATCCTCGTCAATACACGCGAATCAGAAGAAAGTTGCGCCAGATTTTTGCGCAACCTACAACCTTTGCATACGAGATTCCCTGACGTTATGGCTCCCTACACACATCAAGGAGAGGTGCGGCACATCAGGACGTGCCTCTTCGGGAGCCTTTCGTAATGCAGAGAAATAGACGTGGATCTTGGAAAGCGCGGCAGTGTAATGCGCTTCCCATCGCGTCTTATCGCTGGTCTCGCAGCTCGTTTTGGACCGACCCGTTGCTCGAAGCCAAGCCACGGACGTCAAAATGACTTTTTTGTGCACGCCTAGCACTGCACTGCCTCAGCAAATGGCAGGTCTGATTGCTGCCACGTAGTGCATATGTTGTTGCTTGTTTGGTAATGCGTATGTTCGCGTATACAGTACAGCCAGTATAGAATATTTGCCCTTTAGTTGAGTGCGCTGGCATTATAGGTTAGCATTCCTTACCTCGAACCATGGAACAATACACACTGCTCGTCTTATCATGTATCTTGCTATGCACGCGATAACATCTCAGGGGTACGCCTGAATCACTGATTGCACTGTTTTTCCTGTACATGGCAATTACTTGGAGCAAAAAAATCTGGTCAGACAACAGCAAAAAATAGGAGACAGAACTAAGGAGATAGATTAAAGTGATAGATCAAAGAGATAGATCAAAGGGTCTACGCATGATATCGTTCACAGTATAAATAGGGAAATACCATGCAGCCCGTGCATTTTCAAAGTTAGGATCTGAAGCACTCAGGCATTCTTTGGCCTAATTGAACGAATCGTGATGGAATGTAAAAGGCAAAATCGACTCATGAAAAATTCCCCTGCAAAAGCCTGGACAAAGGCGTGTACCTTGACTAACTAAGGCTGACGTCTTAAATGTGCGCCCTTTATCCTCTGCTGTTACCCACTATTTTCATTACCACGAGGCAACTTTCGATGAACCACTACTGGGACTGTTAGTGCCAGACATCTTTAGACATCGTTCAGTGCGCATAAAGAGGGAGATGCCTAGCTTATAAACAATATATGGTATTTCACTTTCAATTTTTTGCATGAGGTAAAAATGCGAATATGTTCGAAAAGGCGGATGAATTCATGCTTGAAAAAAATAAATCTAAGCCAATTCAACCCCAAATGAAAGCTGTGCGAACTGCGGTAGCATTGAATCGCCTGTGGTTCCTTTGTGTATGTGTTCTATTTTCTTTTTCTGCTATTTTCTGTTCTTCTGTGTTCTGTGCTTGGTTTTATCAGCTATTTCGGGCTCCTCTCTGTTCTTTTCGTGTGATTATGTCCTCTTTTCTATCCTTTTTTTGTTTTTTTTTATAGTGATTATGTGATTTCTTTTTTGATTATTTATTTTCTCTTGAATAGACTCCATTCTGCTGTTTTGCTACTGTTTGCCGAGCCGTGCGCGGTGCGTCTCACACCCGACGCTGGCGTTTCCGCTGTCCCTTCGCTGGCTCGGACTGACGAAATTCGCCCTTCGGCGACGCTGACGTTCACGGGCAAGCGCACTGGCGTGCTATACGCGCAGCCTGCTCGGCTGATGCGTATCAAACGTGGGACCTGCCTGGCACCAACGTGAGACTTCGTGACAACACGAGACACGAGACAACGACAAGGCGGCCCCTTAAACAGCTTCGCAGTTAAACGTTTACTCTGACCCAACATGACAAATTAACAACAAAACTGCACAGACGTTTCGACACATATTCAGGTCTCAATTTCAGGATACATGGTACGTATCAGGATTCAAGAAGTGTTCTTTTCCCCCACTTGTGTTCACTGGCCCGCGCCTTGGAATCTTATACGAAGTATGGCTGCCTGGCCTGCGTGTTCACGGGCCGACGCGCCGTACTTCGTATAACATTCCAATTTGTTGCTATCGCATTCATTGCTTTGCCCTTGTGGCGAAAGTGAGAGTTCTTTATCTGGCTTGTTTAAATAAATGTTTTAAGTGCGGAGCAGTTTAGGGGGGACGGGCTGTGGTATTCTGTCGTATGCTGTGATCGCAAGCTGTCGTCGTCGCTTGACGTAACGCAGGCAACACACAAATAACATAGCCATCTGTAGCATATTGAGTGCGCGCTCACACCAAGGAGAAGCCTTCTTCCTCTTGTTCTTCGAGCGCCTTGATGATGATAGGTTCGGAGCACTTTAGGGGCCCGGGCTGTCGTCACTTCGTGTAACGCAGGTGAGACCGCGTATAAAAATAGAAAAAAAAGAGGAAGCAAGCGCGAAATAAAGAGAGAAAGGGAAAAAATAGGTAGACAATAGAAAGAGCAAAAAAAAATAGATAAAGAGAGATGAAGAAATAAATAGAAATAAAAAGAGCAAAAAGACAGACAAAATTGGGGGGAAAAAAAGCAAAAAAAAAAAGGAAAACCGAAGGCAAACAAAAAAGGCTGCCAAACTTCGCACTTCCTTCCGACTTGACACCACTAGTGCGAAGTTGCCTTAATATTTAAGGCGAGATAGGTGCCTAGGTGTGAATGCAGCTACTCTTCTTACATAATAGTTTGCGTTGTGAAAATGTCAGTAACCATGCAACCATACAAGATTGATAAATATTGATGCCAAAGACAGTATTGCTGTCTTTGGCACTCGTTCCGTTTATTAACGTCTCTCTGGGCGAATGCGACCGCTGTGAGACATCTCATAAGGTGGATGCGACGTTCCTTGTTCACGGCAACATTTTTTTAAAGCAGTGGGGGGCAGACAGTGGATCTAATATTGGCCTCCAGATGAATTCGGTCACTCTTACGAGAACTCAAAATACCTTCGGCAACCACTCGCGCCTGTATACAATGAATAAAGCCGCAGTTTGAAGTGTTTTGCATGTTATGAAGTACATATCTCTTTTGTTTCCCGCTTTTTCTGAGTAGTGTAATCCCGTGCGCAATTTTTTTTTTTCATTCATCGTATCACGACATTACTTTATGGTCACTGTATTATAGTATTCTACAAACGTTACGTGCTTTACCATGTGTCGCCATACTGCACCAAGGGGGTCCCCTGAAGCTACGTGTGCGGCATTTTTGCCTCATCCCCTTCCATTTACCACTAAGTTGTACGCGTGTGTAAATGAAAATTAATAAATCTCATCAAATGAAATCTTTCTACCGGTGCGTTTAGAAGGCTGAAGTCAGGGCTTTGTTGGCCACTTGCTTGCTATGGGCGTGCACCGAGCAATTTTGTCGGGGTTTTACGTGCCAATACCACGATTTGGTTATGAGAGACGCTGTAGTGGAGGGCTCCGGAACTTTTGGCCATGTGGTGCACCTAAACGTGCACGTAAATCTAAATACATGGGCCTCAAGCATTTTCGCCTCCATCGAAAAATGCAGCCACCGCGGCCGAGAATCGATCCCGCTACCTGCGGGTCAGGAGTCGAGCACCGTAACCACTAGACTACCGTGGAGGTCGATGTAGTTTTGCTGTCGGAATAACTAAATAAATAAATAAACTGTCATTAAGAGGTCAAACGGAAATCTCAGGAAGAGGGAAGACTGGAGGAGAGAGGGCGCAAAGAAGTGACGCGAAGGACGATTTCACTTTCCCACTGACGCGGCCGAGTTGAGAGCCCTCGTCATTTGATACATGTTATTCTTTGTCATCTTCCGGGCACTTTCTGAGCGATGTGTTGTACCATCCTTTCCTTTTTTTTAGTATTTCTCCTTTGTTTTTTGTTTTTTCATGTTCAGGTGGGCGGGTGTTGGGCCCAGTTCATCAGTCGGCGATAGCAATAGCTGTTGAAAAAACATTAATTTGTTCGAGTGTGCACACGTGTGCGTTTACAGATTTACAATTGGTTAAGGGATGCCCTTTTGTCAGTGAAATAAAATCAAGTGAGCAGATGCTTTCGGGAGGAAGTGCGGTAGTTTTCTTTGGACAGATGGTAACATTTGCTACTTTGGGCTCAGGGCTAGCGGTCAGCCGGAGCCCTATGAAGGACATGGAGGCCAACCTGAACAAACCCCTTCACTAATGGAGGCAGCTAGCCCTACTGCTAGCTGTCCTAGTGAGCACTAAAGTGCCGAGCGTGAAGCTCTCTAGGTTGCTCTTCATCCTCTTCTTTTAAAGACGATGGTCTTTCTCGGGATACTTCAACGCAGAAATCTTGGTCTGTCTGTCTGTCTGTCTGTCCGTAACCCGATTAAGATACTCGGCCAAAGTTTAACTACTTTCTGAACGCCCAGCCAACTTGAACAATCGTTTGCGAGCATACTTGTGAACATTGTCGATCAAAAAGCAAATATTACGCATATCTGAGGCGCAACAACAATACGGAAGTATTAAGTGGTGTGTTCTTTTATAGAAAATACATAGATACTTAATTCTAAAGACCCTATTGTTTCTTAGGCTGCGCTGAAAATGCAGGGCTGCCTCGCAAAAGCGAACAGCCGTCGTCTATCTCCGAGTTCGCGCGAAGTGCCGCGTGTTTCATCCGACGCACGATAGCTGGCGCAGTCTGCCCTCGTCGCTGCAAACAAGAGAATCTCTTTTCGTGGTAGCTCTGCGCGACTTCTCAGCTTTTTTACACGGTGCCAAAAACACCGCGCTTGCGGCGAGAAGACGCTTGGTCATGCCAGGACGGAAATGGTCGAGAACAGCATCACAGGTGGCCGCGGATGAGACCAGGACTCATATAGTACGACCGGCAGAAGACTATCGTCTTTCGATGACATTTGCAGCGAAGCACGCAGATACGCGGCCAACTTTTCTTGCTGGCAGCCGCCAGTGGCTCCACACTACAAAGGTACTTTTTTCGCGGAACAAACAAAACGCTGAGACTATGTTCAGGTTAACTCCTTACGTATGGCGCAATACCGCTGAGATGAGGGGATGCCGGGCCCATGACTATAGATTGTTCGAGCAGAAGACGACCAGAGAGCTAGAATACCGGCAACCATGAATTAATCTTACGTGGTGTTTCTGTCAACCGTGGGTAAACACAGGCAGCCAGATTGTGAGGCAGGCCAATTCACTTCGCCAGTTCTTGTTGTCAGAGCGGAACATGGATAATCAAGTTCACCCGGGTTCCAAACTGCCGCCTTCTATTACGGCACGGAACCGTTTCTTTTGATCGTTCTTTCGTTCTGGTTTAGTTGGTGGATCCACATTCAAAACAAACGTCGCCGGATGAGGGCAGCCCGGTAAGTTTGCCTGAAAGCCCAACTATTCACGTCCTCGGGGAAACATTGTTCTCCAAGCGACGGTTTAGCTCAAAGAGCAACAAATGTCCTGCAAGCAAGAGGGTAACTTGGTCAGGGCCAAGACTTCCAAACTGTGCTACAACGTATGCTTGAGGCAGCCCGTTCGTACTTAGAGCGCCCCTCACCAGAACATACAAAAAAAAAAACAGCCCATTGTTCTTTCCTGGCGTTTGTCGTCTTCCTGGCGCACTTCGTGACGCAAGAACAGTGATTCACGTGACCTCTATAGAGTACATACTCTTGGACGGTCCATATACGCGAAGTATCAGATGTGAATTGTCTCCTGCGCTGTTTTCCCACGCAGTCGCCCATCCGTTCTTCCTTGTCTCGCATGACAATTGTGAGCGCTCAACTGATTTCACTTCATTTTGTGTGTTTACGACTGCGCAAGCGGAGATAACAGCGTCTAGCCGAATAGCGCTTGGTGGCACACACGCACGGACTCTATCATAAACATGGAGGAGCACGGTAGCGAAGAATGAATGGGCCAAGTATGCGGGGGAATTCGACGCGGCCGGTGGGAGTAGACTGTCCGCACGGTTCTTGGGTCCTTTCATGTACGACGAACGGTGGCCCATTTCCGGATCAGGAAGACATTTCCGGTTGCCGTAATACGGTCATTTCGAGTGGAGAAACCCCTCGTGGCAGAACGTTAGGCTCCTCGGCACATCGCTCTCGCAATTTCCCGCGTCGGATGGCTCCCCTTACGCAACATCTTCTCCGCTCGGCCGAACGCCGCGATGACGTAACAAGCGACGTGGTCCTTCTACCGAAGTTTCTTCACGAGCCTTGTGATCCGAGTGACAAGTCAGACGATCGCGGGTAACTTTTCTTGTTTCAATTTTTCCTTCGCTGAGCCAGTTTTGCCTTACTACGTCCTGCGACGCTTTACTGTTCTTTTGGCTGCCATGGTGTCGTTTTTTTTTTCGTTCTTGCCGGCTGCTATCTACTCAACCAACTGTGGCCACAAAAAAAGCGCTTGGTCGCACCGATAGACATACGCTTTCGCGCTCGCTCACTCACTCACTCACTCACTCACTCACTCACTCACTCACTCACTCACTCACTCACTCACTCCACTCCCACTCACTCACTCACTCACTCACTCACTCACTCACTCACTCACTATTCACCACTCACCACCACCACCACCACCACCACCACCACCACTCACTCACTCACTCACTCACTCACTCACTCACTCACTCGGGGGACGACGACGAAGTGATTCTGTTATAGAACGCTTGTACCTGTGTCTCGATTTTTCGAATTGTTTTCCAGCACCTTGGGAGCTACCGCTCCCTCTATGCGAGAATGGATGAAGAAGCCTCCAAAGACCTTCCTGGCGGCCAACCGTCACGTTCGGTAGCGTCAAGGAAACGTGGGAACGCTTCAAGCGGCACAGACAGCGAGGCAACCGAGTTCTACTCGGACAACGTTGACTCATCGGACGACGATTTCACGGTCGTCAGGAGCCGAACTGCCAAAAGAAGACTTCTGCGAACATCATCGTCCGCAAGCGTATCCACCGTGACGACTACGCCACAGCGCTGGCCACACACTATGCTCTTCATGGCCATGGATCCTACGACCAATTTACGGCGGCTAAACAGGCAAGTCCTCTCTGCCTTTCTCGAGGGACTCGTGCCAAATGAGATTAAAGACGTGAGGATCAACCCCCGGAAGAATGTACTCGCAGTAGATGTTCTGCACCGGAGTGCATTGCAAAGCCTACGGAACGTGACAGAAATCGACAATGTCAAAGTGAGATCAGTGATTCCGACAGGCGGTAACGGCAGTGTTGGCGTCATTTATGATGTCGACGTCTCCATCCCATCTGCCGACTTTCCGATTTTAATAAAGCCATGTACAGAAGGCGCCCTCATCACGCACATCGCAAGGCTTGGTCATTCAAGTTGCCTGAAGCTTGTGTTTGAGGGAGACAGCCTTCCGACACATGTCAAAGTTGGCCATGTTCGCCACCAAGTCCGTCCATACATACCGAAGCCCCTTCAGTGCCACAAATGCTTCAAGATAGGACACGTAAAAGGTGTCTGTACCAGTACTGTGGTGTGCCCGCGGTGTGCTGAACCTCATACAGAAGACGCCTGCCACGCGACTGTGTTAAAGTGCCCCAACTGCCATGGTGCACATGAAGCATCATCTAAGGATTGCCCGCGCTTGCCCGGAACGAGCGCGCGGTACTCAAACGTATGGTGCGCGACAATTCAACACACAGAGAGGCGGCTGCTACTGTCAGGCGACGACGGCATCGTCACCGCCGAAGATCATCACGACACGTCGCATCTGCCCACAGAGACACGCACTCTTCCGTCAAAGGAACTGACCACCAACTGCCACGTTTTGCGAAGACGGAAACAACAAAAGCAAAGGCAGGGGCACCTCGTGAAGAGTGGCCCTCGCTTCCACAAGCACCAATCTGCTTCAGAGCATCATCGATTCCCGCCGACCTCTACGTCCTCACGAGCCGCTGGATTCAAATACGACTGAAGATCGCCAAGTGATAGTCATATTGCAATCGCTTATGAGCGCAATGCGCATTCTCTTAAGCAACATGAAGACCCCGTCTGCGCAGAGCGCGTGCTGCAGGTGCTGGATACTTTGACTCCGGTGCTTGCAGCTCTAGGGTAAAACCATGGCCCGCGAGATGCGACCGTTTCAAGGAGGAGGTCAAGGAATTCAACTGTCTTTCAGTGGAACGCAAGAGGACTTAAGGCTCGCATGTCCGACTTCAGACAGTATGTTTTCACCAACCAGTTCCTCATCATTGTGATATGCGAGCCCAACCCTGTCAGCTCCCTTAAGACCGTCCGGATATGAATGCTTCATGTCCTCTACTCACGGAGAATGCAGCAAGGTTCTTGTGTTTATACGCCGCGACTTGACTTACGTTCATCACCCAGTACCACCGGACGAAGAAAATCAATACGTATGTCTGACAGTGAAGAAGAACAAGATCACATTCACAATTCTCGGAGCCTACTTATCTCCATCAACTCGTTTAAATTACGAGCGCTTAGGCGGAATTTTGAGATCGACTCTCCCCAGCCGTGGGTGATAACTGGCGACTTCAATGCCCACCATTACTTATGGGGAAGCTCCAGGGTCAACACTACAGGTAGACAGTTGGTGTCACTTGCCTCTGAATACGAACTTTGCCTCTCTAATGATGGAAGTCCTACTTATCTGCATGGACCAGTGTACAGTAGTTGCCTGGACCTTACCTTTGTCTCACGTTCGTTCGCCAGAAGAGTGCACTGGTTTTCCGATTTGGAAACGCGTGGTAGCGACCACATTCCAACTTACCTGAAGATTGAAGGTTTGACTAGCTCCAAGTCCTCCAGAGCCATCCAGTGCACCGACTGGCGAAAATACAAGTCAATCATGGAGGACTGTTGTGATGGTTCACCATTCAACCTAGTGGACGCAATGAAGAGCGCCCTAAAGGCTACCACGCGCTCATTTTCGATGAGTTCCGCACGCACCGACTTTGACATTGAGCTCGAGAAACTTCGTGCGATTCGTCGCCGTGCGGAACGAAGATATAGACGCACAAGTCAATTTATGATTTGAGATTGGCCGAGACGCACACAGAAGAAAATACAGCGTCATGAACAAGCTGCTTCGCGCCGATGGGCATCCTTTTGTGAGTCCCTCGATCCACGTAAGCCTTTGTCGCTCATATGGAGGACTGTACGTGGTCTGCATACAACCTTTGGACAGCGCTACCCGTTCAAATCTCTGGCACTTCATCTACAATGTTCGGAGATCGACGTCGCAGAATCTTTCTGTAGAAGGATTGCCGGCGAACCAAATTCCGCAGGAACGGGGGATGGGAACGCCCTGACTGCCCACTAGCTTCACGTGGTCCTCCCCGCATGGTGTGTCCATTTCTATAGACAGAACTGAACGCTGCGCTAGCTTTGTGTAGACGTTCTTCCAGCGCCGGGACCTGACGGCATTACCTATCGTGCTCTCTGTCACCCCTGGGAGATCAAGCTCGGAAGGCACTACTGCTGTTATACAATGACTCCACGGCAGACCGGTATGGTTCCACAAGAATGGAAATCAAGTCGCCTGATTCCACTCCTCAAAGCTGGCAAGTCACCGTTGGTCATTTCCTCCTACCGACCAATTGCGCTCGCTAGCTGTGTGGGAAAAGTGATGGAACGAATGATCTTAACGCGTCTGAATGGAAAATACTTAGAGCACTATGAAATCTATCCAGATGCTATGGCCGGGTTCAGACGTGGCCGCTCGTCAATAGACAATGTAGTTGACTTGGTGACATACGTCCAACACCAGAAGGCCAGCAAACGATTATCTGCTGCTCTGTTTCTAGACGTCAAGGGGCCTACGATAATGTCACGCACGAAGCCATCCTCGACGCATTAGAAGCTGTAGGACTCGGTGGCAAGATCTATAAGTGGGTTCATAGCTACTTGCAGACGAGATCGTTTCACGTGCAGACAGAGAATGGCCCGACACCCGATCATTACGGCAGCCGAGGAGTCCCTCAAGGTGGAGTGCTAAGCCTGACCTTGTTCAATCTGACCCTCATTAGACTAGTCGACAACCAGCCTAGTAGCGTACGACTCTCCATTTATGCTGACGACATCTGTATATGGACGTCAGCTGTGACGCGGCTTCAACTTCGCGCTCGACTTCAGAAGGCAGTCACAGAGACATCGCGCTACCTGCGTAATCAAGGACTCGAGATCGCAAGTGAAAAGTCTGTCGTGGCATTCACCAGAAAGCCAATGTCCGTGTATGGCGTATCAATTAACGGGCAATGTGTGTCGTACAGCAGGAGTCACAGATTTTTGGGTGTTATAATCGACAGAGACCTGTCTTGACCCCACACGTCAACTACGTGAGAAAGCGGCTGACATCTACCTGTCACTTGTTCAAGTTCCTTGCAGGGAAAAACTTGGGGAGTGTCTATACACTCTATGTTACAGCTGTACCGGGTATTGTTTATCGGGTTCCTGCGATACAGCCTTCCTGCAATATCCAATACTTGCAAAACGAACCTGCGCACGATCCAAAGCATCCAAGCCCAGGCTCTTAGGATATGCCTTGGTTTACCACGCTGTGCATCAACCGCTGAAACCATCGCAATTGCTCAGGATTATTCAATCACGACGCACATTACCGTTGAGACCATGCGTACCTACCTCAGGCAATATGCCAGGAACCCCTCCCACCACCTGGCAAGCCTCGCGGCTGAAAGGCCCCGTACGCCATTTAGTAAAACTGTCTATGCCCATCGCGCATCGTTTACAACAGGGTATGCGCCTGCGGAGAAGCCGGACTTTCCTCCGTGGTGCTTGTACCTTCCACAAGTACGTCTCGAAATTCCAGGACTGCAGAAGAAATCAGCGTTACCTGCCCCAGCATTAAAGCAACTGAGCCTATTTTTCTTGCACGAAGCCTACAACAACCACGTGCACATCTACACCGACGGGTCGACCACTGTGTCCAGTTCTGGTGGTGCGGTGGTGATACCAGCACGAGAAGTAACACTACGGCTCAAACTATCTCACGTAACAACATCTACGGCGGCAGAACTTGCGGCTCTGCGTTGTGCCCTAGAGTACATCGATTCTGGAGAGGCCGTGCAAATG
>JALIZH010009623.1:0-77500 GCA_030522465.1 Rhipicephalus appendiculatus | reverse complement strand
AAACATTGGGTAAATCCCACTATCGCCACCGGTCCACCGAAAATGAAGGCCTGCAGTTAACCCAACAAATGGCTGACTACGTTAGAGGAGTTCAAGCACCCTTCCCTACATGCTGTAGGGAAATGAGACCGGGCATGTAGGAAGAAGAAGGAGAAGAAGAAGAAAAGAAGGACCCTTTTCAATTATGGTATAAGCTCAAAAATAATTCCCTAAACCCTGAATTTTAGGTCCTTCGTTCTGCTCAAATTTGCAGATTTGCTTGTTTGTTCTTTTTTGCCTGTAACGGGTGCACCCCCTATGCCACTGCTGCATAAAGCAGAGCCAACAACCTGCATCTATGATGTTTCACAAAAGCGGTGGTGAAACTCTGCTCCAAAAGTTTCACACGTAAAACGAGATCCTGTGACGGGAAATAACAGAAACATATACGACAATTACAGGTGTCACTGGCGTTTAAAATGCTCACAATTGCATAAAACACTTGGAAACCGCGGTCTGCTACGACTTGACACTTGCAACTGCTAGAACTGTCAAAGTGACTTCCTTCGTTTTTAATATTTGTCAAAAGCAGTAATAATTAAAGGCTGACGGTAGACGTTATTCTCTATGTAGGCAGTTGTGCAAGATGCAAAGGCTATTTTTGAAGCTTTGTCTCTTTAAAGCATGCACCAACTGTGACATTACTGCGTAAGGCAAACCAGACATTTTATCGGATTTCTCCAAACGAGAAATAATCAAATATATAAGGTTTGAAGCATAGGCACAACGCTCCCAAACCTAAGATAAAAATTTACATTTATGCATATAAGCCAGAAACACTTTCTTTATAATGGCTTTGCTTGAAAATTGTACTCAAAACATGACTTATGAAAACCTTCGTGACGTGTCGTTCAACAGTCCTGTAACAATCCTGTAACAACAGTAACAATCAGTCCTGTTGTCTCGCTCTTGTGATTGTTATTCTGTGCGCTCAAGTTTCCCGTCCAAATTAGAACACTTAAGCTCGGGACCAAGAAAATTCACGTGCGTTAAAAAGCTTTCAGAAGATGCCGACCCTTGTGTCGAATAATCTCCGATAGTTCTGGCAGAAACGATAGGGAAGCGTGAAATCTGCGATTAGCACATTGACCCGCTCCGTAGTGTCACCCACCGCGTAAAACATTAGTGAGAGTGGGAAAGTGATCGTAAATTGGCATTAGCTTTCCCGGCCGGGGATCACCGCTATCTTGCCTCGAGCGCAGTGAAAGCACTACTGTGCATCCTTGCTTTGCGGGACAAGGCCACAACTTGTCCCGGAACATACGAGGGTGTTGCCTCGCGTAAGAAACACAGAAAGAACACGTCCGGGCGGGACTCCTTGCTTTAGATACAGCTCGGAGAAAATAAATGACCCCGTGTTAGCTTTCGAAAGCGATCGGAAGAAAGGAGAGAAGAGGCAGAGATTTACGGAGTCACGGCATTGGCCTTATCGGTTACGCGCACGCTGTCGCGTGAGGCTTTGTGTGTTCCGATGCGATTCGAGGGGTCAAAGCGGCGAAACCACTGGCGACGATTTTCCTAAGAGTGCAACGCGCCTTACAGACTTCAACCTTCCCGTTCACCTCTCTTTGTTTGGGGTAGTTTCTTCGGGCGATTCCTGATAGCACAATCGACTACTTGATCTTCCACACGTGCAAGGACCAAGAAAAACTTAAAGTGCAAACTTGCTGTATTACATATGCTATTATAACAGCGAGAGAGAACAAGGACAGATATCTAAACCAGGCTAACATTCTAGCTGGTAACAGTGTTTTGGGGCATGAAAACTTTTGAAAGGCCCTTAAAAGCAACCTCTGAAAATATGAAGAAGGAGCGAGTTATTCCCTCCTGGCGTTTTCTTACTATTCCGACCCTGCCACCTTCACTCACAAGCGTTTATACGATAAATGTTTTCTCTCTCTGTCTAACTGCACTCTAACAGCATTTCCATAAACACGCTAATGAAAAGTCGGTGCTCGTTTGGGACATGGACCTTTTTCAGTGATACTTGGAATAAAGGCTCAAGATGACAGACGCGTTCTGTGTCCGCCTATTCCTGTTTGCAGCCAACTTTTCCTGTTTGTAGTTGCGCCTAGCACACGAGGCCTTTTTTTTTAAATCAAAATAGTGTTTCACTTCTCGAGCCGATCTTCTTGTCACAGAACCAGCATCGAGGAAGTTGTGTGCCTCTCACGTCAACGTCAATGTCAAGGCAAGCCATCTTAAGAAACAGCAAGAGAGCGACAAAGGACACTCACTCCGAAATTGTCCGATAAGCACATATAAAAAATACAAATAACTTCAGCAGAGCGACAACCGGAGCGCAGGAATCCCTGACGCGGAAGGATTACGCCTGCGGTAAGAAGGAAAAGATAATCCGCAGCTGGCATATCCTCATCAGCCGGCTGGAGATGGCAGATTGGAGCACGCCGTGGTAATTAATCCCACGGGACCAGGACTTCTCTTATGCCGTTGCTTGTGGTCAGCGCTCGGGCGTTGCGGAAGAATGTGGAAGGTAATGCAGCGAGATAACTTCCCTAGAAATGGCGGCGCCATTTGAACTGTCTCAAGGTTTCTTATCTGACGATGACGCATGACTGGCAGAAAAAAATGCACCGCGCAATATTTTGGATTAGTAACAGAACGTGATAGCCTTCGACAGGCGGCGCAATTTTGACTCCTGTGTCATTTTTTTTCCATTCGGTAACGAGGACGAAGAAATGCTCGGTGTGTCAACACGTCGCCGATTATTGGCCAATCGCCCAAGGTAGGCATGTGTCATACTTAGCCGTGCAGTAGCACAAAACATCCCACGAGATATAGAAAAAAGAAATGGTAGAATGGAGGTAGTTTGTGCACCTGACGTAAAAGCATCGTGCATGCAAGGACATGAACCGTTGGGCTAGTATGTGGCATTTCTAAGGACTATTAGCGAAATAGTTGTCAAGTGTAAAACTATGACAAAAGGAACACAAGATTGACATGAAAGGAACTCTTTTCTGTTACTTCTGTGTCATGTTCATCGGTGTAGCTTTTGATCGACAATTTTTTCACCCATTGATCCTAGAAATATACGCCGGACATTAAGCCACTTTCTAAGAAATGCCTAAACGGCACTCTGCAGAATCACATCGCTTTTTAGGTGCTTGCATGACATATAGCTCGTACGAAACGTACACAGATTACTAGGGGCACATATCAAACCGTCTTTTGAAAATAAGAGTTTTGTCTACTACATAAGGTATTACAAAGGAATGGACTGTTGCACACGTGATGATCAGACCATTCTATAGAAGTCACTGAATACATCTAGGATAATAACAAAAACTTATAGGAGAAAGGAAAACGCGGATGTTAACTAGACGCGCGTACGGTTGCTACCCTGCACCGTATGTGTACTTTGCTGAGTAAACGTTCAAAACCTGTCTCACCTGACATGACAGTGAGTTAAATCCTGAGGGTCTTGTGGGCCAAAAGCACAATTTGATTGTGAGGGACGACATATACTAGTAGACCCTGGATTAATCTGACCCATGTGGTCTCCTCTAGCGTGAATTTAATAGGCATGGACGAATATTCGGGTGCTTCAAATGTTTGAACACACATTACAGCATTCGAATTAGCTTTGACACGAATTCAGATTATTGAAATGGACGTACATATACATATTTGACTGCACATAACCCCGCTGTAAAGATTGTTTTGCTGCAGCGAAAAATGCTACGCCACGAAATTACTCGTCCAGGGGAAATGCCCACTGCCGCAAAGCCTGACTTCACGGTTAACTGCTCATACTATCTTAACCTCAATTAATCATTTTTTAAACTTAAAAGCACGTTATACGGACTTATGTGAGTTAAGTTTGGTAAGTTATAAAAATTAATATTTTGTACCAGTAAGTTGCACCCTACTGCTATTAAAATCTTGTTACTATTCAAATTTGCTTCCTCTTCACTTTAAACCGAAAAAAACGACATTCACAAATGTCTGGTTCAAATTGTTAAAAATATTGTGCAAGTTAGTTGGGTCATGACAAAAATTGTCATTTTTCTTAATAACATGTGATATGTACCATTCGAGCTATTCGATTCGAAATTGTTCCGACCAAATCACCATTCGCTTCGATTTTGCTTATAACCTCAAACTTACTATTCACCCATCCGAAGCATTTAACTCGAAATATACAGGTCTTTGTGCCCCGACAGAACTTTGAGCAACGCAGCCGGAAACCGAACATTAGCCGCAAAGCTACTACGCCGGGATCCGATGATGAGTGGAATGCAACGTGGCACAGCTTCTAGGTATAGCGTTAGCTACTGCGAGGAAAAGGTTGAAGTATACAGGTATATACCAGCTGCATCTTACCGGTACTTACCTACGGAACAGAAAGCTGGAGGCTTACAAAGAGGGTTCAACTGAAATTGAGGACGACGCATCGAGCGATGGAAAGGAAAATGATAGGCTGTAACCTTAAGAGACAGAAAGAGAGCAGAGTGGGTCAGGGAACTAAGGGGGGGTTAAGGATATCATAGCTGAAATCAAGAAGAAGAAATGGACATGGGCTGGGCACTAGCACGTGGGCAGGATAACCGCTGGTATATAATTAAGGGTAAGTGACTGGATTCCAAGAGAAGGCAAACACAGGAGAGGGAGACAGAACATTAGGTGGGCAGATGATTAAGAAGTTAGCAGGTATAACGGGGCAGCAGAAAGCACAGGACCGGGTTGATTGGCGGAACATGGGAGATGCCTTTGCCCTGCAGTGGGTGTAGTCAAGCTGATGAAGATGATACAGGTCGACAGCTAAGGCTATGTAGCCTAACGAGTGTCGCGAAAAGATAGTTTACACCTGACGCGAGTGGCAGTAGTTGTTTCAAAGAGCTAGTTGTTTTTGGCATAAAAACAAAGTGTCTCAGTTATTATTGTCTTATTGTTACAGCATCGTGCTGCTGCGTTCGATGACAGAGACAGGATTGCCGCAATAGGTCACGCATACATATATATATATATATATATATATATATATATATATATATATATATATATATATATATATATATATATATATCTTTTTTTTTTTTTTTTTTTTATTGAAGACACCCATAAAGAGACGAGAGAGGGACCTACCAGCCGTGAAGGGCCTGGAACGGCTGGAAAAATGAACGCACATCTTACCAATTCCATTGCCATCGACAATTAAAACTATTAATCAAGTAGAGACGGTTGCTTAATGCAGTAATGGCTGTACGTTGTTTCTAGTTAATAAAGCTCTACAACATCGGATGAAACGAAGATAAAGAACTCCTGGGAAAATTCCACTTTTTTCGTTCATTCACAGCCAGCGCCTAGCACCAGTAGACTTAATGCCATAAGTTAGCATGCGCGGGTTTATTGGCAAGCTGCCGCCTTGGTACAGAGGTCACATGCCACGCGAAGCCCTCTGGCAAAAAGACTGTTCTGCACTCGCTACCTTGTTTATGAGTGGCGCTGCCTAACACTCCCAGGGATTACACTTCAGAAATGCCTAACGAAGTGGACGGGGAAGCGCCTTCTGTCGTAGATCAATTGGTAGAGCATCGGAAACGTGATTTGAAGCTTGTGAGTTCGGATCTCACCAAGAGAAAGGGTGATTTTTCGTCGACTTTAGTTCATTTCAATTTACTTCATAATTATTGCACTATAGTTACACAGAACAATTAAGCTCCTCTTTTTTTTCCCTGGCCCGTCTGTTGGATTAATTTGGCTGTGTCTAACGAAGAACACGAGCCCCTCGAAAAATTTCCTTGCGTTCACTCTACTACGCGAGGTGACATCGCTAATTGGTTCACGTAACTTTGGTTCTTCTGGCACGTCAGTGGGGTCCGGAATCTAAGGGCACCTTTCCTGCCTTGTTACATTAGATACAGTGCAGGAAGGCGAATAAAATCAAATCAATCAGTGTAGTTGCTGCTTGAGATATACACTCCGTGAATGGCTTCAACCTTGTCTGGGATAACCTACACTTATTTCATGCGTGCAACACCGAAGACGAGGAGAACATCAACAACAGCGCAAATCGCCGACGTCAGAGAACGCCCCTTGTGCGCTGCGTCATGACCGAAATGAAAAATGAGGTCGGTCGCTTGTGAACTAATTTCTGTTGCTTCGGCGAAAATTTGTGCGGCGAGTTCATCGCTCAGCCTGGCTTTCCTGCATCGCACTTTTGCGCTCTCGTTATAGCTTGCCGCGTGCGCTGAACGCCATTAGTTTACCGGTGGGAAAGTCCGCCGTCATTTATTTGCACCCTGCGCCGCATAACACCCTAACTCTGGCGAATTTCAACCGCTCGCAAGTGGGCTTAGCCTTTCAGCCTAGAGAAAGTATTCGACAGTATATATAAAGTGAAACTAATAAACGGGGAGTGAACGCGTCTTCCGCGCACAACCTAAAATATTCTGGAGAGATCATTATGGGTTAAGAGAAGTAAATAACTGGTGCAGAGAGAAAGGCCTGCTCCCTGAATGCGGAGAAAAAAAAGTTAAAATAAGATAAAATGCAAGCGCACAGGCGTCATAAGCCAGCGCAGGATTAGAAAGCCACTGCCGGGAGGCAGGGTGGAAGAAAGCGGCATCGCGTTCCCAGCAAGCGTCGGGCGCATAGAATCAACGCTTTGCTTCATTAATCTTCATCAGTAACCGCCGACTGGCTTCCTCCCTCTACAGGTATCTCGTAAAATTAAATCGTTTCATTATATTGCACACCTGCGCCAGTAGATCCTCTCCATCTTTCAGCGTAATACTATGTCGATTTTCTTCTATTACCGTTGTCTTAGAACGCCTTAATTCTTTTAAGTGAGTTCCTCGCGTACAGTCCCAAAGATGAGGCTTAAAGTGTTCGCGACTTGTCCTTCAGCACAATGGGCACAACGTTTGAACATTTGCGGTGGTCTTTGCTACCCGTGTGCGATATCATTTACTAATTGGCAGTGGCGATGGCTGTATTGCGGATGGTTCTGAAGATAATGGAAATATGCGAAGACAAACATAATGTCTGTGACATTATGTCCATTTCAGGGCATATCTTTCTTATACGTTGTGATGGTTTTGTTCGATATGGGCGTGTGAGTGTGCTTTTTTCCATATGTGTGCTTGTGTGTTTTATTTTCCACAAACTGCTCTTTGTTTTTCCTTTGTTAAGATGTATGTTTGAATATTCACTCAAGGGCTGAGGTAGCCGGAGCCTTACTAGTGCGCGAACATCTCCTTACATATCATATCAATTATAAAAAAAACACATAAACATAAATTACACGAGCTCTTTATTGCGCATCCTCGCATTAACATATTGAAGTGTCAGGACGTCCGCCTCCGTAGTATAGGGATTGCGGTGGACGGCTGCTGACCAAAAGGTCGCGTGTTCGGTCCCAGCGGCGTCGGTTGCATGTTAATGGAGGCGAAATGCTAGAGGCCCGTGTACTAGGGCGTTGTCAGTGCACGTTAAAGAACATAACATGGTCGAGATTTCTGGAGGCCCTCTTCTACGGCGTGCCTCATAATCATATCATAGTTTTGGCTCGTAAAACACCCGATATTATTATTATTATTATTATTATTATTATTATTATTATTATTATTATTATTATTATTATTATTATTATTATTATTATTAATTTTTATTTAAAGGTCAGCGAGAAAGCGGTATTTTTAGAACGATTCAACCAAGCCTAAAAAAAATTCGGCAAAGACGTGGGCGTTGATAAATGATCTCCGAGGCAAAAAGATCCCACCCACTGATTTATTCGAATCGTTTACCGAGAAAACAGAGATAGTGGTTGATAAGTTCAATCACTTCTTCGCACGTTTTTCTAAGAATGCGCATGCTCATAAACGCGCTTGCACGCTCAAACAATCTGTCCTAGCCTCTGCTTATTTGCCCATGCTGTCGAAGGAAGATCTCAGGAGAATAATTTTTAGTTTTCGTCCCAATAAGCAACCAGGAATCGGTGGGGTAGCTGTTGCCACGCTACGGAGGAACTTGGAGCATTAGCAGAAATGTTGAATGGATTTTTAGCCAGTGCATCTATTCCCGAGAAATTAAAAACAACAATTGTTAAGCCGCTGTATAAAGCAGAAAAAAAAGATGATATAGAAAATTACAGACCAATTTCTATTTTACCAATATTCTCCCAGATCCTAGAAAAATGTCTGCTTGAATGTATGACGTCCTTTCTAGTAAAACTTTCGGTACTAACACCTCGGCAATTTGGATTCACTGCAAACCGCAGTACTATAACATTATTAGAGGAGTTCAGCGATGAAATATATTCGGCTCTAGACAAGAACCTTTTTTGCTGTGCTTTGTTCTTGGACTTGGCAAGAGCATTCGAAACTGTGAACCATGACATTTTATTAGAAAAGCTATTTCGTTTGGGCTTCAGGGGACCTTTTTTTTTTATGTGCTCCATAATTACCTGCAAGACAGTTCACAGGTGGTTAAGGGAAGTAAAGAAGTAATTAGTAATAGAAAATATGTAACAGCCGGTGTGCCACAAGGATCTGTGTTGTCACCGTTGTTATTCAATTTATTTATGAATGACTTTCCCTCAGGCATTTGTACAGCTAAAGTGTATCAGTATGCAGATGATACGGTGCCACTAACCCGTCATATACGTTATGAAGGAGCTATTCACGCTCTTCAAAGTGCTATTCATAAGACAATGCTATGGTTTGAAGAAAATTGTTTAATTGTTAATAAGAAGAAAACCAAACTCATCTGCTTTCGAAGCCCTTTAAAAATACAAAAAATAGATATGCCATTTTTTCTTCATACCAATCATTGCAATCCATGCAAATGTACTGCAGTAGAATATGTCGAGTCATTCAGATACTTGGGTGTTATCTATCACAGTGGTATGTCTTGGCAGCATCACATGTCATTTATATGTTCCAAATTGAGAAGTGTTGCATGTCTGCTTTTTAACATAAAGAGCTTGGTATCTCTCCCAGTGAAGAAAATGATAGTTCGCGCGCTAGCATATAGTGTTCTGAGATATGGTATCACAATTTTCGCTTTTTGCTCCGAGCGCTGGAAAGCACGGATTGACAGGCTACTTCAAAACATTCTAAAAAGTGTTGCTTACGGTAGTAAGCTAGATACCAAAACTATTTTTTCATGATTTAGGATTTTGTATGTTCCAGGATTTATTTACCAGAACAGTCATTCTGAGATACAATTGGTGTGATGATTTCAAAGTACCTCATGTTGCGCGTCGACCGCTGAGAGAACAAAAGCGTTTCACTGTACCGCGGTCTTTTACCAGATATGGGGAAGCGTGTAGAAGTGTACACATCCCTAAAATCTTCAATGAACTACCTGAAGAGTTTTTTTCGGCTACGTCAAAAAAGCAGTTGAAGAAATTATTCTCTGAGCTGTGAAATTACATGGCGTATGGTGTACTTTTATGTAATATATGCTCTCGGTCCCTTCTTTGTTCTATTTTTATTTACTGCCTGTAAACAAGCATTGCTGTCAATTATTGGTCTGTTCGTTGGCAAAAACAAAATAAAAAGGTTATCTTGTGTCCTTGTAACCACATCGCTGTAACCGGCTCTGCCGGGCCTAGTCGCACAAGTCTTCGGAGACTTAAACAGGCCCGTTTCTTTGTATTTCCTATGGATGTGTACAATAAAGTATTATTATTATTATTATTATTATTATTATTATTATTATTATTATTATTATTATTATTATTATTATTATTATTATTATTATTATTATTATTATTATTATTATTATTGGGCGTACTAGGAGGAGTGCTAAATGACTCGACGAGAATAAACAACACACAATCACAGGCTTGCAACCAGATTTCATGTCAATGAACGCTAGGATGGCGACGCACACAGGTAAAATCTGTTAATCTTGACGCCAAAAGGATAGCGAATCGAACATTTGATCACGTGGTTGATTCACTAGATCAGGCGATCGAACTGTTGAAATACTGGAGCTCTTTGTCGATTAAACAAAGGAAAGGCAAGCTTACGCACATGAAGCAAATGAAAGACAATGAAATAATCGCAGGCTGCTGTACGTATAAGCAATCATTTCAGAAATAACATAAAAATTATGCTAATGATATGATAAACAATAGCAGTGGAGACTTACTGGCATTATGAAAGAACGTTCAGGCAGGGGAGGTAATACTGCCCCTGAATATTGTCACGGGGTCGTGACGTTGACGGAAGGCAGCAGTCCACGTTTTCAAAACTATTTATTTGGGTGAAGCTGTGCCGGGAAAACGAAACGTCACTCTACAAGCAATACACACTGTAGACGGATAGCGTCAAACAGAGCGTCGTACGTCGATAACCTGCCAGGCGGCAAAGCGCGTCGCGCTTTTATACATGCGCTAGGAAGATGCCAACATTATCGCTGGTGGCCGCGTAAGCTGTCGAATAAACTAGACTACTCGCGTCTTGCGCGCAAACTTGAAATAATGATCTCGTCCGCATCGGTGGAACAGTGGCTACGGTGCTCGGCTGCTGACCCGAAGGTCGCGGGTTCGATCCCGGCCGCGGCGGTCGCATTTCGATGGAGGCGAAATGGTAGAGGCCCGTGTACTGTGCGATGTCAGTGCACGTTAAAGAACACCAGATGGTCAAAATTTGCGGAGCCCTCCACTACGGCGTCTCTCATAATCATATCGCTGGTGGCCGCGTAAGCTGTCGAATAAACTAGACTATTCGCGTCTTGCGCGCAAACTTGAAAGAATGATCTCAAGTAATCGCGATGCTTCTCAAACAGTGCCGCGTGGCCTGCGCATAGCATTGCTTACATACTTTGCGAATTCATCAAAATAAAACACGCGTGTCAATGACGCCCTCTGGAAAAGCATCACCCCGATGCTTAATACAGAACAAAAAAAAATGAAAACATGCATGCAATACAAAAGACAAAGTAATAAAGCAAGCGAAAACTGGAGTCCACAAGTTCCTTAACGCGTATAGAACGGCTTAAGACGCCTGACATGAACGACTCTGGGTCGAGCTCTGCGCCGCTGAGAGCTCGTAATGCCGTCCGGGATAAAAAATAAATAGCAGAGCTGACTCACAGGCATTATGCAAGAATGTTCTGGCAAGACATGAATACACTGCATTCAAATATGAGCAGACGATATATGCCACAGGGAACACAATATACGCTTATGTAGAAGAAAAATTAAAAAGTTGATTGTTCTTCGACCTCTGCACCTGAGTGGTACACAACGTTACGCCAAGGCTAATCGTAGGTAGTGCCTTCGATCGGAACTTTAGTAGCGCAAGAGTCATCGCATATGTGACCTCATATACGTTCGCCTTAAGAGACAGGAAGAGAGCAGAGTGGGTCAGGGAACAAACGGGGGTTAAGGATATCATAGTTGAAATCAAGAAGAAGAAATGGATATGGGCCGGGCACGTAGCACGTCGACAGGATAACCGCTGGTCATTAAGGGTAACTGACTGGATTCCAAGAGATGGCAAACGCGTGAGGGGGAGACAGAAAATTAGGTGGGTAGATGAGATTAACAAGTTTGCAGGTATAACGTGGCAGCAGAAAGCACAGGACCGGGTTGATTGGCGAAACATGGGAGAGGCCTTTGCCCTGCAGTGGGCGTAGACAGGCTGATGATGATGATGACGATGATACGTTCGCCGGTAATGACTTCTCAGTGACTCTCCTGCTCTCCTCACAGCCCCTAGTTCAAGACTGCACACCCCGTGCCTTCGAAAGCATTCCAGCACTTCTTCAACGTCAACAGATGACGTCACGAAGCGCACGAAAACGAGGACACCCGAACCATGGTGGAAAGCCTTCCGGCCAAACTCGTTTTCTGTGCTATCAGAAATGAAACATTGCGCTGGAGAGGAGCAAATGCGTTCTGTACCAGAGCACATCCTCCGCCTGCTTTCCTGTGTTCCGGGTCCGAGATCGTGTTTATCACTGTCGTCCACGCTTTTCGTTCGGCCCCAGAAACCTCGAGCTACATGACAGTACGAATGTAACGACGCTGGCTGCCTACTCAGATGCTTTAGCTTAGGCACGAAGAGCTGCGTACGAGTCCAGTCCTGCCTCAACTGGCGGCGCCGAGACGACAATTTATGGCCGTGTCCGGTGTCGCCACAAGTTCAGTCGTATCCGCTGCGAGGAAGTGCACTTCCACGCCGCTTCCGCATATACGCTTGGCGAACTCGCTATTCACTGGCGTAACATTCACTAAGCTGACGACGGGTTCAGCGCTAGAGAAGATGAGCTGGAGGTTGGCTGCAGGGAAAACCGAGGCCGTACTTCAATTGAAGTCAAATAAACTTTTATGTGACCAGTTACAGATATCTAGGCTATAACCTGTATGATTCCACCTGTCGCGACCTGTACACCTGAGTAACGACTTCTTTATGCGTACAAGTGCTAGCGGAGCAACATAGATCAATCTAAGAGCGTATTTGAGCCATGCGTGAAATCTAGTTAGGCAAGGCCCTTAGCTACAAAATCCACAACAATGTTTAGAAAAATTAAGCAGAACTTCACCAAACGCAAACTGTCCAAGGAATGCGTGGCGTTGTATTACAGTTAGCGAGGTGTTTCCGTTATTGCTGTAGAATGACTAAAAAAACATATAAGATGTATACATTTACGTGCAATGACTTATGGGTATTTCATACAGATTCCATTTGCATATTTCACACATCGTCATCGTCCTATCCGTCTTATGTACACCTTCTGCTGTGTTTGGACTGTGTTTCCTCGGTTACATTTTCGGTCCACACTGGGTCAAAAGGGTTTTCTGACTTTCAACACGAATTTTTCAACCGACTCGCTACAACAAGCTGCGCATTACAACTTTTCGATACAGCCATAGGCGCATCTTGCGTGGAACGACACTTAAAAACAATGTCAAATTCATTTAAAGAGGATAAAAATCATCACAAGCAAGAATCGAGAGGACGCACGCGCAATAGTGCGCAAATATTGTCTCCGTCACACCATTCTGTTATTAAGGAAGGTGGCGCTCATCGATTTCGCATATCCACCTGCCAATCACTTCAGAAAACATCAGCTACTGAGACATTTCGGTCGCAGTCCTATAACGGAGTCCTATAACGGAGTCCCTGTTCACGTTACGCGCTCGTATATCAAGTTACCTATAACGGAGATTTTCTGGCGGCTGTTTTCTGTAGGTTGTTAGAACCTAAGGATAAATACAAGCTCCCCGTTACTGTCATTACTGTCCCACCCAGAGACAATTTGCATAGACGTTCCACCCAATCACATTTACTCCTTTCCGTGACGTGGAGCGCTATTCGCGTCTTACATTTAGTTGGTGCACCCATACAGACACGTGCTAGCATCGATGGTTCTAAGTCGACAACTTGAACGTCCTGATGAAAGGCTCTTAAGTCACTGCTTAGCCAAAAGTCATAATTTACGTAGAAACGACGAATATTAAGTTCTCGATATACGTGGTATTTACATCAGCACAGATAAAGCACTTTTGGATTCAAAGCAAACTAGCATGCACGACTCTCTTACAGAGCTGATTGACAAGCACGCCGCGGTTTCGAGGGCGGAGCTTGTGGGTATTCTTAGGTTGTAATCGACGGTACAGCTAATTGCCACGGCGCTCAAGCTAATATTCCTAGTGCAACAGCGCGGCTGTATTTGCCAGTGTCAGTGCAAATGTGCCACTGGATGGGAATGGATGCCACAGAATGATTGTCGAAACGCTGGGAGCCGACGAGTATATCGCGAGTGAGGTTGGGCGTTCGGGGAGCGCCGGTGGAGCGACATAATTACGAGTGCGCGCATGGCGGAATTATTCAACGGCGTCGTCGCATAGGCCCATTTGTTAGGAGGGGAAAGTAGAGGTTTATTGCGTGGGGCGCTGTGTGCTGGTTCGAGTGCCACGGGAGCTCGCTCCGTGTTCGTTCAGCCAAAATCAGATGAAAGTCAGCGCGACTCCACACTCTAAGAAAAAAAAAGGAGTATGTGTGACTCCTTTGGGATAGTCATGACTTGCCACGTATACGACTCTCTTTAAAGAGGCACGCTAACTATCTTGAGGGTCACATGACTCTCAGAAGAGAGTATAATGACTCCTGAAGAGTTGACGTGCCTCTTTAAAGAGCGTCATATACGTGGCAAGCTAGGACTACCCGAAAGGAGTCAAAGGACTCTCTTTTTTCTTAGAGTGCACCTGAACTTGGTGCAGAGTTCAATGCGTGCTAAACTGCGCGTTTCATAGCAGCTAAAGATGATTGTTGACAGGTGGCGATGGAGACGGGAAGGGAAAACGTTCGCCGATGATTACGATACGGCCTAATGCGAATTCTGAGTGCAGCTTCGTGTTGGGGCAACACCAACTGTGTTTTAAGTTTTGGCTATCCGCAGTTGTAGAAATGTAACATTCGTTACATATTGCCACAGAAACTGCCAGCGCTCGAGCGCTTCGCACACCACTCTGTGCATTGCAGGCGCCGCGAACAAAGCGAAACGCCGACAGCCCTGTTACGAGTCCATAGGTCGGCACTTTAAGGGAGTACTCACTCAAACTCACTCACCACAATTTTTTCCAGCCTTCGCACTCACTCACGTTCACACTCACGTCCACTCACACTCATGAGTACTCACTCACATTCACACTCACCTCCACTCACACTCATGAGTACTCACTCACGTTCACACTCACGTCCACTCACACTCATGAGTACTCACTCATACTCAACTCGCCACGTTCAAATGAGTGTGAGTGAGTGTGAGTTGAGTGCACGCATGAGTGAGTGTGCCGAGCTATGGTTACGACTATAGCGAAGCCAGCCGCAGTGCGCGTGCTGGCTCTGCGTGATCTTGAGCTCGGACCGAGGGGCCAGCGTGTGGGACTGAGGAAGAAGGCGAGGTTAGAGGCCAGTGGATCGTGGTATCTACAGACTCCTCGATCGCTCTCATTCGTCCTCGTTCGCGCTATCGGTTACGGCCTACGCCAGCCAACGGCGATGCCGCTCAACACAGGAACGGGCGTCTAAGAGCTTCACTCTAAAAGAGGGACAACACGAGCTACGGAACAAAAAATTGGAGCCTTGGGTTTATGGCTTCATTCTGTGATTACGAGTCAGGAACGCAAGCTATATGCTCATGTATCATCCTATTTAAATCCTCTTGTATGGGATATGCTTAAATAACAAACTAAGAAGGAGGTTTACGGCTTCGTGCCAAAATTTCGAAAAAAAAAATTGGCCGCCATCCCGCTCTGCGGACGTGAATGTCCAGCCATGCTGAATCAAACAAGGGGAGGGAGATGTTTGATTCAAAGAAGCTTGAGCAAACATTCCCCCCTCCCTATGTTTCACATCCCCCCCCCCCTATGCAATCAAACGTGGGGGGGGGGGAATAGGGGTGGGGGTAAATTTATGAATGTCTTAGAGTAATGGTAGTGATAATCACTGGTCGCTGTCTTAGGCCGTGATCGGTTCCGCGACCATTTTCAGCAAGACAAATTTGTTCCTTTCGACGAACATTGTATTGACGACGCTGTTCTTGTTTCTTTAAATCCCGTGCTCTACCCATGGTAGTCTTAGAATCAACTGAATGAGCTACTAGACGGGGTCTCCGTTTAATATATGAAAGCGGGAGATACACACGGGGAGAAGGAAGGGCCGTCTGACTTGATTCGAAGCCCTCGTGTGAAGTGAAAAGGCAGCTGCAACCTAATCGTTACCGGGAACCTGTGGGAGGGTGTTCCCATTATTCACAGGCGCTTGGTCATCCAGCATGCAGTTGTGATGTTTGTTTTGTGGTTTTCTTTATTGAAACTAATACTGAGCTTTGTGCTGCATGCCTGATTGCTAAGGAAAACATTCCGTTGGCCTTGAATTGTGAAAGGGCCATTCAACCACTCAGAGGTCGAAATTTTGTTGCCGTGTTGAATTTGTGCACCAGTCTACTGCGAACGCGTTCGTCGGCTCGTGTGTCCACCTCTCCAAATGTCCTTCCTCAGCGGGTGGGTGTAAACGCAAGGTTGCGCGCGCATCTGCCAGCAGAAGAGCACACGACAAGCGAGCGTCTGTTGGTGGTTTAGGGGCCTGGCGTCTTTTTTTTTTTTTTTTTTTTTTTTTTTTTTTTTTTTTTTTTTTTTTTGTTCACAAAGGCGAAGCCGTTCGGGGGTAGAGGTAGCTTCACTGTAAGAAATAAAAAAAAGGAACAGCTGTAATATCATAACGTGAGTGGTATAAATAGCGCCAACATACCGACTACTTGATAATATTGAGCAACAGCTGGAACAGAGGCTTAATTAACGTTAGTACTGTGCGACTGTGTCTGGCTGCCGTAAGTTCGTCACAGCTTTGAGAAATACGGCGATAGATGAACAAGGGTGTGAGTCATTGGTATCTAGCGCGAGAGCTGGGTTACTGAGCTTGCTAAAAAAGTCATTTCAGACGCACCTTTATAAAGGCGATAGCCTTACATTGCTCATGAGAAGGGTTCCTCGGCGAAGAACCAAACGTGTTGTTCAAGAATTCACATCTACACCCCCGCCCCTCGTAGATCGAAGCGCGTGAGCTGCGCGTTCACTTCGTCATTGTGGTGTTCTCATGATAAAGAAAATAAAGAAATCGCGGTTTATTTTGAGGGCAAAGCAGAGAAAACAACAGCAATAAACTGAAATGTTATACGAAGTAAGGCTGGCAGCAAAGTTTTTTTTTTAATCCGATCTCACGTAACTCAACAAAACATTTGTTTATGGGAATACAGCCGCTCCAGGGCACGAGCCTGTTATCGTGTTGTCTGTTCAATCAACGCGAAATAAAATACGCGGTGAGAGCACAACAAGTTTACGAGCCGTTTCCTGCTATCTGTCGCAGTCGCGAGGGCTTGCGCGCTCACGACCACGCCCTTAAGTGCAAAGTTCGCAGCTACTGCTCGCGTTTGCGTGCTTTTGCTCGCGCATAGAACATGCAATGTGCGGAGTGACATTAATTTGGACTTTATACGGAAGATGACGGCGACGCTGACAGCGATGGTAACATCCCGCCGAGACTGTCCATATAATTGCTATCGCAATAAAATCTGTGCAGCGTGACTCAGCCTAAAGTCACATGAACATCGGCGCGACGCGAAGCGTGTGAGCTGTGCGTTCCCTCCATCAGCCTTCGCGTGAATAAAGAAATGAAAATATCGTTCGCGTTCTGTAAAGTGCACTGTAACATAGCTACGCCGCCATCGAGTCGCCTTAGGCTAATTCATGAAGAACCTTGCAAGCTTTTTCAAAAGGCGACCGGTCCTTGGTCAGTTCAGTTACACGAACTCAGGACAAAGAAACAGTGTGAAGCAATCCGTCTTTTTATCATTTCAAATCACTTTCTGAAATCACTTTTTTTTCTAGTTCTTTGTTCCACAAATGCTTTTGTTCATAAGTACAGATAGTGAAGGCGTGACCCCCCTTCGTCAAGGTTAAACATCAACATCGACCGCAATTTGTTGCTCTCACGAACAATTCTAGCGTAAAAGCTCCTCGCGCATAAGGGCTCAGAAGTTTTGTAGCGCCGCTTGTGCAGGCACAGCCTCTTTCTCTCTCTCAACGACACTTTTCTTTGATTGATAGATTTACGGCCACCAAAAGAACGAGACAAGTTGAAAAGCAGTGGAGCGAGCAAACGACTGTGATGGATCACGATGGCCTCTTCATGAGACACGAGCCGTTCTTACTTCGAGATTTTTCGAAGTCCCGCGCGCTCCCTCTGCGCCTCTCGGCTTTCACCCTTAAGATCGCTCCAAGTACGTTTTTACCATGCATTCACTTACTAGATTTACTTGATTCAGCTTTCGAAAAACAGCCACCGCTTTTTTTAATCTTGATACGCTCACACGCGTACACACTATACCTAAAGTTTAGTGCGTACGTAGCTTTTTCTTCTTCTTTTTTTTTTTTGCGTTACCAATATAATAATCAACTCGGAAAAATTGTCCGTTAAGGGGAACTGAAGCTAGGGGCGCGTGCGCAGCTGCCAAAGGCAACTGGATGAAAACGGCAGTGACGATTCAGAAGCGTTTTTAACTAAATAAATAAACAAACATATATCAATATTTCCCGACGGCTGCGTTTGAACTCTGCATGTCTATTACCGAGCCCAATGCGGCAATTACTATGCCACAGGCGTACGCCTCATCACGCACACTGAAGTGATTAACTTGAAGGACTTTTCTCGCTAGAGCTACCGCGTTAATTGTTTTGTCGCCATTCAGGGCGACATATCTCTCAGCGCGGTGGCTACTACTAGCCACACAGGCTAATGGTCCAAATACTTTTGTAGCCAATTTTTGTATTAAGTTGATTGAATAAACACTGATTGATTGAACCTTATATGTCTCGTGCGAACGCAAACTTTAACGAGAAGCACACGTCGATTCGAAACCTTACACAAAGTCACAGGACCAAACGCACTCCTCGTGACTCTACAGATGAGTGAGCTGCTCGTTCACCTCGTCTTAGCGGCGTTCGCGTCACTCGGTGTCTGACGGCTACGGAGCAACGCGCAAATGACACACTGCAGAATATGCTCAGCCAGGGTCTAGTGCATTGTGTCACGCGCCGAAAAGGTGTTCAATGCTAGACGAAGCTGGACAAGCACGAAATGAGAGGCGAAGAGCCAAATGCACCACTTTGCCACTTGAGCGACTCTACGACAGGCATCGCGTCAATCAAAAACTGTACACTTTAAGCCAAACTTCAATAGAAAATTGGGACAGTGCAATGGGACCAGAGTTCTTGTTCACTATTACCATGGGTAAACATTTATTCTTGTCAATGCTGATATTATTTAGCAGTCATGTGGACCGTGAATATCGCTATCAATATATAACTTCATAAGTACACTTCGCAATTGTTATATGCAAATACATTAGGGTCATTCCACGCCAAACGTCCCAACCATTTTGGCGACCATCTCAAATGTATTCGAAAAAAGTCATGCTGATTCGCTGCATTGATAACAGTGAATTGCTGGAATATTACAGTGAGAAAAAAATTTTTGGTCAAGTGGGGGGCCTTCCGAATTTCGTAGAATGTTGTCTGGGTGTTGTTTGTGAGAAAATTTATCATAAGAGTATCGTTTGTTGTTTTTACACCAAATTTGGTTTACATATTAAGAAAAAGAGTTTGTGTAATGTGTTTGAAGCTGAATAATATTAGTGCTTGTTTGCTGCCATACACGCCTTCAAGAATTTAGCCAAAATGTTCTATGTTTGCATATTTTTCATTGCAATATTGCGCCTTGTATGAATATCTGAGCCATAAAAACTTAGTCTACAAAAGGTATATTTTGCGCAAAAAATATTTTCAGACCCCTGAAGTTTCCAATTTTTACGGCGAAAAATCACTAATTTCAGAAAATAGTCATTTTTGTCCACATTGTGAGGCAATTTGAACCACGTGGTGCTCCAATTAAAAATCAGCTTTGTACCTCAATCGAAAGCAAATGAACCGTTCTTCTCATATGGCAAGTTTTATCATTACAATTATTGTTTTAAGGAAGAAAATAATTTTTGAAGTTTCCCCTTGACGGCTAGCTTCCCATTTGGTCATACCTACAGCTTCCTGGTTGAAGTTCCCTATTGTCGTCAATGGGGAAATTTCAAAAATTATTTTCTTCCTTAGAACAAAAATTGCAATGATAAAACTTGCCATATGAGAAGAACGGTTCATTTGCTTTCGATTGAGGTATAAAGTTGATTTTTAATTGGAGCACCACAGGTTGCAAATGACGATTTTCTGAAATTCGTGATTTTTTCACGTAATGTTTAGAAACTTGAGGGGTCTGAAAATATTTTTTGCGCAAAATGTACCTTTTGCGGAGTAATTATACATTACTCAGTTATTCATACATGGCGCAATAGTGCAATGAAAAAAATGCAAACATGGAACATTTTGGCTAAATTCCTGGAGGCGTATATGGCAGAAAAATTACGCTAATATTATTGAGCTTCAAACACCTCACAGAAACGCTTTTTCTAAATATGTAAACCAAATTTCGTGTAGAAACAAGAAGCTAAACTCTTAGAATGAATTTTCTCACAAGCAACACCCAGACGACATTCTGGGAAATTCAGAAGGCACCCACGTGACCAAAAAAATTTTTCTCTCCGAAATATTACAACAGTTCACTGTTTTCAATGCAGCAAATCAGCACAATTTTTTTTCGAATACATTGGAGATGGTCGCCGAAATGGCTGGGACGTCTGGCACGGAATGACCTATTATGGAACGAAGGAAGAAGGCATGTAGGTTAACCGGACGCATGTCTGGTTGGCTACCCTAGGCTAAGGGAAAGGGAAAGGGGAGTGGATGCATGAGAGAGAGAAGAAGGAAGGAAACAAGGAAATGAACGACGAATGTGCTGACGCGAATGGAGGGGGGGGTGGGTTGGGAGGGGGTGGCACTATTTCAATAGGTCAAAGGCGTTTACATGTCGGGCCCATAGTCCTCAATAAAGCGCGCAAGTGCTTTAACTGCTTTGCTTTGTGAGTCCGACGAGCGATAGGGATGGTGCGCCTAGCACTGCAGTATCTGCACGGAGAGCGGCCGATCGTCCAATCGTCGCAACATATTCATTATGATTATCTGCGATGCCTACGCGTTAGAGGGTGTGTAAACATGACGGTATCAAAGTCATCAAGGTGAAGCACCATGCATGGTTTATGTATATGCATTTCTCCGTAATACCTCTGCTTCCCAGGATCACCGGTCTGCGTAGCATTAATGAAGCCCCGTATCCTGCCTTCGTTTCTGCCATCCCTTCCAGTCCGACCACCATGATTCCGCACAGTGTGCATTATAGTACAAGAAACATCTCTGGTAACCCAGTGCATATTAGGCATGCGCTGAGAAAACGTTTTGAGCATGCTTTGGAGCGAAGGAGGCAAAAGTCGTGGTGGCACATCGAAGACTGATCACCGCGTTATCCGCAGAGGTTGGTACTGGCTGGGGGGGGTAGGATGGGCTTGCTCCGTGACGACGACGAATGGTTTTTCTGACAACTGGAGCAGCCCTAGCAAGCCATTTCCTGTCCAGTCCGTGTTTCGTCTTCTCTGCGTCAATATTTCATCTTGCGAGGCCTTGACTGTCACGCGTACCCTGCTCTGTGCCCTTCTTGAATTCGCTCGAATGACGTCACGTCTTTACGACTCCGTATTTTTTTTCCCACGTTGTGTTATCTGGCTTCTCGCACCAGCAAAACAGCACATTAGTTTTCTCCGAGTTCTGTCTCCCGCCGAGATTTGCACGCCAAGAGTAAGTGTCGTCCAAGAACCATTAGGGAGAACTTGTCACTGCGACGCCCAGTCCACCATTTCCCGTATTCGTTGGCATGTGTAACTGCAATCATTTTTTTTATTCATGCTTCATCACATTATAGTCTCGTTGTCATCTGCTTGCCTCGGAGCAGAATACAAACTTGTTCGCTACGGTCATGCTTGACTTCGTATTTTACTTACCAACCATTAGTGTCTTTCGAATACCCAAAGCTTCTATGCCAAAAAAAATCCTCCATGTGCATAAAAAGAAAAAAACGAGAATTGTACGAACATTTAATGTAAACATTAAAGTATGACATGCTGCTGTTCTTCAGCGGCAGTTCACTGACCTCATGCGTCGTAGAGCTTATGTGTAGTGTTCTGAGCTATGAACGTTTCTCTTTCAGAGAACAGTGTATTGAACGGAACATATAATCCGATTAATAAGAGTCGCTAAATTGGCTCGTCGCTGTGACTTTTTCTGCGTTGTTGTAGCGCAGACAGAGACAGGACAAAGGGAAAAAAAAGGAACATTTCATAACACACAAGCGCTGTGTGACATCAGATGCTTCTTTTTCTCATTTTCCTTGCTAATGAAGGTGATGACACTGAAGCCAGGGAAAAGCATAGAGCACATCATTAGGAGTGTTTAACTGTACCGTAGTAATACGACATAAATGGAAAGGAATTAAAGTGGACAAAAAAAGCAACTTGCCGTTAAAGACCGAACCTGCATCCTTCACTTTACGCAAGTGTCGCAGGTTCGGTCCCTTCCGATGGCAAGTTGTTTTAGCAGAGAAACTGTTGTAGCTCGCCGTAATTTGTGTAGTGTCACCCAAAAAACTCAGCTGGGTATTCCGCCACTGGAATTGACCAAGCCCCACTACCGTTTACAAGTGGTGCGAGTATAGTATGGTATGGAAGAACTTATTTAGGTCAGTCGGGGCGTGAACTAGCACGTAACGGGCCGCTCCCACGTCGGGACAGATAGGCCTAGCCTCGTGTCGTGGGCCCGTTGGACTGCCCATAATTGTGTCATCAAATCGGGACTGCGTAGCGCAGCATCCCACTTGGAGCGCCCTCGATCTGGCCTATGTGAGCGGGGAACCAGACGATTGTGTGTTGCTGAACTTCCTTATATCGTAGGATCTGCAAGGCTGATTCCGAGACGGTGCCCTTAGCGAATGCTCGTACTGCCGATCTCGAGTCGCTGTATATTGTCGTTCTCCCGTCGTCTAGCAGGGCCAAGGCTATCGCGACCTGTTCGGCAACCTCGGCAGTCGTGGTCCGGACCGTCAAGGAGTTTCTAACGTTCCCATCTTGATCAACGCTGACTGCAGCGAATGTTTTTCTGTTTGGGTGCCATGCTGCGTCGACGAAACAGCAACTCCGGGAGTGCGTGGGCATCTTCCAAGAGGGCTTTAGCCCTCCTGGAAGATGCCCCGCTGAGTGTCAAACGAACATGAACACGCGAAAAAAAGATCGAAACTAGAGAGAGAGGAAAAGAAACTCATAGAAAGGAGGAGAAAGATAGAGAAAAATAAAGGGAATAAAGACATAAAAAGATGAAAGAACAGATATACATACACAGAAATAAAGAAAAAAGAAACAAAAAATAGTGATAGCAAGAAAAAGGAAAATAAAAATAGCGAGAATAAAGAAAATAAAGACCTCAAAAGATATAGACACAAAGAAAAACATAGAGAGAAATAGGCGCGAAAAAGATAGAGAAAAAAACAAAGAACCTGACAGAAAGAGAAAGACAGAGCGCTATAAAGAAAAACGAAGAGCGAAAGAAGCAGAAAGAGAGAGAGAGGGGAAAAAAACCAGAAATAAACATAGAAAGAATGAGAATGAGAACGAAATAGATAAAAAGAGAAATGATGAGTTAGAAAGAAGAAACAGGTACTATCGGCGTCAAATGCAACCCGAACAGCGACAAGCATTCGCAGTAGGTATAGTGCATGCCGTCCAGTTATCACCGTGGACAGGCGCGCGCATCCGGTTCGGCAGCACTGCGCATGTACGCGCGCCTGTCCATCGTGATAACCGGGCGGCACGCACTATACCACTGCGAATGCTTGCCGCTGTTCGGGTTTCATTTGACGCCGATAGTACAAAAAAAAAAAAACTTCCTAATCTCCCACTAAAGGGGACCATGTGTGGATGCGAAGCAGTGGGGAGATGATTAGCTTGAGCGGGAGAATCGTCGCCGCTGTCGTTTCGCGGCAGCGGCCCGGGCGCTCATCGCGGCACTGCACAGGAGAGAGAATGAGGCGCGCTCCGTCATTTTCATACCGCGGAACTACCGTGGTGCTCCCAGCGGAGTATGCAGCTGTCGCACCACCTGTCGTGCGCGCCGCTCAGTAAAGGATTCCTAGAGGAGAGAACGGAGGGAACCGTAGGAGAGGAGAGAGAGGGAACGCGGGAGCCGCTCCGTAGAGTAGAGGATTCCTAGAGGAGAGAAAGGGGGTGAGCTTAGGAGAGGGGGGAGGGGACGCGCTTGCGCTGTTGGGGGGTGTAGGACGCGGGCGCCACTCCGTAGAGTAGAGGATTCCTAGAGGAGAGAAAGGGGGGTGAGCGTTAGGAGAGAAGAGAGAGAGGGGGGAGGGGACGCGCATGCGCTGTGGTGGTGTGGGACGCGGGAACGAGGGATGGACTAAGCCTCCCCCCTCCCAAACACATGCAACCAAGGTCAACGAATGGAGTCAACCTGGGCGACAGACACCACCTGCTTAGCCATTGCTAAGCAGCCTCTCTGTGCTCTCGGCCATGACTCTGGTGACTGTAGTGGTGGTTGACGGCCTTATATTGTACTACAGTGTTCTGGTTCACATAGTGGGTGCTTCCCTTACTTCATGAATGTGGCCGGACGCGGGGCGCGGGACGGACGCGGGAGAGACGGACATAGCCCCGAGCATAAGATGCTTCGCATCTAGAAAAAGATATACAAGAAACGCAGAGAATTAGGTAAAAGAGAAACAAGAAAGGCCACCCAGCTGCGCTTTTCCTTCAGGCTCGGTACACCACTAGTTCGAAGCTGCCATAAGTTTTTGTCCGTTGTAATTCCTTTCCGTTTATGTCATAATTACTACAGTGCAATCAAACACACCTAATAATGTCCCCTATACATTCTTTTGCTTGATTAGGTTTCGTTAAAAAAAAGAAAAAAAAAACGATCCCTTGATCCATTCCGCGTCTATCGTTTTTGTCTCTGCCTGCTCGGCAACAATACAGAAGATGCTCCTGTAGTTATTCTCGCCGTCTTTGTTTTGCCATTTATTCTCTCTCGGCTCACAACACACAAGTACAGAAGTGCCACGGGTGTTCAGGTTTAACAGTGTCTTCAATATTAGTCTCTTTAGCCTCGGAAACATGAACCAGTAAGCATCAGCCGTCCATAGCCAACATTGTGCCAGATAATATCAACGAACGCAGAAAAAACTGGAGATAAAAGCCAGAAGGCTTAGTAGCATCTAATCGGAGGCCTTCAGCCCCACACAATAAGCCACGTGACAGCACTACCGGAAGCTGACCAGAAGCGCCCGACTTGTTCCTAATCGATTAAGGGGATCACGTATTCTTCCTTCGCCCTGTCAATTTATTCTCGGTTCTCGTTAGCAAAGGGGGGCATATCTAACCATTGGGGTAACGCGGTTCCACGGGAATCTCTTCTCGTTAAGCCTAAATCTGCTGCGGGAGTGATATTGGGTGCGACAGACTAGACAAACAAGCCGAGTAGTAGCGAGGACTTGTTTCTGCCGAAGCGAGAGAGCAAGAAGCAAAAGAGGAAGCAAGGCGTAGCAATTTGTGTGCGCATCACGAATTCAAGCAGAGAAGACGAGACAGAGTGGTTTGGTCGACCCATCCATCCCAGAGCATTTCGATGGAGGCGAATGGTAGAGGCCCGTGTACTGTGCGTTGTCAGTGCGCGTTAAAGAACACCAGATGGTCAAAATTTCCGGAGCCCTCCACTAGCACGTCCCTCATAATCATATCGTGGTTTTGGGACGTAAAACTCCACATATTATATATTATATCCATTCCAGAAAAGCGCGTGTTCAAATTCAACGGCAGTGCAATGGAGAAGATACTTGTCTGTTTTGTTTGACTCTTAAATTGGTACAGCGCAAAGAAGGAAAAAAGAAGAGGCAGTTGAGCCGGCCAAAATTTCGGAAGGAAAAGAGCGCTGACTTCCGACTCACTTTATTAGCAGCCTGCATGAATTATACAGTCACGCCAAGAGGAGGCTGCACCATGGTCAATCACAAAGCACATATAAAGATTTCATATAGGGTTAGATTGATTAACCTTCATTCCTTTGCACACTACCTGAACTTCGTTGTTTCCAACTTGTACTCTTCACCGTGTTCTTCCCGCAACACTTTCGGACTAATTTCATTACTTTCTGAATATGTATAACTTTTAAAAGTGCCTATCCTTGAAGCGTTTCTTGCATGCTACTCATCTTTATTTTTTTGGTAACCGTGAATGATTGGAGTAAAATCCCTAGACTACTGCTTCGAACGCAACCACGCTGCTAAAGTTCATCGGGTGCGGAGGCCTAGATAAAATATCTTTAGAAGACAGTACGCTACCACAGGATCGCGCGTAAGTTGTATGCTGTTTATACTTTCCCTGACTGTCCCTTGGCTTTCTTTCCGGGCAGGGTAGTCATTAAAAAACCATTTGTGCTTAAACGCCTGTCTTCATATTCTTTCTTTCTCTAGATATCATTATTTGATAGAACCAGACGTTGTTAGTACCGGTTCCCTTGGAAAGGACACTTGTAGAAAAGAGTTGGATGCGCACGACCACAAGTGAACAAATATGGGCGCCGTCGCCAACTAGATCGACCTTATCGACAACACTAGCTAGCACTTCCTTCACGTACTTGATTACGATGACAAGGAAGCCACGACAATAACAGCAGCAGCAGCAAAAAGAGTGCGTTCGGGTCTCTTCCGTGAAGAAGCGGGGACACGGATGAGTAAGCCAGAGCCGGACACCTCGGCTGATGGATTGCTGTGGACGCGACTTCTAATGGGAAAGTAAAGGGGCTTAGCTCAGGACTCAGGGTGCAATTACATCGCCTCGTTCTTCTCATCCGAGGATGGCCTGTCTCTGCGAGTAGGCGCCTAGCGATAAAGAAGGGCGCACTGGGAAGATAACAGAAGAAAGTATTGTGTGTGGAACGGACTCTCAAAGAAAGCATGTTGAAGCGATCACTTAGAAAGTCGCTGAAACAGAGACACCGAGAACACGCGCACACACAAGTGCCCCCAAGAAACTGTCTTCTTTGTGCTGCAAAACTAGATCCAACCAAGCGAAAAAGAGAAGAGTGCCCAAAAAAGCATGAAAATCCGTATGTCTAATGTGCGGTAGGTGTTGTTTAGAAGATTCCGCTGACATGTGGGAAGTCATACACCGGCCAAACTGGCCGATGCATAAATGATCGTCTTGCTGATCATAAACGCGCGTTACAAAGTGACACGGGCACCCTTATTCCACATCATTGCAAAGCCTGTGCGGTGAATGAAAAGAAAGAAATGCGAAGCGAAACTGAAAGAAGCAAAGATCTTAAACAGAGGCAAAGACAAGATAGCCCGTCAACTGATTAAAGCTTTTCATACTGATAGAAGTGGGAGTGATTGTATAAGCACCCCCTCGATTGCCATTTATAGAAGTTGTTATGTTGTGTTGTTGGGCCGCGATGGATACGGGTACCAGCCCAGTCGAGAGCAGAGGTGGAACTGTTTATTCTCCAGATACACATTTGGAAGCGCAACGTAGGTGGCGCTAGTTGTTCTTTAGTTAGAAGGCGACGCATAGATGGCAGCACTAGAAGTATAGTTCGTATACTGCGCGCATATGTAACAGAAGTGAGTGTGCGTTTTTACATGCATTGGGCTAAAACACGGGCTATAATCGCCTATCTTCTTTTTTGGCACTTTGATCTGAGCATGCGGGGGTCCCTCCGTTCTCGTTTTATGCCCTCTCTCAGTCCTATATATTCACTCGCCTAAGGTGTGAATAAAACAGTCGCAAGTTTGCGCAGGTGTCGTCGTCTCTTTCTTTTATGTGCTGTGTTTTTTTTTTGTTTTTTTTTTTTGCGCAATCTTTCCTTTTCGAAAGAATACCCCAACTAGCCCCCCAAACGTGTGCTACTAGCCTTACAATACATGCATGCAAATTATATACCTTCCTTACACCGATACCCATAAACCTGTCAGGACATCACCGAGTGCCCCGTCACATAGCGGAATATAGTGCGAAAATATCTGCTCGCATAAGTTATGAACATACTGCCTTTCGCAGATCGCGCGAGCAGTGCTTATGTGCAGTGGCGCTCAATATGAGTTGTAGTATGGTGGACATGGTTGAAGGGGCGCCATGCCTGCACTGGAACATCGAAAAACGTGAAATTCTATATGCAAATACCAGTTGTCCAAACAGTGTTTACGTAACTGATTGTTTTCTATATATAGGCGCCACCGTGCAGTGCTGGCACAGCTTTGACAACGGACAGCATGTCGCAACTCATGTTGGGCGCGACTATGCTTCTTTATGACAAATTATTCACAATTTCCATTAAATTAAATTTTTCCCAAGACAAGTCATCTACAGAGTAAGTGCACAGTTTACTTTTGAGAACTCACAGAAGCACCAGAAGTGACTTACCTGGTTGTCAATCTGGAGTTTAATTGCCTCCATATATTCTTGTTTTATTTAGAATGTATTTATTATGTATTACGAACCGGCAGCTGACCAATAATCCTCGACGGATTATTGGTCAGTTGCCAGCTCGTAATAAGATCATGTTCCTACATGACGCCAACAGGCAGAAAAAGAGTGTTCCCACACTCGCCGTCATGGCTACTAGCGGCGCTGCCTGACACTCCCACGTTTTAATGCACATATATACCCCGTAAAGTGGACGGGGGGGATGGCCGCCGCGGTAGCTCAGTTGGTAGAGCGTCGGACCCGTTATTCGAAGGTCCGCGGGTTCGGTCCCTGCCCACGGCAAGTTATCTTTTCGTTCACTTTTCTTTCTTCACATTTACATTACATTTACTACTAATAACATCCCCTATACTTTCCTTGACATTATTCTATTGTCTCTTAGTTCTCATTAAAATAGGGCAGAGTGGGTCAGGGAAAAAAACGGGTGTTAAGGACGTCTTAGTCGAAATCAACAAGAAGAGATTGACTTGAGCAGGGCATGTAGTGCGTAGGCAATATAACCGCTGGCCGTTAAGAGTAATTAATTGGATTCCAAAAGAAGGCAAACGCGTGAGGGGCATACAGAAAGTTAGGTAGGCAGATGAGATTAAGAAGTTTGCGAGTATGACGTGGTAGAAGCAAGCACAAGACCGGTTTGATTGGCGGAACATGGGAGAGGCCTTTGCCCTGTAGTGGGCGTAGTCAGGCTGATGGTGATGATGATAATATATGTGGCAAGTGAGGACTTGCCAGGAAGATAACAGGCAATATTTTTTTCTTCCTAGAACGTGCTACGATCGGTGGTCTTGTGAGCGAGCAATTTATCTCTTCTACTTACCTGCGCAATAAATTATTCATGGTGAGAACAGCCATGGTGTTCTCGTATTGATTCAAACAAGCTTGCAAATTCTGGACTTGTTACTTTTGTTCCAGAGTTGGGTACGCCGCTATCGACGAGGGATCGATATGACCGGGCTGACGCTGGGCTGAAGTCACTGAGATATTGTTCGGATCGTCTCAGGTGAGCGAAGAACCCACCCTAAGATGCCGTAAAAAAAAAAAAAAAAAAGAATAATGCTCTTCCAAAGGTAGAAAGCTAGACATGACGGTGCGGCTCAAAGCCGACAGGAAACGGACGCCTGTTTTCGACCGTCGCATTGTTTACTCCCACTAATGCGATAAACAAACACGGTAACAATGACGCCGGCTGGAAGACAAAGTGGGCAGAGCGCCGCGACCTCTGTTCTTGCACGCGTGCACAGAATGCACCGAGCTATCATAAACGGGAGCAGCGTTGTACTTGTCGCTGCAAATGCACTTCCGTCGTGACCTATTTTCCCTCGCGACATGCTCGTCTTTGGAGGCAATAACACAGCAAATCATTAACGGAGGCTTCGTTCATAGAAAACGCATAGGTGAGGCGGCCATCTATGGAAATGACTCTCTAACTGAGTCGTTCTTTTGCGAACCACTCCAACGTGCCTGGTTTCGACAGTTCACAATGCGGTACCCAGAGCCCGAAATGGCAATGCTTTTCACTCTTAAGTCTTGTTTGACATTCGCTGGCGACATTCGGTAGTCACATGTGCAACGTCAGGATTGGCTAAAATTTTTGTCCTAGAATAGCTCTAGTGTCTTACAAATAAGTCGTCTTGGTCAAGGTTCTATCTACAGACGAGGGCGAATTTTTCCTCAAGTAGAAGTTTTCCTTTCTCAGGACCCCAATAAAGTTCTGTGTCTGTCTGTCTGTCTCTGAGACATCCGTTTGGAATCTCCTTGTGTTCATGCTACAAGGACATGCATGTTCGCTAATTCTTTTTTTCCTAAGTGTGTAGGAAAATAGAACACGTTGAGGTCCTTTCTTATCACGGACCGGGATCACGACAGTGCGGGGAGAGAGAGAAAACGTTCATCGAAGAATGGCTGGTTAGTGTAAATCTTATCCGTGGGACCCTCTGGCTTGCAGTACCGCACGCATTTGGGCTGGTTGGTTCATGATTTCCAGTAGAAAAAACAAAGCTAGAAAGACGCCTTAAAAGCTTTTACTACTTCTGCGCAAGATGAATCTTCATTTTTATGTTTTCCTGGTTTCATTGAGAATGTGGTGGAGCATATATATGCTGATGGAAATAATAAGACACATTTGGTTGTTAGTCAGCGCCGCATTTGGTGTCCTTTTTTTGTCCCTGTCTTTTCCGCTGTTTTCTACTGGAAACCTCTAACCTGAACCGCCCGCCGGGTCTGGGCGACGAGTTGGCGCTGGTCGACCAGGTCCAGCTTGGAGATCGCAGCCTCTCACGCTTCAGTGACCAGGTTTGGGTCTGCATACATTTCTGCTGCTTGTAACGCTGGGATTCTTCACCTGCAATGCAGTAGAAGGTGCGACCAGAGAGTCTGCCACGTTGCGGTGGGGGCAGATGTAGCCGATAGCGTTGGTTTCATATGGTGCAATAAGGTGCCGTGAGTGAACGTACTGCTCTGAAGTCGCCTGCAGTCGGTGCCTTCGTCTCTTGTGAGTATGGGATGGGGGGAAGGTATAACGTGCGTTCAAGCTGATGGTGTTGCAGCAATTCAGTGCGGGGAAAAAGGGCAAGCATTACGTGTCCACGCAGTCTAATGAAACCAGCAGAGCACAAAGCCAAGGAAGGTATCAAATAAATAATTTGTAGTATTGAGGCGCAAGCATAGATGTAGATGCCTCACGAACCGCGAAAAGTGACTCGCGTCGGCGGGATCATCATGAGTGGTGCGAATTCGCATAATTTTGTGATGATGTAACCCTCTGACGTCATCAGGGCACCAAATGTCACCCGAATTGGTGACGTTATCATGTCATACAATTATTACGTAACCACATGGTATCATCGCTTGGTAGAGATGTGCCGATCCAGGGGGCCCACGTGAGATGCTGAAAACTTGCCCTGCCCCCGATCGCGGAGGCGCTGTAGACCACGCTAGGCGCACAAAGTTTTCGGGGGTGGATAAATAAATAAAATAGACTGAGTATAAGAATAACAAGATGGCTTTCGACTTCGAGTCATCTTAGGCGTATGCATAACGAACATTGTGACTTTTCTTTTTTTTCTTCAAGTGTAGCATAGTAATTATGTCATAAAGTAAAGAAATCAAGGTGTACGAAAAAAACGACTAGCCGCCGGAAGGTAGGGACGGAACCTACAACCTGCAGGTAACCCGTCCGATGCTCTACCAAATAAGATCTTACCGTGAGACGTTGCTTGGTGAGCGAGAAAGGGTGTAAATGCGAAATACCGATGGTAACGCCATCTCGAAGTTTCCGCACCATCTCGCCGTGACGTCACAGCTCTTCACGACAGCTGCTACGTCCCACGTAATTGTTTATCGGTAGAAATTGTTTACACCGTGTTATAAGAGCGCGAACTCTTAGCATAGCAAGCGTCAAAAAATTTAATTGAATTTATTTAAGTGAACTGAACTTAATTAAACTGATCTAATGTATCGCTATAGTGCGCCTTTAAAAAAATCCCCTCGGCGTCGCGTTTTCTATGCAAGAAGAACATTTACAAACTCATGCTCTCTCGTGGATTGCACCGTCCTTTCAGAGGCCGGCTTCAGTATTCGTTTCTTCGTGAAAGATTTCTTTCCTGTCTTTAATCAAGTCGTCTTGTCCGATGCTCGTAAAACCAAATCGCGCAAAAGCTCTGTGCAGTAAGGAAACGGTGTGTGGTGTGGAAGGTCGTCAGAAAAGTTGCTGCTGATTAAGTTTGTTTGCAAGCCGGGCTACACTGTTTACTAAGGAAGGTCCCTAGCGACACGAGGGGTAATTAAGTAGTCCTCGGTATCTGGGCTGTTAAAAAGGGTATGCGTACGTGGCCAAAAGTTGCTCTCCTAAGCGCATGGGATTTAAGAAAACACTCTGGAGATAACAACCGTGGACTGTATCCACCGCGAGGGCCTGTATACATCGGCCATAAAAGGAAATGAGCTTCTGCGTCATCGCTTCCTTGGTTCGTAACGCTGCCTCTTAAGTGAGCTTCGTTTTAGCTCATCGCACGGCAGTGCCCCGTCTGGTATAAAAACACCGGGGTTACGATAGGTGCGTCCAAACTGCTACTTCATTGCGCTCAACCCCGGAGGGTGTCGTACGCCGCCACCTCCGAGCGACGACGCTTTACGACACGCAGTGGCGCTTCGACTAATCCCCGTGCCGTATTCTCTTGTTGGGGGAGACCGGAATAAACTACCCTAGTTGTGCCTACAACTTCAGCACTCCCGTCGTAGTTAATGCGCGAAAGCGTTACGTTTATTGAACATTGGTTCAGGCTGATCTAGAAGTTACGTTTTTGCATTGCTCGGGCACTGTCTAGTGTTCTTCGAAATAGTACGTTCTTATGTTAGGTGAAATAAATAAAAAAAAAGGTTATGTCATAGCTGTCAGGATGTCTGGATCGTTTGCTCGAAAGCCGTAGAGTCAGGTTTGATTCCAAGGTCGGGGTAACCCAGTAAAGTTTCCCTGCGAATTTATTTTTCAGCTACCCACGTGCACCCATATTGACGTCACATCCGTGACATATATGACGTACTTTAGGCCTTGGTGAACCCCGGTAATTAACACTGTCGTGTTAACCATTACGTAACATCTTTTGAAACCTCAAGTTACGCTCAGTCAATGTAGTGCGGTCAGTACGTCCAGCATTGTGTACTGGAGTGGCATGACGTTCGACTGCGTCTATACTTGCGTTGCGGTTGTGTTTTGATAAGCGCCATTGGCACTAATTGCCCACCAAGAGGACCAGCTTCGCCTTCGGCGAGAATTTCTTTGGGCAATCCGGGCAGTTGAAACCGTATGTATAGCTGCAGTAATGGAGGGCCCAGTGCCGTAAAGCACTGATGACCTCAATTCTATACAGCGTATTGCTTTCAAGAGCGTGGTTTATGGTTTGCCACTGCAGTTAAACTTTGTCGACTTGCACTTTTCTAGGACAGTGGGTTCATAGCTACTTGCAGACGAGATCGTTTCACGTGCAGACAGAGAATGGCCCGACGCACCCGATCATTACGGCAGCCGAGGAGTCCCTCAAGGTGGAGTGCTAAGCCCGACCTTGTTCAATCTGACCCTCATTAGACTAGTCGACAACCAGCCTAGTAGCGTACGACTCTCCATTTATGCTGACGACATCTGTATATGGACGTCAGCTGTGACGCGGCTTCAACTTCGCGCTCGACTTCAGAAGGCAGTCACAGAGACATCGCGCTACCTGCGTAATCAAGGACTCGAGATCGCAAGTGAAAAGTCTGCAGTCGTGGCATTCACCAGAAAGCCAATGTCCGCGTATGGCGTATCAATTAACGGGCAATGTGTGTCGTACAGCAGGAGTCACAGATTTTTGGGTGTTATAATCGACAGAGACCTGTCTTGGACCCCACACGTCAACTACGTGAGAAAGCGGCTGACATCTACCTGTCACTTGTTCAAGTTCCTTGCAGGAAAAACTTGGGGAGTGTCTATACACTCTATGTTACAGCTGTACCGGGTATTGTTTATCGGGTTCCTGCGATACAGCCTTCCAGCAATATCCAATACTTGCAAACGAACCTGCGCACGATCCAAAGCATCCAAGCCCAGGCTCTTAGGATATGCCTTGGTTTACCACGCTGTGCATCAACCGCTGAAACCATCGCAATTGCTCAGGATTATTCAATCACGACGCACATTACCGTTGAGACCATGCGTACCTACCTCAGGCAATATGCCAGGAACCCCTCCCACCACCTGGCAAGCCTCGCGGCTGAAAGGCCCCCGTACGCCATTTAGTAAAACTGTCTATGCCCATCGCGCATCGTTTACAACAGGGTATGCGCCTGCGGAGAAGCCGGACTTTCCTCCGTGGTGCTTGTACCTTCCACAAGTACGTCTCGAAATTCCAGGACTGCAGAAGAAATCAGCGTTACCTGCCCCAGCACTAAAGCAACTGAGCCTATTTTTCTTGCACGAAGCCTACAACAACCACGTGCACATCTACACCGACGGGTCGACCACTGTGTCCAGTTCTGGTGGTGCGGTGGTGATACCAGCACGAGAAGTAACACTACGGCTCAAACTATCTCACGTAACAACATCTACGGCGGCAGAACTTGCGGCTCTGCGTTGTGCCCTAGAGTACATCGATTCTGAGAGACCGTGCAAATGGGCTGTTTTCTGCGACTCAAAACCGGCGTTACAGTGTGTGCGGTCAGCTCTCCGACGCGGATGCCACGAACAGCTTACATACGAAATTCTCAGGATACATCACCGCGTCAAAGAAAAAGGCCATGAGATTGACTTTCAGTGGCTACCTGGTCATTGCGGGATCAGTGGCAATGTTTCTGCAGACAACGCGGCTCGTACATCGCATGAGCAAGAGACTACCGTTCCAATTCCTCTTTCTAGGACAGACGCTGCTAAGCAGCTTCGTCGCCTGGCTCGTACACTATGCTTGGCGGAGTGGAACACGCCAAGCATAAGACACACTCGGCTACACCAAATCAATCCAACGCTGGAACTCCGACCTCCAGCCGGGCTTCGTCGGCGTGAAGCCTCACTTTGTCGGCTTTGGTTGGGGGGTGGCCTATACGAAAGCATACACGGCATTAATTGGAGTGACCGACAGTTCGACATGCGAGGTCTGCGGCACCAAGGAAGACATTGATCATCTATTATGCCGCTGCCCCCGATTTGCCTCTGAAAGACGAACGCTCTGTGATGTGATGCGACGACTGGACGATCGGCCGCTCTCCGTGCAGATGCTGCTGGAGCACCGTCCCCATCATTCGTCGGCCAACAAGGCAGTTAAAGCGCTGTTGAGTTTCTTAAGGACCACGGGCCTTTGTGAACGTCTGTGACTATTGTGCAGTGCCCACGCCACAGAAGTGTCAGCGTATTTGTTGATCATTTTCTCTTTTTTTTTTTCTTCTTGTGCTTCTTTCTCTGTCTCTCTCATCTTTCTACTCCCCTTTCCCTTTTCCCCCCAGTGTAGGGTAGCCAACCGGACTGCTATCTGGTTAACCTCCCTGCCTTCTCCCTTTATTCTTTTGTATTCCTTCCTTCCTTCCTTCTAGGACAGTTAAAGCAGGCATAATAACCCGATACGTACTTTACTCACAGCCAAGACATCGTTTTGTCTCACGTCGTCGTTTTATTCCTCCAATATATGTTGCATCCAGCTGCAAAAAAAAATTACTCCAATGGCATCACAGCTCCCTCGGACTTCTGAACGGCGAAGGCAGTTTTTTATGGCTTTAATGCGAGACCACAAAATTATTCCTTTATGGCCGGCCGAAAGCGTGATTACTGGTTGCCACAGAAGCGGAGCGTATGGGAACAGTGAGATTTCGTTTTTCTTCCGCAGAGGCTATCTCCAAGACTCTACGTTTCCGTTATGCGAGGCCGGCTGAAATGGCTTCCGGGCTTCGGAGAACACACGCGCGCTCTTCGTAACGGCTCCACCTTGTGCACATCTTTTTTCCATTTGCGCAGTGGAGTACATACTGAGTAGAGTGAGCTGCGCGGTACTGCGTTATTGATGCGCCGGTCGACAGGGGGCCCAGCAAGCTTCTCCGGTGGGTCTTTGCGCTCAGCGAAGCAAGGCGCAGGCGCCGAGATAAGACGCAGGTATAATTACGGCCACTTTGTAGAAGCACGTCCATCTCTCCGCATAGCAGGCACGTTGTATCTGCTGCAAAGGAAAACAAGAGGAACCTTCTCTAGTGTGCTGCCGGAGTGGCTCAATGGAGAAGTAATCAAGTCCCTTTACTATGCGTTTTGCCATAGTGATTTTAGTTAATGTTTATAATTATGGGGTGCGACTTACATGATATACTTACAACCTTTACAAAATTTACACAAAATGGCCCTGAATATAACTAGTGATCCAAACAGCAGCAGTGATGCACCTCGTGACATTTTCTCAAAAACAGCATCAGGCACTCTGCAATCATAAGGTATCTATTCAGTTAATAAGATTATGTGCACTAACTTTCCTGCTCCATGCAATGTCTTTTCTATTTCAACACACAGCACTAGATATGCTCTAAAAGATAACCTCAACTTAGCAATGTGTTACAATGACTACGGTGAAAAGTTAATTGAATTCAGTGGCACAAAAATATTGAATATTTTACCCCTAATCTGCTGATCCGAAAGCCTAATCTGCTGACCCGAAAGATGTGCATTCAATCCCGGTGGTTTAGGCGGTCGTGTTTCGATGCTGGTGAAACGCAAGGGGCCCGTGTACTGTACAATTTTAGTGGTCAATGTGGTCGAGACCAAATGTAGTCAAAATCATCAGGACCCCTCTATTACGGCCGCATCATCATACCGTGTCCTCGGTACGCAATCACCACATAAAATAAATAAGCTCTCCAGCGCTACCGGACAACGTTTTTATACATGGGAAGTTATGTCACAACAAACTTTCTGAGTTTTGGTTGTAAACTTAGTAGGAAGAACGATGTTGAAAGAAGCAGGGAAAGGCGAATTTATAATGATATGTCAGATTGAGAAGAGTGTTAATAATGATGAAATGTAAGCTGTATTACACCGCAAAATGTGAAGGGAGAAAAAGAAAGGACCTACGAGGAATTCACGTATTACTCACGTGCACTATAAGGATTCGAGTGTTAGGTCTCAAGCGATCACTGATGTTAATGGAACTTAGGAACCAGCTAATTACGCTAGCAATACGTATAAAACTTATTAGTCAGTTTCATAAGAAGACAGGTGTTAAATAATTGAAGATCTATAAGCTAATCAGGTTACTTTCTATGTAGTATAAAAATTATTCAAGATCATAACAAAAAACACTAAGACTACACTGAACTTTAATCAACCAAGAGAAAAGGTGGACTCCGGAAAGGGTTTTTGCATCAGACGACATTCAAGGCATCAGTAAGATAGCTGAGAAATTGGTCGAGTGCCACTAATTTCTCTGCATGTGGCTTTCGTAGGTTATTAAGGGAATTTAACCCTGTCGAGATACCGGCAGTCATATAAGAACTGTGCAATGAGGGAATACAAGAAATACACGTGGTTATCCTAGCAATTAATCATAAAGAAGTTACAGCTGTATATTTTAATTTGCCGCACGAAATACATGAAAACTCACAGGGTTCCTTGTGCACTCGCCTATGACGTCTAGAAGGCGAAATGCACCTTTTTTTATTCTCAGTCGATGTATTGTTCCCATAGGCGTGCGCGGGGTTCTCCTTCAGGGGGAGCGAAGGTTTGTCGCTGCCCCGCCCCCCTCCCTATTAGGTCAATGTATGGGGTCTGACTTTGCGCCCTCCCCCCTGAGTCGCAGCGCCCCCCCTCCCTATTATATCGATGTACGGGGCTGGCTTTGCGCCCCCCCCCCCCCCCCCGTGCACACGCCTATGATAGTTCCTGCCCCGTCACCCTCCGAAAGTTTTGTGCACCTAACTTTAAGCCCCCTTCTGTTTGTTTTCTTGCATTGGAAAACGCAGTATGAAATGTATATGTGACCCACGCCTGCCTACAACTTCGCATAGAAGTCTGCAGTATAAATAAATAAATAAATAAATAAATAAATAAATAAATAAATAAATAAATAAATAAATAAATAGATAACTTGGTTTCCCACTGTTTCCAGGATCAGAAGCACTTGGTTTTGCAATGCTTCCATGATCGACCCACCGTAGACCAAGCTACGGTGTCATGTGATGACTTCATCATGCAACGTTACGTCACGGGATGTCTATATGACGTCATGATGACATCACAATGACGTCAGAAATTTTGTCGATGTGTGACGTCTTGATGACGACATATGCTGACGTGATCGCGTGATAATTTCTTGCATCGCTTGTGTTGAAGCCGCCAAAGCGGGACGCCGGTTAATTTTCGCCTTTGATGGGACATCTAAATGTTTCGACTTAAAAATGCTATTCAAGAAAGTGGGCAGGCAGAGTAATACAAACTGCTCAACATTGCTTGAATCAGGAGTGAATATCAGAGTGAAGTACGGGATATGCAGATGACATTGTTGTTTCTAGCGATGCTGTGGATGAAGTGTAAAGATTGATTCAGTACTTTGGACAAATAAACGTCAGAATAAAGAAACAGAGAGAGACAGATAGCTGAGGAAAAGATTTGAAAACTAAGAAGGAATATCGGGAGACAATAATGTTGTAAAATGGGAGATCTTCTGCGGTCCTTGCTCAGTGTAACGATATCGTTCCCCCTCAAAAAACGCGCAAACATATCTGCTTGCATCTATGCAATTATTTTGTGAAAAACAGTGATATATTTATAAGTAAATCAGCGATATGTTCATATGACACTTGCGTTGAAAGTAGCAGACTGGTTACGAGCCACTGCTTCATCTCGCTCACATACTAACTAAAGCAAACAATAAATCCCATTCTGTACACCTTCAACAATTCATTACTATAATCGACAATGTCATTGTGCCGTAAAACCTACCTCTCATATTGACCATAATGAAAGCCGTTTTATCAGTCAACTTAGCTTTACGCGCTGATGGCCAAGCTTCATCGCCGTAGCCGGGGCAATGGAAAAAATTCGAATTTTAAAAGTTTTGCATGTGTATGTATACTCGCACACGTACAAATGCACACACGAACTTGCATAAAGTATAGTTAAACCACCCCCTATATACTCCCCGAAAAAAAAATTTCTGGCTACGCCACTGCCGAGCGTCCAGCTAATCCAGACGGCTTGCCTCACTCGCCTGATAAACCTGACATATCTTTCTGAGCTAAGCGAATACAACGTTGTCATTTCGTTAAACATTTAAATGGAAATATTTGAGTGGAACTATCGAGAAGAGATGCCTTGAAGTAAGCTTCGATCGGGGCGCGCCTTCCTTTGCAGCAGCAGCATGAATAAATGAAACCTCTTAATCACGATAGCCGCGGCTTGCTTTCAATTCTTCAGAACTGTTGCACTCGCAACGCTGTAATTAGTCGCGGAGCACATTTAGTATGCGTCGATGGTCCTTCGTGCGTTAATGGACGACGCTTCTTTCGTACTTGGTCGGATTAGTCCCATCGTTACTTATTCATTGCAACAGCCTTATGGACGGCGCTTTGCAGACCTGCGCTCGAACAAATAAACAGATTACCACTTTCAACTTTGGCATTGTAAAGTGAACAGGACAATGCTGAGTGACCCACCACGGTACTGCCGAGCACGGCGCCTTTACGTGTTCAGGCAAAACAAAATATATTGAATCACTCTTATATTTGGTGCTCGGTCATTGACATCCAATATACAGGGTGTTCAAAATTAAGCTTTATGGTTTTCTTAAAATTCAGCGTTTGGAGGCACGCGAAAACCACCTTTACGGATAAGTTATGTATCCAGGGGGACACAAAGTGGGACAATAACTATCGCTGACAGCAACCCAATTAACTAAGATTGAATAATTGACTTTTCAGTGAGGGCAGCAAGCGGGCATGTTTGTATTGAAAAGTTGGGGGGCAGTCGAGCTTCTACACAGTTGCACTTGGTAAGAATTCCTTCTAGCATGCCTGTGCTCCGAGTAATCCCGCTACAAAGTTTAATCGCGGTTTGCATGATTACGCATGCAAGACATTGGGCACTGGCGCAAAGCTCCTCCCCGATGTGCCACGGCAGTTGCGTGCGGCGTTTAATCTGACAACGGGTTGAAGGCATAAGCAAAGGGGATAACGGTTAATCTTTGGCTACCGGCTGGCGATAGCAAGCAATGACTGCTCGTCACAGGAGGGAGGAACATTGCGCCGAGCAGCTCCGTCTTGCATGCGTAATCATGCAAACCGCGATTAAACTTTGCAGTGGGATATCTCGGGGCACAGACATGCTAGAATAATTCTGCCGAGTGTAACTGTGTAGAAACGCGACTGCCTCCAACTTTTCAATACAAACATGCCCGCTTGCTGCCCTCACTGAAATGTTAATTATTCAATCTTAGTTAATTGGGTGGCTGACAGCGATAGTTATTGTCTTTGTGTCCCCCCTCAGTACATAACCTATATTCAAAGGTGGTTTTCACGTGCCTCCCAGCGCTGAATTTTAACAAAACCAAAAAACTTAACTTTGAACACCCGGTATTCGAACCATTATTTGTTAGAAAGCTGAGGAAGATGAAGTTTTAATGATAAGAAAGCTAGAGGCCTGCAGTAAGAGTGCTTCTCTGCGTTGTCCGAACCGCATCGAAGTAAAGGCAGAAAACGGGAGGGGGGGAGGGGGGGGGGTTGTGAAACAATAATGGAGCTCACGACTAAGGAAGAGGCGTTAGAAAAGAAAGGCTCCTCCGCTTCGAATGCCCTGCACCTCGCCGTATTTCGACAGCTCTCGCTCGCACTTAGGCTTAGCGCAGTTGTCGAGCGTGTGGATTAGACGTTTAGAACTAAAAGTCGGCTGTGCAATCTGCGACACAAGGTGCCAATATGTTCGTCGATATAGACTACATTACGGATTGGTTTTCAGTGCCAACTATTCGGGCTGCAGCCATAGGCGTGCCGAAAAAAAAAGGGGGGGGGGGGGGCGAAAAGGGCGAAGTTTCACCATTTTTCTTTCAGGGCTGGTTGTGTCACATTTCTGGTAACCCTTATATTCCTGAGGAGCTTTTCGGCAACAGAAATCAATGACACAAAATAAAAGTAGAGCACGAAAGACTGGACAGAGAAGACAAGTAGACGGGACGGGCGCTCACTACCAACTGATTTTATTACGAAAGGATTGTGGGAAATATATACCTTGTACGTCACAAAGCGCGGCTGCGCACACATCTCAAGCTACGCCTTCCAAAATCTAACGCATATTGCGACAAAGCAATTGAAACTCAATTGAAACTCAAAAAGCAATTGAAGCAATTGAAACGCTCTACTTTTATTTTGTGACGATGCACCAACTCGCCCAGCAACGTACTTTATTTAGAAATCAATGACTGTCTCGGGTAACCTACCTCAGTGAGACGTGTGCACTGTTGGCTGAAACTGGTGTCCATTTGGTGGGTGCAGGATTTTTCTAAGGCGTTCCTGAAGCAGATATTTATAATTGCCTACTTGATAAATTTCGAATGTGCGGAGTTATAAGGGAGAATGAGTTTGTTACCTCGGGGTTCATAGCTACCAACACAAATGATTCTCGTTAAACAAGAATCTAATGTCTAAGAACCGGATGCTTGAGTCTGTGGGCATCTCATGAGTGATTTGTAGGGGTTTCAAACATTTTTCCGCGATGGACAGAACCTTTAATGGCCCTCGGTTTAAAGTCGGATGAACTGCATTCTAAAAGAAACATATATTGACCAACGTATCTGAAGCCCTTGCACACCATTGTTGGCCAATTCGTCAGCCAGTGTTTTGCTCAGATGCGATAAAAAATAGAAATGAAGTGACGCAGTTGAATATAGAAGCGCATAATATTTCGCAATTGGAAGATACGTGCGTTAGTGAGACTTATACGGCATTTTCAGCAAAAGAAATTTCTTCTTTGAGAGGTTGTGCACGTGTTGGATGGTGTTTCTTGGGACAGGCGCATTTATGTACATCAAGTATAAAAATGGTCACTCTGCTCCGAAATAAATTGTTGAATGTTTGCGCCCCGTACGTTACGTCGTCTCTTCTTGTGTGCGTGTCCTTTACGCGTAATGTTATACCCACTAATGGCAAACCAACAGGCCCAAATAGCAACCTCGGTGAAGACCTTCGGCACGCCGCTGTTTGACACCCCGGCCATTTCGCAGTCACGCATAGTTCGACAGTCCCGAAAACTTGTTCATTTCCCCAGGAAAAGAACTTGAAAATATAAAATTACTCGCCAACGACGCGTACGGTGAGCAGGCCTTAACACACTCGAACATGCAGAATTGCGGTGAAATGTGCCAGATCACAGACGGCACTGCAATCGCGAGAAAGATGGCACACTCAGTAAACGGCCTATAGTGACTTCTTTCACACACTTCACTAAGTAGCAGTAATAAAAAAGAAAGGAAGACACCGAAAGGGAAGATATCAAGCCAGACGAAGAGCGCAAGAATTAAAATAAACAAGAAAATGAGTGACTACGCGTCCTCTGGCAAAAAAATGCCCCCCACCTCCCCGAAGGGAATCGTGAGGAAATGCGAATGCATTTCGCGCGCGCTTCACTCCATTTATATATGGTGGTTGTGGTTCGAAGAAGGAAAAGGCGCCTAATTTCTGCAGCCCGGTCGGGAGCACGGCGCAGCGCCTGTTTTTTTTTATTTTTTTTATATATATACGTGCGAGCGAGCGGACGGGAGAGTGGGGCGCAGGGAGGAGAGAGAGCGAACGGCGAGAGAAGGAGCGGCGAAGCACTGCACCTACCCTCTCCTACACTCTCTCCACACACGCGGGAGCTCCGCCGAGCTCCCGCGATGCGAGCGCCCTCACACACCAGAGTGCGCTCCTCCTCCACTCACTCTCCGCTACTCCGCCCGCACCACCTGCTCCGGTTGCTAGGGAAGAGGATAAGCGCGCGCGCCCGCAGCTGTTGCTATGAGAGAGGGAGTGAGAGCGGAGAGATGCGGACACCGAAGGACGCCTGACATGCCCCGACTAACAAATGCATTCGCATTTAAAAAGAAAGAAAGAAAAGGAGGGGGGGGCGGGGGGACTGCGTCGAACCTTTATTGTGTAAAACACTGTTCCTGCTTTAACTTATTGCCTCGATGGTGACCGCACTGCGTTGCCTTTTAGCGAGAGGCCTCGTTCTTCCCGTGCTTGTCTTCGGAAGTCGCTGTCTTTCGTCAGCGGTCCAAATGAGCGCGCAGCCACACGAATGGCGCAACTTCGGACGACAGAGCGCGCGGAGGCGGAATCTAATGAGACGCGGGATCGTTAAGAGCGCCCTGTTAAACGCTCGAAACCATTTCGCGGGAAGCATTAGGAATCGCTCTCAAGCGCATAATGACGTCATCGTCGTCGTCCTCCCTCCGTCAGTCAGCGCTCGCTTTCTTTGTAGCCAGAACTTCGTGTCATTCCTCGTTCCTCTTCCTATTTTTTTTTGTCTCTCGTCGCCAGCATTTAGTACAATGTGATTCCCTTTCCCCAACACGTTCTATACATCATCACCCGCCATGCAATCATCTTTTTTTTTTCTTTTTTTCTTTTTTTTCTTTTTGCCGTGATGCACCATTCACCGCCGGTACAGCATTTGCTTCACTCTTCCAAGAATCGGCGTGCCTCTGCGCTGAAAAAATAATAATAATAATAGTAAATACTTTATTCTGGCATGTAGGTACAACACAGTTACATGCCACCGAGATGAGGCAAAAGGAAACAGACGTAACTGTCTCCTGACTAGGCCTACATCCCGGAAACAAAACAAGGACAGCACTGAGTTAAGCGAAAAGCATCCAGAAGAACACACCCTCTCTCATTTAGTTCTCGTTCTAATCGGCTGCAATTAGTGATGTGCTTTTTTTATTGCGCTACTTATTACCTGTTATATGGTGCAACAGCCTGCCGCGTTCTTCCAGCAACGATCTCACTACCATCCGTAATTTGCAGGCAGCAAATTACCGGCGCCTGCGTTGGGGACTGGGATACAAGGAATTGCGGAGGCTGCGGGCGGCTAGTTTTCATCAAGCGCTTTTTCTTTGTGTCTTAATTTCCGTTAGTACCGGTCCGGCATACTTTTTTTTTGTGCATCGGATATTGCCAGCCAGAAGGAGGCACGCCATCGCCAGACAGCGCCTGGCGCAGCTTCCTTTGAGCGTTCCAGTGGGCTGGAATGATTGTTAACGCAAAACGCGTAAAGCACTTCACGCATTCGCGTGAAACAAAATGAAGGGAGGAAAAAAATGAAATACGAACGAGTGCGAGCACTCAAAGCGCGCTGAGCGAATCACCAGCAACTCCGGTTCCACTCGCACATTAATTTCTTCAGGCCGCGACGCACCCAGTCATAGCTTCCATCCGTGTCTTTTAATTTTTCTCGGTTTCTCTCGCTCAGCTTCAGTATATGCATCAATCCTGGAACAAAACGCAAGAGAGAAATTCAAAAGATGGAAAGACCGAACGCGAAGAAACAGAATAATGGTAAAATGAAGAGTGATTGTGCCACAATGAAGAAGCGGGGACGAAAAGGAATTATATATTTAAAAGTGATAATTATCTTTCCTTTTCAAGAGAAATGGAATATTGGGGTGCGTAAGAAAGGGGAGTATGTAACGAAGTGATGTAGTATATTGGCTCTGATAGGCACAAGCGGAGAAACCAAAAAAATTAAGCAGCTTCGCACTAGTACAGGATACGGTAGGCCGGCGAATAGGGTGCATTCCGTAGAGCGGTGAGACCGTGGTATCATAGGGAAAGATTGAAAAGTGGCCGTTCCAGTGTTGGCAGTTTTCAGTTAATGAGCGAGCGTGTCTTGGTTGCCACCTTGCGCAACTGGAAACACCACGGATACCAACAACAGATAACATCTCGGTTACCCGCTTTTTAATTTTAACAGCAAAGCTGTCTAGCGAATCGTTCCTTGTCTGGTGAACCAAAAAAAAAAACTATCGTCATCATAAACGAGTGTGTGCCGCAGAACTGGGTAAATCCCACAAAGTACCACTGGTCCATTAAAAATGAATGCAGTCTTTTTCGCGCCGTTGTTACTGCCAGCTGAAACCATAGAAAAAGAAATGCACGCATTTCCAGAATCCAAAATACTTCATGTTTCTCTCTTTGAGTCCCGAAAATGCTCTCGCTGCTCTTCGCAGTTCATAAAAAAAAATCTAAGTTTGCGGAACTCAACGCATGCTTTCGACAAGGCATTTTTTTTTCAGAACTTATTGTTCACCACGTGCCACAGCTTTCTTCATTTATAGGTTACTTCGTCCGGGAAAAATGTTCGGGCTGCGTCTACAGCACAGCGAGATCACGGTGTGCTTGCCGGCGTATATTGGCGCGTTTGTAGCAGCTGCGGAACTACGAGGCCAGTTGCGCAATGCGGGCTCCCCGAGACTTGGTTAGTCTGTGATCCTTGCAAACTGGGGATTTCGTGCGTTGCCACCAGCTCGCCAAATTGGATTTGGAAACAAACTTTTTTTCCCGCACTAAGATTAGTGCGAAGTCTGGCGCGCAATAACACAGCGAGCGAATCTGGTATTATTACAGCGCTAACCATTATTTTTCCTTGCAGCTTGTTGTAGGGCTGCTTGGTTATCGTCAGATTTAAGTACATTGCAGCAGTAAGATGACGCGGCTGCAATCATCGCACTGTGTGCCGCAGGCTGGGGTTTGCCTTGACTGTCCGCGATGAAATACTGGTGGAAGACCGCAGTGAAGCAGTAGTTTGTTAAACTTTGTTGCTATGTACCAGTATGCTATACTTAGCCTGTTACACCTTGGCGCAATAAGACGCGTATTCGAACGAGACGGAAACAATTGTCTCTCATGAGACTGCGCCTTTTGTGCCTGACTTTGGGGGATAGCATTGTGCTAGCTTTCTTCCCTAAGTAGAACAAAATTGTTGCCGCCGTATCAAAGTGGCAGGACAGGAGCTCCTGTAGGGAAGCTGTTCCATGTTCAGCTAAATGCTTAGAACGTCTTTGCAAGCAATCAAACCACCACGGCCACTTGCGTTTTCTTTCTGCCTTTTCAGATGGTTGGTAAGCAGGGGAACCGTCGATTTGAATAGTATGGGGCTGTAGGTTTAGTTTGATGTCGCATTCCGAATTGTGGCGAAACTCAATTTTTTTTATGAAGTGTTAGTTATATCTAATTTTCGAGCATGGCTATATCGCAGCAAGGAGTTCTTAACGCATCCTATGTCTGCAGTTCTTAATCACTGCATACGTTAAGCTTCAGCATTAAAGCATTTCAAATGCCCTTGAGATGTCCAGTACACTGAGGTTTGCCTTAGTGTTGCGAACTGCACACGCGATCCGAAAAAGCGCGAACTGCGGACGATAATTACCAAGTGCACCGTTACGTACGCCCTCATTCTAGAAGAAAGTAAAGCGTGCAAACACGGACACTAGACGAGAGGCTAGCTCAACTTTCTCTGTCCTAAATGTATGCTTTTATGCGTCAATAAGAGCTATTGACAGCACAGTCATTTTGACAGGACGCGTAATGAAGTAAACAATTGTGGGAAGAATGGCAGTTTAAGACAGGGAGAAGCAGAAGTAACGAACCGCAAGTGTTCCTAAGTAATTATATAAAACTCTAAATCATTGTGCAATGCGCCTACCCTTTAGATAAGCCACGTGGCTTACGACACTTACATAATGTTGTCATCGCTAGTCGGTATATGTACAAGGTCCGACCATCGTAAACTGCCACGTCGCGTCATGTATCTAAATACGGCAGAATTTTCGCAGGCTTCAATAAATTCAGAAGAATGCTGTTTTAGGGGCGAAGCTCCTCAGGGTGTGGGTCGTTCCCTCCTCCGTACATAGTATGTAGCCACCTCTAGTTTATGAATTGCTCAATAGATGGCATTGTGTGTATATGTCCTTGGAAATAATATCACTAGATGGCGTTAGTGGTTTTTCGTATACGTTGATGATTAAAGATGATAGATGGCGCTGTTATAATAAGAAAAGAGGGGCTCGCTCTTGGCGCGCTTTCTCTTTCGCTCGGAGTCGCGAAACCAGGGCAGCCGGTATCTGCGGAGCATGCGGCGGCTCCGGTACTCACGGCGGCACAACCCATAGCCAAGGACGCGTGGCTTTCACAACTCACAGCAGCGTTCTGTGGCGATGCATGCGGAGGCGAGGCGTTGCGTCGAGCACTGGTGTGGACTTCGGCGTCTGAGTAGATGGCATCGTCTTCCTCTGTCGTGGAACGCGAACTGGCGTTGTCGCTGAGGCTGGGAGCGCCCGGAACACAAGTCGGCGACGCTCGTGCCCAGCTCACGATCGAACACCCAGGATCATGCAAAGACGTGACACGTGTTGTCACGTCTTTGCATGATCGAGTGGGCAATGTACGGGGGGGATTCACGGTTACCCGAATGATCCCTCCAAGCTTCGCCCCACTCACCATCATTCACTTCGTGGATATGCTGTGATTTTTTATCTGCCCTTCTGGCTGCTTGCTACGCGTGGTTCCGTAAGCGCTAGGCAGTTCCCACATCGCATAATGTATTCAAGGGGAAAGCGTTAGATGCCCCATGAAACGCGGAAAATGACCATCGGCGTCCCGCTTCTGCAGGCGTGAGCGCGAGGGATGCAAGAAATCATCATCTCGTGATGACGTGGCAGACTGATCAAGTTCGTGACGTCAGCATGCCGTCACCGTGGCGTCATGCAGCTTAATGACGTCATCATATGACATTGTCGCTTGGTCAAAGGTGGGCTGATCACGGAGGCTGTGCAAAACCAGATGAGGTGCAGAAAGACTGCAACGCCTCCCATCCTGGAGGCCGTGCAAAATCACGTTGGGTGCGGAAAGTTTTCGGAGGGAGGCGGGCGAGGATGAATAAACACGTCGACTGAGAAGAAAAAGTAGAAGATGGATTTCGCCTTTGCAGTCGTCTTAGGCGAATACATAAAAGCTTGTGAGTCTTTTTTACAGCGAAAGCTGTTATGAGATCACAGCAAGGGCTGTTTTTGGCGCCGTAGTTGTCCTCCGCCACCGCTACCGCCGGTGTCCGTAACCGCTACCACGAAAAATAAAAATAAAAGAACGAAATGAGAAAAAGAAATCCAGAATTAATCCTGCGCCATCTCCGTCGCTGGTCAGTATTCTATCACAGAGCCATGTCGGTGATCGAAACTGCTACGCAAAAAGACCCTATATGTGCATTATGCCGGGAAGGAACCACGTTAACATATCTAATAAAACGTGGTAACATAGTAGAATAACAACGAAGCAACGCAAAATGCGAATTGTGCAACCATGCGTCACACAATAAGAATTGCGTAACCAGCGTAACCGTAATTCTTCGTCGTCATCACTCACCGCATCAACAAGGTGCATATAATTCCTTGCAAATGCGTAGCCGGTACCTCGCTTCTCCGCAGAAGCGCGTATTGGGTGCTTCTCAACCTCATAGAATTTGTGATTTATGGCGTAGTGGGTACGTTGCACACGAACTTGTATTTATAGCCCCAAGAGAGTTTACAACGGGTTCTAGAAATGCCGCTCTTCCAGCTTGCGCTGTGACTGTGGTGCAGTTTCCGCGCATGCCTGGAGTTTTCTTTTCTTTTCTTTTTTTTTTTTTGTCGTCTAGTTATGAGCATATTGTAAATGCTTTGTGCCTTCAACGTCTCCTGGATGCCTCCAACCTTGAACTTTCCCTCTCTGCTTCTAACAATAGACCTTCGCGAATCACACTGTTCGTTCGATGTCTGACGGTCTTGTACACAAGATCTCGAGTTCTAAGCTTCGCTTTGACGCACACATTCGCGCTTTCTGTTGCTCGCTCCCGGACGTAGTGTACGGTGCCTCTGAGGCTGCTTCCGTTTCCGGTCACGCTCAGGGCTTCATCTGCTCTCGCTTCCGTGCGGGCGTCGGCCTGACGGTGACCGTATACCCCTTTTTCTTCTGCCATTCCAACGTCCGGCCCCCCTTCCGTTAATCCTCCACCTCTCCCTCGTGCTCTCATGTTTTCCCGAATGTGACCGCATTTCCGGAAGAAACGGCAGCTGCGCTTCCGGCCATGTTTGAGTCGCAGTTCCATTTGACCCTTTGGTCACGCGCACGGGCATCCCGCGTGCAAACAGGAGTGACGCAGTTTTGCACAGTGTAGCCACTGGAGGTGCTGTGAGCAGCAAAATCTAATAAACTTGAACAATCACTGGCTTCCCAACATTAACTACAGGTTTTCAAAAACTGAAATCATATGCAGCAGTAACGTATGGAGGTTATCATAAGAAACACCGATTCGTTCATTTTCATCAAAATAAAAATAAAACAGAGTAGGTTATACCAGGGATGCAGCCGCAGTCGTGTGTGTGAAATGTCTTGTGCGTGATCATAAAGATACTGGGGAAACCGGGTTACGTAAACTTCGAGACGAAATTCGACATAAGTCGCACTCACTGGTGTATTACAAAGCTTATGTGCTCAACTTAGGAGACAGTCAGCGAAGGTACAACGGCTTAATTTGAAGTCGTCATCACACCCTACTCGTCTTGGGTCTGCAGTGTCAAAATTGGTTGGGGACGTAACAACATCCCTCTGCCTTGCTGCATGCCTCTCTACGAGCAATTTAGGAACACACATTTCGAATGAGGAAGCAGCCTCAGCCTATCAGCCACCAAATTTCTGCAGCTATGACAGAATAATGAGTATGACAGTTCATAGGCGCACGTGGAGAGCTTCCTAATGAACTGCGAGGCAGAATGAATGATAAACATCCCTTAGGATAACAACTCTGCTCTCATCTCGCTCCGCACCTTTCGTATTTATTGCTCCTATAGCGATCCATACTTTTTTTCCTTTTTGACTGCATAGCCTACGGCTAGACAATAATTGCTCTTTAATTTCTCATCTTTTATAATTATATAATTACTGAATGTGCACTGGCGGTAATGAGAAAAGACACGACAGCAGTATTCACCCGATTTTGTCCTTAATAAACATCTAACGCCTATCCACTGTACAACTATTGGGATTACTTTTTTTTTCTTGCATACCTCTTGCTTTTTTCTTGACACTACTTTTGCTGCATTTTCAGTGACATCATTATTTCTGATCCCTACGATAATTTTCGTTCAGCTGTTAATTGCTTTGCTTCCTAGAACACGATCATAAATATATTTTCGTTTCAGTATATGTTTCGGCCATTGACCCAGGAATACTTTCACCTTTAATACACCTGCAAATGGCTCGAATAGGTCGGATGTTCTGAAAAAAATCTAGATGGCGATACAAGAGCACACAGGTAAGTGGTTGGAGACTACATAAGCGAACATTATTTGACACAGAGATGTAATCTCTAATAAGCAGCAGTGCCTTACTTAATGTTAAGGGTGTTCTTCCTGCAGCCGCTAACGTTTGCTGTTCCAGTACTGATCGTTGAATTCGCGGGTCACTGTGTTGTTTTGTTGTAGACTTTCTGCGTTAATCAAGGTTGTTCGTATACTTCAGACATGTAGTAACGATATATTGTTTAAGCACTTTCTTACCATTCGCCAGTACTTAACTTTCTGCTTCGATTTTTCATTTTCTGCTCTGAAGGAGTTATTTCACGTAGTGACTCGTGAGAACATGATTGCCTTACATGTGGCTCGAGCACTTTTCGAAGAATCCAGTTGCTACGCTAAATTTTGTGACCACGCCAAATTCCCACCACCCGAGCAAACTAAAGGCATTCCGAGGGACGACTTGAAGACGAAAGTCTTCGGGGGGGGGGGGGGTATCTTACTGAGTTCTTTGTATCACGTGAACGCCGCATTGTCATATCTTTTTATTTATGGTAAACGCCGCAAAGATCGCGAAGGCGCAGCTCTCATGGTCACTTCTTCATTTCTTCAGTTACCTCGCGCTGGTCACGCCTCCTTGTCTTTCAAAGGTCACGTTCGCATGTGACGTATAAAGCTTTCGCCTTATATAATAAGCAAGCTATCGATTTCAGCAAAAGTAAGCACGCAGTTGCCCGGCATAACTCGTTTACAGCCATCGAAACAAAGCATGAAACAAACAAACGAACTGCACGGGAACAAACAGTATTTTCTTGAGATCAATTCGTAGCTGCAATCGGGTTTCTATCCGGCAAATGCATGTGGGTGTCCCTGTATTTTATGTGTAGGGTGCGAATGGGGTAAACAAAGAACCACAGGCAAGAACAAAAGGTCCACTGTCTTGAAGGAGTGAACGCTATATTTAATTTCTTATTTCCCCAGGCCGTTCCCATCGTTTTTATGTCAAAAACTGCAGCTTGCCTTAGAACCACGTAAGGTTTCCAAAAGTGGCGAGCATTTTGTCTTTAACCAAACGAAGATAAAAAGCGAAGTGCAGGGAGCGCATACATGTATTGGGAAGATACATAAAAAACCTGAAGGAGAAAAAAGCGTGAGGCATATGTATCGTCTTTGTTGTTGTTGTTGTTTTTGTTGTGAAATCCGAGGCTAAAAATAGCAGAATCCAAAATGGGAAAGCGTTTGAAAAGTGAGCTGTGGTGAAGAAAGGTCTCATATATTCGAGGAATATAAATAAAGAACTGCAGCAAATTTGAATTGCTGTGGTCGAGTCGGCTAGACATTGAATTTTCTACAAAAGTGTGGCGGCGCCATTTTATTCGCGGACGGGCGGTGCTTGCCGATATAGATAGCAAAACGTGCCCGAAGTCTGAAGACACACGCAGCCATTTTAGAGAAGAAACAAGAAAGGCAACAAAGTAGCTCTAGCCATACATAAACAACTGAAACCCCGAGCTCTACCTCCTAGCCAGTTTTCGCATGTCAACGCGCCCTATCTTATTTATAATTATTTATTTTTTTGCAGGCTTGTGAACCGTCATTTCCCGCCGGGTGCCACCGCGTAGCGAATTGGGGGGGTGCAGAGTTGAAAACATTGCCTCGCATGAATCACCCCCTGGGAAAGGCTCGGGCCCGCAAGCAGTGTTTTGACTTCTTTTGCAGCTTCCCCGTACCCGCGGTTAGTACGTGTGCGGCGCTTCTGAATTTCTCGCTGTCGCAGAAGCTATATGTCCTCTCGGAAACCTCGCCGTGAGCCTCCTCCCATAGCGTGCTCAGACGTTGCTCGATCCATGCTTCCTCGTGACGCAGTGTCCAAACCTCGTCAGGAAATGGCTCTCTGACTCTCCCTCCCCTTTCTGCATACTGGCACTAGACAGCCTCACTTTATTTTCTTTTTCGCAAAGCGAGACGTGTTAAGGCCAGATGCAGGACACCGCGGGGCTTTACTCAAGCGTACTTTGGTGCAAAGGGCTATGCACAACTCGTTACAACTCTCGTCGCAATTGTCGTAACAACTCTCGTCACAACTCACGTCCCAAGCGCAACGAGAGTATGGAGCCTGTTCTTTCCGCACGCACGAACTGTTACAAATGCTCCTTGCTCCGTAGAACGATCAACTGGAATTCCCTGCCTCGTACTTCAAAGTTCTTTTTAGTTTATATTCCTGGTTTATTCAACGTACTCGTGTGGAGGTTTACACCTGTAGGGAGTGATATAGAGAAAGCGATCTCTTGGTGGGAACACTGCAGTAGGACCTCTTGTTATAATATACGTAAAATAAAAGTAGATCACAAGCAAAATTGCGAAATACGTGCATACAATGCTTACAGAACATAGGAGTGGCAACATGGGAAGTAATGACAACAAATCTATTCGGTACGGAAGTACACATAAACAACAAGTTAGTAAATAAGCAAAGACAAACAAAGCGTCACAGAGACAATCTTTGGGAATTTTAATAATAATAATTCATTCACATAAAAAGCTAAATGAACCTAAATAAGGGATGCACGAAATGCACTGTAGAAGCGACGAAAATTGGTGATTGTGACATACCTATAAATGAATGATTCAAACAATGGTGAACTGAATGTTTGAAAGTAAGTAGTGAGGGCCGGGTTTCAGCCTCCAAAAGCAGAGTGCTCCGTACCTCGATGCTAAAGAATCTTACTGCTTTTTTGCCTCTAATTAGTGCCTACCATGGACAGTAATATATTACTTCAGAAGGGAGTAATGTGTATTATTAGAGTAAGTTGTCAATTTTTTATTGCATAAAGAATATTCGGACTACGTAGGATGCTGTAGGCAATTATGATTAAGTTAAAGGAAACAATATTCGCATAAGAAGAATATTTAGGGAGGAGACTAGTGCAGCCGAACGAGCGTGATAAGTACTGTGCATTAACATACGGAGTGTCTGTTTATAATAATTCAAATAATTTTTCGGTATGCTTTAATGGGCTTAGGTGTGGTATTTTCTCGCATTTAACGCGATTGTTTCTTTACAGGTTTTTGCTAGACCTAAAGTCGACCTCCACGTTATAACCCAATACCGAAATAATATTTTTTTTCTTCCCGGACGCAATGAAAAGTCACCCCTCGCGTTACAATCGTGGTCGCGTTATGATCGAGTAAATACGGTAAGCTTTAAATGCGAGTCCTCACGATTCAATGCAGCAGTTGAAATGACTATGAAGTAACGGAATATTGAAAGATGTTAGAGCAGGTAGTGAAAAATATTGACGCGCTCTTCAAGAAGTCATTCACTCATTGAAGTCGTTCATGTGTTTTGCTTGTGTTCGTTTGTTATTTTCTACGTGTTCACGTTTTCTTTTATCAAAATGCATTGAACTTTCTCTTCCATATCTGAATCGTTTCGGTATTCATTAAAATTTCATTCACACTTTGCACAATCGTTTTATCTGGACTTGCCCTCCCCTGCTTTCCTGCTTGGACCCATTGTAATTTGCAAGGTTCAATAAAGTAATAAAATGAAGTGCAGGTTATATATAGTCTAACCCACTTATAACGATACCGGTTTCAACAATATATCGGTTATAACAATGAGAAGCAGCTGCGCCGTCAATTTTTGCCCCCATTCAGGCGTTCTGGTATTCCGTAAGCAGCAAGTTAAAAGGGACAGGCGGAACTTTAACTTGAAACGAAGCGAGAGTTCCGGGAAGTGGTCGTCGAGAATGCGAGGAACGCCGCCGTTCAATTTCAACCTGCGCACTGATTTAACTTGGAACGTTCACGTAGCTCCCCGTTATCCGAGTCTCATTTCCTGCTCTCTGCTTCACTGCCTGTTTCTTTAGACGCTTCACTTTAAATGAAGCGAACTTTTCAGTTCTATCTGTAGTTAAGCGTTCAGAATGGAAATTTAAGTGACCGAAGGCGAGGAAAAGCTTTCCTGACCATTGAGCTCTAAGCCTCTTATTGACAGGGGGGGGACAGAAGCGGCTACGATCGCTGAATACCAGTCCTCTTTGAAGCTGCTCGACCATGTCTAGAGCCGGATAAATGGAGAGCGCGACTGCCGATGACTCAGGAGGTCTCTCTGAGTGGTCGGTATAATGAAGAGCCAGTAATTTGGATTACACGAGGGCCTTGATACCAAAAGCTAGCTACTGAAGAATGTCAATGCATGCCCGTCTCTACGCTAAATAGAACAAAAAAAAAAGGTGGGCACGCACTTATATCAACATTCTGCTGATAACAATCAGTACAACGTAGATGTACTGATAAATGACGCGTACTTTTTTTACTGTGGTTACGTGCATTAAGTTTAAAAATCTATTCATGTCAACTCACCACAATCCCCAAGAAGACAAAGAAAGAAGAAGAAGAAGAATATATCACATTAATCTTGCAATGAACCGGAAATGATAGATCACTTTTTTCTTTCCCGCCACCGTTCTACCTCACTCCACAGAATGTTTCTTGAAATGTCGACTGGTAAGCTGGGTTTAGCGCTCACTACTTGTAACCTGTTTTCATTTTGAGCCAATCAATTTGGTGGAAGCCGCAGTGCTATTCTGACTGCGCTGCACAAATTATTTCAAGCATCCGGAAGATTACGTTGCAAGTGCTACCGATTACCGCAAACAACTTGTAAGTTATATTTTCTGAATTTTTACCTGCGTATTTTTAATGATTTTACCACTTTCTCTGTTTATTTAATTTGCATTTCGTTGTTCTCTTTTTTATGTAGTTTATCACTTAGTATTACTTTATTTAATGCTTTTCACACATTTCCCTCTAAAATCGACACTTTGGTCAATCCCCTTTGTGCGTATGAGCCAGTTTCTCCATGGCTACACAAGAAAATAAAACAAAATTTAACGCGCCAAAAAATCAACCTTAGCTCCAGGTAAACCTTTCTGTGTGAGTTGTTCTTGAATATACTCTGCACCGATGAAAGAAAGAAGTAACCTGGGGCGTGGCCCAAAGATGGGATTGTTGCCTCGACTGTGGCGTGTTATGGATTCAGTAGCCACTTACAAGTGCACCTACCGACTGCCTCGCTTAAAATGGCACAAGCCTTTCCCGGCCCTGCATCTCAGCTTTATACACGAGCGAAACAACTGGGAAAGGGCCAGCGTTTCTGAATTCCCATCGAACACTTCCAGAGCACAAATATGAGACGTAAGTGGTTAAGGGACAGCAGAAGTGCCACTCCTACAGGTGTTGCAGCTAATTAGTTTCTCTATACTTTAATATAACTACGGCTGCAATTAAGTTCAGTTTGCTCAGACAGCACATCTACAATGGGGTCTAATCGCTACATCCCTTCTACCTCCAAATAAAACAGTGTCACTTTTGCATTTTCCTAAAATTACTCGAAGGCGAAAGCCATCTTTCTCGTCTAAGTCGACCGTACCAACCCCCCCCCCCCCCCTTAATACGTTCCTACGCCCAATATGGTTTTTGCACTGACGTAGTAGGGGGGACGTCATCACATGATGATTGTTTGCATCATAGGCGGAGAGTACAGGGGGGGGACTCGGGCCCCCCTCCGGACTGCTTCATGGGGTGCAGAGCCCCCCGCCTGGCGCTGGCCCAGGATATTTTTTAAGAGCTTGGATTAAGGTTCTCATCCATTGCCAACGGACTGTTGGCCATCCTGTTTTTATGCCCGCTCCTTTTCCTTTCAGGCTTTTAAAATTCAGATCATGGGGCAGTGGCAAGTAGGGAGCCTGGCACCGTGGCCGCATTCAGAACGAAGTAGCAGGATGATGAAAACTACACGCCAGGGTGACTACCATTAGCAAAGCCGTATACTATGCTCAGCAGACAGCTTCGTGTGGGTTGCTTCGACATTGGAGACTTCAGTTGCAATATCAGAATAAATGGAAGCAACGCCCACAGCCAATCACTGTCCGACCCAGAGAGAATTCGCATAGATGGCCCATCCAATCGCATCTGCTTGATTACGTGATATGAAGCGCCTCCCGCCAATTTCCGGGAGGTGACTTGTCCATAAAGAAGCATGCTCACGTATCTGGTTTCCGGTCTAAAACTTGAACTTCCTGCCAAATATCAGCAAAGGTTTCGATGTCACTGCTCAGCCAAACGTAATGTTTAAAGAATTGGTGACGTACCTTTAAATGTTAATATGCGTACTATTTACGTCAGCAGCGAAAGAGCACTTACGGTTATAACGGAAACCACCTAGCAGAACCCTCTTTCACAAATGATTGGCAGGCGTGCCGCAGTCCTTGGGATGGATCTTGTATTTATTCTTTGTTTGTAACCACCTATAGTTCTGCGCGTTTACTTCTTTCTCGCGTCCGCAGTCGGTTTCGAGAATCAGGCCATTTCTGTAGAACATCTTGACTCTTTGGTTTGATGCACTCTTTCTGCCTCCAATATGGGGCTACCAAAACGTTCGACACCGAGCCCCAACTCGGCGACAAATACAAGGGATGGTAGAGTGAGGCAAGACCCGCAGTTGCAAATCAAGGCGGGCAAGAGCGCTTTCCGTTGCTTGCAACACCCCTCCGCCCAACAGGGAGACGCTGTCAAAACAAGGTGAAGGGAACCAAGGTTGGGAGAAAGTAATGAATTGGGTAAGCCCAACCTTTCCGCGCAAAGTACTCCTGGGCAACGACGGTGGTAATTAGGGATAATTAAGTGGCCTAATCGCACATGCGAAAAAGTCCCGTTGTCGTTAAATAAATTGTCAGCGGGGACCTCTGACAGTCCCGCCCGCGCCTCCTCTTAACCGCTATTCCTTCTTCGGTGCTATTTCGGAACAGTACGAATCGTACGTTGCGTAAGTTGTTGCTTCCCAAACTTCTCCGGAGAATTCGCGGGATCTAAGATAGTTCACTTGTGTCCCATCTACCTCGAAAGAAGAGCGAAGAAAAGACCGGAATGATGTGAACTTCCCGTTCTGTGCCCCGCGAATGCTGGCCCCCGGTGTCTAACGATGTGCCGCGATAATTTGTTAAGCTCTATCCGACTGCTTGCTGGTTCTGAGAAATCGCTTTCGCTCTGTGTTGCGTGGTCTCTTCGTGTTTGGGCCGTGGCCCATTTGTCTTCCCGCCTGCCTCGGACCTGGGCCGCATGGCGTCGTGCCTCGCGGCATTGTTAGTGCGAAGCCGAGACTCGGAAGTTCCCGTGTGCGCGTTTGGAAGCGCATGACTTTCGCGACATTTAGGAACACTTGTGCACTCGACCGAAGCGGCCTGTGCGAGACAGAACACGAGTTCAACTTTGTCCCCAGAGGGAGAGAATGTAATGCTCCTTTTTGTTCTCCTGTATAGGAATTATGGACGATCGTCCGTAATGTCGTCCCTGCTAAAGTTGTTCGCCATTCAAATGTGCTCAAGGGGGCATAATGCAGCGGAAAGGTTTTTGCTGCGAACTGTTGTGAAAACGTTGTGCGCATAGGCCCTTTCATTACGAGCACAGCGCTAATGCGTAGGCAATAACATACAGTTTCCTACAATATTTACTAGAATGAACTGTGACGCCGAGATCGTTCAGCCACCGTTGGGAATGATGGGTAGCACATGGATTCGACTAGTCTTCGTGCTAGCGGCTTGGAACGCGCTAGTGACTTCGTTCATTGTTACGTTTTGACTTTAGTTCCAGATTCGTCTTTTGACAAAGCGGCTGCAGGCCACACAGAACCACACGGAGCCACAGAACGAAGTTTAGGCAAATCCATGTACTGCCAATAATGCCCATCCATCGTTGGGTAGCGCACAAATTGACAAAAGACAAAAAAGAAGTGGACAGGACAAGCGCTGTCCTGCCCACTTCTTTTTTGTCTTTTGTCAATTTGTGCGCTACCCAACGATGGATAAGTTCCAACTCGCCCGCCTCTCAGTTCTACAATAATGCCCATGCTGGCTGAAGCCTCATGCGTTGAATCTACCATAGACACTTGGGCCTGATTGCCCTCTAGTGTACTATTATGAAACTCTAAGGGCAATAAGGCGGTGCCTAGACATTTAACAAGGCAAGCCCCCTGTATGTTTGCTTTATTGGGGCTTGTGGTTTGGTGCGTCCGCTTGGTGTATCTCTCACTGCTTAGATGCAGTTCACTATGGCGCTATCTGCAGGTTCTGCCCTCTTTTGTGATCATGACGAATGGGAGACTGTGCCCCTTCAATAGCTCGGGGATCTCTTAACCTGAACAGAAGCGTCACGCATGTCGTCATTGGTCAAAGTCAAATTCAAAGTCAAAGTTTATTTTCACCAGAAAATTCTGGATAGTCTTCGGGGCTAAAAGCTGCTATAGACAGCTTGACTTGGTCTCTGAAGACCCTTACATTGACAGCATACGACGTTTACAGCACAAATGGGCATATAAGATCATACATAAACATACGCGAGTAAGGCTGAAGAGTTGCAGTTGGGATTGCATCAAGCAATAGAAATAGCATATACAGAGTTACAGCACAATTAGCATTGAAATGTTTAGTACAGCACGAACAACTTCATAATACAAAAAAAAGCTAGTGTAATTGCACTACCATTGCACTACAATTGTTAAACAGCTCTGGCAAACATTGTTATGTTGCCAGTGTCAGCGGTTGGCCCGTATAACTAAAAATGCCTATCTTCTCTAACTTCTATTCTTTTGCTCCTCTATCCACCTCCGGGCAGCATTGAGGGATGCTCCCGTGTGTGCTGCAGAAGGTAGCGCCACGTTTATTCCCTCATAAAAACAACTCCCCAATCTTCTCTTAAATGTCCTTTAAAGAATTTATCAGCCTTTCTCGGAGTATGTTAACAATGAATTAGCGATGAATAAAAAAAAAAAACAGAAGAACAAGTGGACTACGCCTACGACGTTGCTATTCTCTGATGACTCGATAAAGGACACGTGTTACGGGACTAATTCACTCACGATTACACATTATGAAGTGTAAGCTTCAGGCGGAATGAAAGATTGTAAAACAAGACAAACGCAACCTGATCGAAAAGCCAAGAAAGCGCGTGTCCTGTGGCTGACATCTTTTATTCAATCAAGGGATTGCGAGTATACGCCCTGCATCCGGCATACAAATTTTAAACAACGTTTGTTCAAAGCTGAGGCCAATGCGTTCTTGCCTGGAAAACTCATCTCGTCATCGCGTGATTCGCTCCATTCGGATCTCTTTTAAAAGTGTTCGACCTCTGCTACTAACTTCTAGTTTACGTCTGTTATAGAAAAACAGTGTCTTAACAGGTAAGCCCATATTGAAAAGCAGCAAATAGGGAGGCAAAATAAGGAAGACATTATTAACGTGCATGCACTAAAGCGTGTACCAAAATACAGCGTCCAGCGTAATCTTGTAGCCACTAATAAGCGGCCAAGAAAGAGGGTCTGTTGATCTCTGGCAGCACAATGCCACGACCACAAAGCCAGAACCGCATTTTAATCAGCGTTAGGGTTAGTGGCGGATGTTTCGACGAGTTCTTTAAAGAAAATACCGAAGAAGCCAAATAGTTTTGCCCAAACGCGAAAAAAGAATTCAATGCTATTCGAGCACCAAAGGATAAAAATGAAAAGAGCCGCTAGAAATTGAGGCGTTCTTTCATAGCGATATCTCGTACATTTTACCCAACAGTGAAGGCAGAGTAAAATGCCAGAAACCAATTCGCTTTGAAAGCCGACGTAACCAGTTCACATGGTTTCTGCTGTTGAACAAAAGTCAGCCGCGAACCATCGGTGCTTCGTTCGCTCGCTAGTGCAGACTTATTGCTCTGCCTGGATAGCAATATGCCTGGATAGCAATATGTTGTGAAACTCTATAGTAGCGCCTCGCATGGTGCGCGCTTGTTCGTACATTCGTCTATTCTGTTGCAGTTAAATAATAATCGTTTGGGTTTAACGTCACAAAACCACGATATGATTATGAGAGACGCCGTAGTGGAGGGCTCCGGAAATTTCGACCATCTGGTGTTCTTTAACGTGCACTGACATCACATAGTACACGGGCCTCTACCATTCCGCCTCTATCGAAATGCGATGCGATGCTGAAGCGGCTCAAAACTCGGTGCGGCGGACCATCTGCAATCTGTAGCGATGGGCGTTTTTAAAACATTAAAAGAATTTACACATTTATTCAGAGCAGTTATATTGATGTGTTAATAATCCGAAAGATTTACGATGTCGTCTCATCGGTTTTACACAACCATTTCGGGGTGTCTTCAGTTAAGTTTTGATTCTTTTTGGTTTGAAAGAAACAGATGAATGTAACAGACGAATGTACTAACGCACCGCCTCGGTGTTCGTACGAATACAGCACAAGCTGAAGCAAGACGGATGACCACGTGCCGTATGTGCTCGTTTCTGGGATAAATCTTCATTTAGGGACTCGTTTAAACAGTATGCTTGTTGAATCGCGCAGCTGTAATTTGGGATAATCGGCGGAAAAAGATCAATGCTAGAGGTGCGGCTCGTCGTGTAGCGGCATAGCTCGGAAAATATACGAAAAACGCAGAGCACGGGAAAATAAAAGGCCGTGGGTCAGATGTGCTTCGACGTACAGCTGGAGCTTAAGCGTATGATGAGGGCCCTTCGTCTTCATAAAATATTTGTTTCGGAATTATGTCCTTTTTAGGCTAGCCTTAGTGTCACCACTTGCAACATTTTCCAAAGAAGAGGAAGGAGGGAGGGATGGAGGAGAGAGAGAGAGCGAAGGAGAGATAGTGAGAGAGAGAGATATGGAGGGAAGGACAAGATGCAGGCGAACCAGGTGTACTGCTTGATACCGGGTGCGCTTGTTAACATAACCTGTTTCTTTTTATTTCTTTGCTTCGGTCCAGAAAAAAAACGCCCGGGAGGCTTTCATCTGCTTCGAGAAAAGCCAATGGAACGCTCTTGCGTCCTCAGTCGCACACAAAAAGAATCATATATTTGCTCAGAGAAATTCTAATGATTTCGAAGTCGCACCGGTCTCATCATTCTTGGGCTTAGCGGGAGTTTCCGGCATGCGCAAATATTTGCCGTCTTGACGTACGACACACCTGGCCGAAGGAAAAAAAAGAAGGCAAGTGTGAATTGAAAAGATATTGGCTGACCGTTTTTTTTTTTCTTCTAAAGAACGAAAGAAAATATATGAGACGTTGTTGCCGGCGGCAACACCGCAGCGACGACATATGAGTCTTCTACGCACGCCTAGCTCTTCAGGCTGCGTGTCCTCATGCTTTCGAGATTAGGAAGGCAAGCAAGCCTTTCTCCGCTTGATCGTGAGTGCAACCGATAAGGCTGGTCATGCCTTTACCCCCCGGGCAAAGGCATCGTCATCAGAGAGCGCCTCGAGCAAAATTTACACGGCAACCTGTGTGAGACCGGCGCGTATTTGCCGACGTTCTCTGACCTCAGCGCGATGTAACTGGTTCCGGTGTACAAGAAGTCATATAGAAGCTGCCAAGCAAACACCGCGTCCAACATACAAACATGCAGCAACATAGGATTTGACGAGTTCCCCCCAGGCTGTACATTATTGCAATGAATAGAGGCCCGTTTCAGTGTAGCAAGACGCCTATTTACTCTAAGCTTGCTGTTTACCGAGAGACGTGCTGTGAAGCATGATGTGTCCCTAATAGTCAATAGTTGTGCACGGTGATGAATTCGCTGGCGCAGAAAAAGTAACCTGAACGCTTCGCCTTTCCTGTGAAGTATTTAGATGAGTGTTCAAATATAAAAACGTGTGTACATACATTGCCGCCATCTGAGCAATAAACTGGGTTGTTAGTGTGCGCTCTGCTGTGTGTGCGTGCGGGTTCGTGTGCGTGCGAGTGTGCGTTACTTTATTGGGCTCCGGCACGTTGCCAGGCTAGCTTCCCCTGAGCCGGAAATCAAATGCGAAAAAAAAAATAACTAAGAAAGCGCAACTACTTCTGTTTGCATCATGCCTTCTCTCCTCGAAGCACAAATCAACGACGCGCCGACCGCTGTTTGGGACCAATGCAGTCACCATTCTGTTTAATGGTGCTAAACCAAGTAGTGTTGTGATAATTCGTCCACTAGGTAGGACATTAATAAACAACAACAACAACAACAACAACAACAACAACAACAACAACAACAACTACAACAACAACAACAACAACAACAACAACAACAACAACAACAACAACAACAACAACAACAACAACAACAACAACAACAAAAACAACAACAATAATAATAGCTGTCTGGGTTTTACGGGCCAATACCCCATGTTGTGAACAACGCTGCAGCAGGAAACTGCGGATTAATATAAAGCACCTGGGTTTCTTTAACGCGCACCAAAATCTAAGCATACGGCTGTTCTTTACATTTCACCCTCATTGAAATGGGGCCGCCGTGTCCGGGAATCGAACCCGCGTCCTCGAGCCAAGCAGCGCGACACCTTACCCACTAAGCTGCAATGGCGGGCAACATATTATAATTAAAAATGTGTGATAGATCTATAAGGTACTATATTACGGATCGTTGCAAAAGCCCGTTGCCCGAGGAAAACTAAAAGCTTCATCAATGGTTTCAGATGGAAATAAAAAGGAATTTGCTCTTAAACAAAATCTTAAGGAAAATCAGAAAAGAAAGGAGAGCAAAAACCGGAAAGACATGGTTCATCGGAATTTATTTTACTCGCACTAAAAACACGGGGAACGAGAATTACGCTGCACGTAAAAAAGGGAGTGACTTTCCATAGAGAAATTAATAGCGCGTAACTTCCATTTGCAGCGACGTTGTGTAGATCGTGATTTCCGAAGCACAGCGAATGACATTCCGGAAGTACCACGAAGAATATGAAGGTTCGCGGCACATCGAAAGCGCATAAAGAACGTAATTAGGCCAGCGGTTTTATTACGGATATAATGACCCGCCACTAATAACCCCGGTGGGGTCCTTTAGTTATTCGTAATTCCACCCGGCTTTGCTAAAAATGCCTACCCGACATTCCACGCTTAATTGTTCGAGACTGAAAAAATGAAATAGAGTTAATGTACTGGCGAGCTTTATTAACTTAGGCGAAAGGAAGGCTTCTACTACAAACTGCTTCCTAAGCACGAACAAATATCCGAAAACACGTTTTTTGTGAGAATTTTTCGGGAAAAGTAGCGTTTTACTTTGGCTTAACCATTATTATGAAGCTCGCCATATTTTCCTTGTTCGGATATTATCTTGGCTTTTGGCGTTTTACAACATTATGGGTGAGCTCGTATGACAATTTGTGTTGTTTTTTAAGGATCTTGAGGTAATGCACGTAGCGGGAAATTGACTCACGCAATTTTCATTGCGCTTCGGGGTAATTAGAAAATGGAAGAGCAATCACGCCAATGCACTGGAACATAGTGTGCGGCTAAGCGTAATGCGTACATTCATTATATTTCTCTCTCTCTCTCTCTCTTTTACAGGCACGAAAGCAAAAAGAAAAAAAGCAAAAGAGAGGAAAAAAGAAACATAGTTTCACTCAGGATACCGATTCCGCTAATTGCGTAGAACCATCATCGCGAGCAATAAATGCTTCTTCTTTGCAGATTATTATGACTATTTCCTATTAACGCAGAGCAATTTGATTTTATAGAGTACCATATCCGTTCCTAAGTAACATTAGATAGATATTTATATTGACGAGCATGTATGCCCATCAGCACTGCGCCATAGGCCCGACTTGGTAGCTAAGCAGTCTAGGTGTAGCGCTGCCTATCTTCAGGACGCGGGTTCGGTTCTCTCCCATCGCGCCCGATTTTCGTTGGGGCTGAAATGCAAGGACACCAGTTTGATTACCTTTAAAGAGACTAACTGCGATTTTTTATGATACCATGGTTAATTTACTATCGTCCGCACCGCGTCATCGGTGAGCGCCTTTGACAAAGGTGCGTTCAGATGGCGCTGTGCGCGCGATGGTTAAAGAGTCTCATCACTAACGCGTTCCACATGTGTAGTGTCTACGTTGGGAGCAGGTAGATGTCAATATAGGAGCATGCAGCACACCAGCGTTGCGGTTGGGTGGACTTGAAAAGGAGCCAGAATACAAACCAAAAGTAGTGAATGAAGCCATGATATTTATTATTATCGCCTTGTTTGTAGCCAAATAGAACAGATACGGTATTATGAGTAGTTGTTAGTATTGATCAATAAATAATGCCATTTTGAATAAGCAAGACCATAGAAACAAGAGCACAATTTTTTTCGTTATTGCTTGATCTTCAAGCCACAGATGAGCTGAAAATAAATAAACAAATTATAATAAACTCATTGCGCTTGTATATAGTTCATGAAGAAAAAACACAGTTATTGCCAGATACTGAGTATTATTACTTCAGATACTGAGTATTATTACTGCATGTCAGTAGGAACATTAAGCGTTGAAGCAGTTTTTCTTTGAAGTGTTCAGACCAGCTTAGATTAGTACAGTCTACATAATACAAGACCAGCTTCATATTGTGAAATCTGGTTAATGATGAACACACCAGCTCCATTTTGTTGCCCATCTCTGCTTTTGTCAAGTTTTACGAGAACACACGCTGCGCATCAGAATTACTCGCCGATACTTGTGCGTAGCATCAGCATAGAGGGCGGGCAGTTGCGAGAAGACCCCGAAGCGATAGAAGGTCTACGCCAACGGAAACGGGCCCGTAAATGTCTGAGAAGGGCGAAAGCTTGGCTGCAGCGCGAGTCTCTCTCTCTCTCTCTCTCTGGAGTTGGGACATTCGTGTCTGTTACGGTTTAGCTGCCACTCAAGCGTCGCCAGCGCGAAGTCGGCAACGGGAATGACAGCAGGTTGGTCGTTCCGATACGCAAGTAGAAACAGTGAAGAGATCAGAGACGTGTTTGGACAAAACAACAGCTTTAATTTAGCTATTTCGGCACAACTACTCTAAGTACAACACAGCAAGTAAACTAACACTACACAAACAGAATCAAACAATATGCTTACAAAATACACAAGATCAATTAACACTAAACAAACAATAAAATAAAATTCAAACAGTAACGACGTGAAAGTTCGATGGTATAAACAGGTGAAAGCATACGTGAGATGACCGGCAGCGTTGCGTCCACGACAATCGGATGCAAAGAGTTCTGGCACGACTGCGATGTCGGTGGATCCGAGTTGCAACACCGATGCTTCCGGGAGTTAGTGCTTGAAGGAGATCTAAGGCAGGTTGAGCTAACCTGAGATTGAAGTCCCGATGCCTACGTTGCAGACATGTCTCAACCAGGCGAACAGCTAAGTTTAGGTGGCCAGCCGATACAAAGCGCACACTAAAATCTTCTAGGAGAGATACTCGTTGATCTGCTTCTACTCCATGTTTGTCAAGCAACTAGACTGATTAGCAGGACGATATCCTGCGCTTAAATCCCCTTCGTGTCCCCTTCGTGTCGCCTCACTCTCTTACTGGGGAAAAACGGACCATCAACATGGGTCCAATCATGCGCATTGCATTGTCACAAAGTCCGCCCTCAAAATATTGACGACACCCCTTTTTAATTAGGGGGTGTTCTCCATTAATCAAGAGAGACAACCCGTTTAAGCTGACCGCGTAGGCGGCTCGTGCACGTGCAGCTCCTTCCGTGGGAACGTATCTTGCCTCCATTCTTAGCCGAACGTTTTGCAGTCCAAACTTCGGGGCACACTGCGGCACACTGCACCGTGGTACTGAACATAGAACCCCGTTCGGCATCAACATTCAAAGAATAACACCCCCCTTCCGCTGCTCTTCGAGACTCTAAAAAACAACGTCCAAGCCTGGTGTGCCGGTCAGCGGGGTGGGTGCGGCGCGCGTTATTCAGCGTGACGAGGGGTCGAAAAAAGTGGCATTCCGTGACAGTGTCGTGTCTGTGACTGTCTGCAGTTTAGCTCGAACCTTTTTGCGCTGAGATTCAACACATAAACAACCTAGCTTCACGTAACTAAAGCCTAGCAACGACCTAGAAGCAACCTATAAACAACCTGCATCACCTAGCTAAGGCCTAGAAACAACCTAGAAGCAACCAGAGAAGTCTTCAGAATCGTCCACTTTCGCGTTTTCAAGCCTAGCGCGGATTAATGCAAGCTTCGTCATTTTTTTTTGTTTTGTTTTGTTTTTTGGCGACATCTTGTTTTTGTTCTCGCAAGCATTTTCACTCGTGTTTCTTGAGGTCAGGAAATTTCATAGTAAAATTAATAATAACAAATGTTTCCGGGGAAGTTGACAAATAATAACAGATCCCGATTTTTCCTTTTCGTTCAGCAACACAAAGTCATGTGTAAACTGGTAGCCCTACTAAAGCAAGTGTGCAACTTAGGGATGGCGAAATCAATTAACGATTAATCGATTAAAGGTGCATCGTTAGTCGATAATTCGTAATCGATTTCAGTCTTTCAATTGATTGAATTAATTTATTGAAAACACTTCGATTAATCGATTACGGCCACCACCACCCCACCCCCATCACCACCCCTTGGCCGGTGAGCATGAGTGCGAGACGAGCGATGCCCAGACGCAGAAGTCGAGGGCACCTACTGTTTTTCACTACAGCGCATATTTGCACGCTACCAGAACGAGCCCAAAGCCGGTGGCGGCCCTACCCCATAGAGGAAGAAATGAAGTCGCCCTGGTCTCCATCGCATACGGCGTCCACCACCAAGTGCTCCCGAAGGCTTCAGGCACGGGCTGGAGGTGGCCCCACTCCGAAGAGGCGGAAATGCACATGGCCGCTCATCTCCGCTCTTAGCCCATTGCCTTTGCCTTCGCCTCCTCTCGCCCTCCTTTCTTTTATCGTCTGCTGCTTGATTGTCGGCGAAGTACACGGGGCTCTTGTTGGCGATATGGCGTTATTATTACATTTTGCTGTGTATACTGCTTCTTTCGTCATGTCGTAATGAGCAATCGCAAGAGGAGCGCGCTGTGGACGTTGTTCACGAAAGATATATAGACGCTTTTCCAGGCGCCCAATGTAAGGTAAATTCAATTTCTCACAGACTTCAACAGGAAAGAAGTGATAGAAATAAAAATTACGTTCGTTTTTATTAGATGCCTCTTTTCGACGCGAGGTGTCGCCACGTCGCGCAGACGTCATCCGGGACGCGTTCCATTTCTCCGAGTGCTAGGGCTCGATGCTGTCTTCGAAGCTGTCAGCGTAGACTGTCTACGATGCTGTCCAGAATTCGAACACAGCCATCATGGTCAAAAAGCTAGCGTAGCCACAACCTTGCGCATTAAAAAAAAAAGAAACGACGTGATAGGTCCGACTGAGTAAAAGTATGGGGCAGGCTTACGCCCCCGTTAGATGATTAGGGAGGAGTAGCGCCCCCCCCCCCCCCCCCCCCGCCCCGGATTCTGTCTCCACCCGTGCGCACGCCCATGCTTCCGCATAGGCGTTGGGGAACTCACCACCCATCTCTCTTACGCACTTTGAACACGACTCTTCCAGTCGTAATGCCGGCTCCTTTTCGGAAATGCTCTCTGTCGACGCGGCTGGCCTATCAGTGGCTCGCAGCACCAAGCGGACCTCATCGGAACCGACGCGGGCAATTAGCCTGACACCCCGGAAGGACGCATGGCTGCGCAAGGACACAGGAATTCTGCGATGCTGCTTACCTCGTTTCCCTGTACTGCTCTCTTTTGCCCTTTCCGCGATCAACAGTCTCGAAGAGGACCGTGCCTTTTATTCTCCGAGCTTCCTCGCTGTTTCGTGAACCATTCAAAAAGTGCACGCTCGCGCAGTTACTCTCCCTTTCCTTCATTAGCACCAACAGCGGTACAGGCTCTAATTCTCGTTTTACGGCTCCTCTGGGCCCATTCACAGTCCATGGTGCCCGCTGGTTTTCCTCGCTGTCCTCTTTTGCGTCAGCCCAACTTCGACCTTCTCTTCGACACCTGAATGTTTCGTGTTGCTTCAGCCATTTGCAGCGTCAGCCTCCAACAGCCGCTCGCTAAGTGGGCTGCTAAAGCTTCGCTCGCTTCTGATCTAGCGCCTCTGTTTCAGACAGCAGGTTTTCCCAGGACTTCGATGTCGTTGGAGTTGTGGCAGTGCATTAATTAAGGACTTGTACTCCGCTAGTTATTTGAAACACACTTTGCAAACGGGGATTTTCCTTCATTCTTTCATTCTTTCTTTCTTTCTTTCTTTCTTTCTTTCTTTCTTTCTTTCTTTCTTTCTTTCTTTCTTTCTTTCTTTCTTTCTTTCTTTCTTTCTTTCTTTCTTTCCTTCTTTCTTTCTTTCTTTCTTTCTTTCTTTCTTTCTTTCTTTCTTTCTTTCTTTCTTTCTTTCTTTCTTTCTTTCTTTCTTTCTTTCTTGCTCTCTTTCTTTCTTTCTTTCTTTCTTTCTTTCTTTCTTTCTTTCTTTCTTTCTTTCTTTCTTTCTTTCTTTCTTTCTTTCTTTCTTTCTTTCTGTTGTTCCAATGAGCGCTGTTATCTAAATGCACGCCAGTGCGTCGGAGCGCTCGTCTCCCCTCGATCAAGCTCGTGTCTGCGGTCTAACGCGAGTGCTTAAGTTACGTCCGACTATAAGCGACGTGCCTGGTAAGCCTGCGTCGAGCACGCGACTACATGATTTACACAATGACGACGGCTCAATGACGAAGGGCGATAGTGAGCTCCTCGCTGACGGAGTCGCGTAATGTGGATTCCCATAGTTTTTTTTAAACTTGAGATAACACTTAAAGGCAAGACCATACAGACGCGATTACTTGTATATAGCATTAACACATATGTATGAGACGTTCCCTTAATCGATAATAAGAGCTCACAAAGTAACTGGTCCGACCTCTGCAGTCTTTTTAATATTGGTAGAGTAGCTTGTTAAGTACTGCCATGGATATTGCTTATACAATGCTTATTAAGGCGAAAGCCGTAGATGCCTCATCAAAAGCGAAAAGTGGCGTCAGCGCCAAACGAGGGATGCAGAAATCATCGTCAGCTAGCCTCATGTGATGACGCGATCGTGTCATCACACGTCGCCAAAGATTGTGACGTCATACAGTCAATACAGTCCGACAGTGAACAAAAATGGCGAAGCTTGCACTGAGCCGCGCAAGTCTTAAAACAGTGAACCTCGACGACTCTGAAGTGTGATCTGGTTACTTCTACGTTGTTGCTAGCCTTTAGTTAGGTGATGCTAGGTTGTTTCTAGGTTGCTTCTCAGCGCAGAGAGGTTCGAGTTAATACACATACAGTCACAGACATGACACAGATGTCCCAACTCTAGAGACATAAACTCGCGCTGAAACCGAGCGTCGGCAGCTCCCACAATTCTACTAGTACGTCGTTGTTCGCGTAGCGCTTCCATCACTTCGGGCTCTCCTCGCAGCTGCCGTTACCTTTTCCTGTTCTCTAGTATTCTTCCGTTCTGCGTACAGCTGAAGCACTCTTTCAGGACATGCTTCGGTGAAGCTGAAACGTGCGGCCAGTGGGTTTATTATCGGGTTAATCCTGACAATTTATTGAAAACTTTTCTCAATTACTGCTTACGCCTGTCTAGAAATCTTATTTGGTGTTTACCGCCTTCTTAATTTTTATTGGACAAGTGGTGAGTAGTGATGTGTCAAAGTCACACCTGAGTAGTGGGATGTGTCAAATTTCTGTGGCACACAGCAGTTCATGACGATGATAGTTTTTCGTATTTATGTGTACACACCAAAGTTTTTACGGCCGGCTTCATCAGCTTCGCTGTTAGAAGAAAATGGCTTTCGCCTTGGAGCCGTCTGAGGAAAATGCATATAAGACCATGTGACCTCTGTTTTCTTGCTATGAGCTTAAAAGCATATTGCCATATTAACATATTAACGGGGAAATCTTTCTCGTCATAGAAATTGAAAATATATCCATGCTTTCCAAAAGCATGTTCCTGTAGAGCGTGCTTCACCTTCAAAAGAGCGCTGTTGAGGTGAAACAAACCCAACGTGCCTAACCTTACGTCTCACGTGCCGGGTCGCGTCAACCCGGCACCACCTCCCCCGCATTCTTAGCACGCTGTCTGGGGAGCTTCAGCGCTATAGGGGTCCCCTTGTTATGAAGGGCGACAGCCTCAAGTGACTAGTTGCGTGCTTTCCGTGAGGTAATTCGGCAGGCGCTACAAGTGATCAGAGACTCCACGTGAACCTCTCCGTGAGAGCGGCGTGCAGAGAGGAAAAGTCGAGTTGTGACTTCGTGAGATGACGTCATATGATGGCATCGTCACATGACATCGTCGTTTCGTCATAGGTGGGCCGATCACGGAGGCAGTGCGAAATCGGGTAAGGCGCCGAAAGCGTGCAATTGTCCCCGATCTTGGAGGCAGTTCAAAATTATGTTAGGTGCAGAACGCTTTCGCAGGGGTGCGGGTGAGGATCAGTACATGGACTGACAAGAAAAGGAAGAATACAGCCTTCACCTTCGGGTAGTGCCATGTACACGTAACGGAGGTGTGTTTTAAACCAAGCCAAATTCGTCGCCTGCATTTTTTCAGTCAAGTTACTTTCACTCGCTGACAAAAAATGCGGTCTGTCGCGTTGTACTCCACTTCTCCGAGCGCCAACCCCTCTGTTATTGACTTAGCTCTTTTTTTTTTTTATTAGTTCAGGTAATCAATTTTCGAATTTTTGCGGGGCTGACACGCACCGACATGGGTACGCAGGGTGCTTACAATATCGCTCGCCGACAGTCGCGAGCCGATGATATGTGACTTCATTCGCTGCTTCCCCCCATCTGCGCGTTTATTCTATAGCGGGCGTATATTATACAAAACGGGAGCGCACCGACATCTTCGGTGCGGAGGCTTTTTTGCTGTAATGGCTTCAGAGCCTCGGCTGCCGCTGAGTGCATCGCATTCCCTGCCTCCGTAATGTGTTCGTAAATGCGTTTCTCGGTCGCCTGTTTCTCGCAAGAAAAGGACGATGAATAGAAATGACTTGCGCTCTGTTACTCATCGCCTGTTCTGATGTGCAATGCCTGCAACGAAAGAGATACGCGGCGCAATGCGAAAGACGGGCTTCTATAGTTTCCGCCTACCTCGGTTTATTCAATCTGCTCTCTGCGCGATTCTCCAGCTCGGTTATTTAGAACCACATCGTCGTGCTTCTGTGTAAAAGTATCTTCCTCCTGTACATAAACTTACAGAAGAAACAGCCGACTGTGATTGTCCCGGTGAGTGCTCGTAGCGTTATGATTGAAGAAGCGTTTTATAAACTACTTCTCTGGACCCACATTCGACCTAACGGCCACCCGGCGACACTCTGTCAGCGTTGTGAAAACGCCCCAAGCGACTCAACACGCTGGTTCCCTTTACGAAAATAAATTCTTCAGAAAACCACCAGTCCTCTATAAAAACATGGCTGAGCCCTCCGTCATAGGAATCGGTAAAACACGAAAGCAAAATGCGTCTTTACAGAAGTAGTTGAACGTTTACTGTACATTTATATAAGAGAGCTTGCACAACATTTATTAGTGTTTCGCAGCTACAGCACCGTTTAACGTGGATGCGCCCGCGTTGACGCTTGGTGGCACATCTCCATCCCGATGACTAACGTTCATGATCAATGAGTAAACAAACCCTTGTGGCAGCTGCAGTAGTTAACGGTAAGAGCGTAGTCAGAGAACCCCGCCGATCAAGAGCACGGTGAAAGGAAAGTGTGAAATATAAAAAAGCAAGTTTGTAAAGCCTGTACAGTCTGTGACCATGGCGCACTGGATAGCGTGCCCGGCAAATGTTGCCGCGGGCCCAGAGTTCGTGAGTTCTACGCCTATTAATGGAACTTTTTTTTTTCTTTGCCATCTGATCGTGTGCATTTTTTCGGCTTCGTTTCCGCGACAGAAATCCACCAATGAAATCTTGGTGGACCCCTGGCATAAAACACTTTCGTGTTAAAAATGCCAGGCCTGCGCGGTACAAGCTGCACAGACACAGCGAAAGCTGGAAGAGTACCTTTCTAGAACCCTTTGTGAACACTCTTGGGGCAACTGCTACAATTACATTGGCAAGGTACCCACTACGTCATAAATAATATTTTTTTTCGGAGTACAGAAGTACCCACTATGTCATAATTAGCCTTTCTATGGATAAGCGAGGCATCCGCTACACATCTGTAAGGCATTATATGCATTTTTTAGGTGCTGTGGCTGATGACGATGAAGAAATATGGCTTAGCCTTTGTAATGGGTAGGAAGCTTTAAACTAGCACACTCGTTAAGCAATTAGCATTGTGTGAAACCTGTTTGTTATTTCACTCTTCTACCGCGCTATATTACATAGGCTAACGTGATCCCTTGCCTTAACTGACGCCTGAATGGTCTCTTTGCGAAGGAGTTTAAGCACCGATGTGGCTCTGGGGTAGAATATTTCACGGCTGCGCGAGGGCCCGGGTTCGAATACCATTCAATCCTGGATATTTTTTTTTCTCTTTTTCGCGCTATAGTGATTGCGGACGCCGGCGTCGGCGGACAACTACATGCCACCAAAACCGGCAGCTGTTGCGCTCTCATAACAGCTTTCGCTGTAAAATGCGCCAAGCGTCAGAACGCGCGTATATGCACGTGGGACATTCTTGAAAGTGCTATATTCCACCTGATGAGGCGCGCGCCCCTTGACGTATAGAAATACTAGCCAACATGTCTGCGTGTCTGTTATCTCGATAGCGTTTGCAGATATTCCGGTGTTGGCGTCGTTGGTTGTGAGCGAACAATCAGCGCTGCTCCTGATCGAAAATTCGAGAAAGATGGAAAAAAAGTAATGAGAAAGTTTGGTTCGAGTGGCAATCGAACACAGGAATTTTGCGTGACAAGCAGATGTCACGTCCGAGCTTGAAAGTGCTTCGGAAAAAACCTACACAGGCGTCATGTAGTGCGAAATGTGTTCTTGACGCGTGCAATTATGCAAAGCAGAAGTGTCATCAGCGCCGAAGTATGTGAATTGCGCAACAAGTGGTTGGCTTAAAGGCCCGCCAATTACAAAGCGCACAGGCATAATTAATAATTGTGGAGGCTTAACGTCGCAGAACAATGATACCATTACCAGAGACGATGTAGTGGAAGGCTCCGAAAATTGCGACCTCCTGGGGTTCCTTAACGTGCACCTAAATCTAATAAGCACACGAGGTGGTATGATGTTCACGATCTCGACGATCCGTAAGCATGCCCGCCAGAAGCCACCCTTCAATGTATTGCCTTTCAGTCGCCCAGCACGGTATGCTTGGCTGACCTCGATCGCGATTCGTAAATACCCCCCCCCCCTGATCCTCACAGCCCACACTTTGCCCGTTCATCCTTACAAACACTACCGAATGGATGCTCAATTTTATTAGAAAACGCAGTGTCTGTCTGCGGACAACCCTCACCTACTGACCGACGAAGCACCTCGACACTGCAATAACGCAGTGACGGCGTAACTGCTCTATTATAATAGACAAGTTTAGTTTGTGTGCAGGCTTCTTACTGCTCACGCTTTTACAGGTTGGCAGAGCCATCGACGATAGTGGCAGGGCTGGAAGCGACACGCTGCGGCGTTTTTCAAACTAGAATATTTTTGCAAACATTTATTGTCGTGTCAGCGTAAGCCTCATCAAAGAGAGAAAGAGAGAAAAGAGGAAGGCAGGGAGGTTAACCAGATGCTAGAATCTGGTATGCTACCCTGCACTGGGGTGGGGAAATATGGGATTAGAAAGAAAGAGATAGAGATAAATGAAATAAACGAGAACAAAACACGGATACACACACACACGTGCGAGAGCGTTCCACTCAGAGTCGTTCAGACAGGCCAGTAGTTCCCTGGAAGCTCAGTAGCGCTTGCACGACCTTCTTCTGCGACGTTGAGTCTGGACGATGGCGTAATATTCTGCAAAAACGCGGCTAGGAAGCTCCGCATGCTTGCTCGGCAATGCCTCATGTCACGTTGGAATGAGCCGCATTTTACGCATGTACGATTACGCTCCCTTTATCCAACGTTAAGCCTTCGACTTGCAGCAATACTCCTAAGAGGTGGTGCTACTGTTCTTGCAGACCATGGTTGGGCGTCGCGTTTACCTGTGCGTATGCGTTCCGCATAGGGATGGCCGACAACGCCGCCTGCGTACACTGACGAGATGGAGGGACGAGTCGACATGTCCTGTGCGACTGCCCGGAATACAGCCTACACAGGCAATCTCTTTGTATTGCACTCAACAAGTTAGATTCCCAAGCCTCCGCCTCGTCAAAAAACAAAAAAAAAAATCGTAAAAGTTCGCTGAGTTGATGTCTATCAAACAGGCTTGACACTAGTAGTTAGGTAAAGCGTGCAAGTCACAGCTATGTTAGCTTTGTCTCTGAGTACTTTCTGCAGCATGACGTCGATATTACGTTAGACAAATAGACGCCGCCATTTAAACGAACGTTTGATTATTTTTTTTATAACATAGTGGCGCGAAAGATAAAGATCGCAAAACGCCCAATGCACCTACCCAACCGCTTTCAAGCGCATGCGTTTACTGTATCACTGTATGTTTCATTGTTAAATATGCAAAACAGCAAGGCTACAGCCCATTATGGCGGCACCGATATACCCATCTGTAAGATAGTGTATGCTTCTCCGCTAACCAGTAAAAAGGTGAACTAGGAGAAGCACACGGACAAACTAAAATTCTGTTATAAAGTTATCTAAAAATAAAAACAGAACTACGTTACCATAGCTTCTGCTTGAGAGGGTCGTTTCGTGCCCTTTCATTCATGTTCACGCTTCTAATGCGCAATTTGTGTGTCCTATCTTCTTCATCGACGTCTTTCTTTTTCACCTCTATACCTCCGGTTCTAGTCTAATCATCTTTTTTAGCAGCGCATAGCGATAAGCTTCTCCCATATGCTGATGTCCTCCCTTCTTTTTTCGAATAGTTTTCCGTCCTAAGTAAGGCACTTACGGTGTCCACGGCAGATGTCTCCATTCTTACACCATTCAACGTTCACTCGTAATTTTTTTTCTTAAACATTTTTTTTTATAAAGCTACTCACAGGAACTTGTTTCCGCTTAATCGACTATGCTTTGCAAGCTGCGAAGAGTACTTGAGACTTTGTAACTTCAAGGCATTATAAGTAAGTCCTAAAAAAATGAACGCACCGCCTTCTTTAAGCACCGTGCACTAAAACGCAGGGCCTCTTTCTCAGAACGCGGATCGATTCAGTGCATCTAGTTCCGGGAATCGCCGGGGACGGGGCTAAAGTGCGCAGCTCCACGGGGGAGCGATTTTTTCCGTTCTTCGTGTCAGCGTTTTCCGACCGAGCTTCGTCCCGGGCTAATTTCTTTCCCTAGCGCCCACCGACATTCTTCCGGTTACGCCCCTCCTGCTGCGACGTGTGACTCAACTACAATTCTTCTTTTGTCTTCCATTTATTCTTGAGCCCTACGAGCTTGATTTCTTTATTTCTCTTGCTCGATACATGGGACAGTGCACTCCCTTACCACGTGTGCTACGGCAGTCCTACTTCTGTGTGCAGTACTTTGTCGAGGACCACGTTCTGAAAATTTTTTTTCTGTGCTACATCCGTCATCGTGTGGAAATGTTCTCAGTGTGTTCATTCCAAGGAGGTTGTTCAGTCATTGAATATCTGCCTTCGTCTTGCCTTGCCACAAGGATAGGAGCAGGGCTGTGAGGGTGGCACTTCTCGGGGTGAACACCTCAACCGTGCCCCATAAAAAAAAGGAACATAGGTGCACTTGTGAATTAGCCGTTTCAAACTACCCTAATGCCTACTTCAAGCCGTACACGCTACGTCATAATTCTTTATCTTTCGAATTGGCGAAATACCCACTACGCGTCCGTACAGGCAACAGGCGCCCCTGCACGCATTAATGATGCCGTTGCTGATGAGTTATGCCTGAGTGCTTTGTAACTGACGGGCCTTTAAACCAATCATTCGTTACGCAATCCACGTGTTTTAACGCCTGGTGTAATGCTACGCTTCAGCAACGCCATATTACTAGCATTAAGGACACTCACGACACTTTCGAGTACGGGCGTGGCTGTGTGCTAAAACACCTGCTCGCCACGCCGAAGTCCTGGGGATTGATTCCCACTCGAGCCGAGGATTTTCATAATTTCTTTATTTGTATATCGCGAATTCCTTTGTTCACGAACAACGCTGATTTTTCATTCACAACCAGCGACGCCGAACACCGGAATTTCTGCGAAGTGCTCTTTAACGCCCTCGCGTTAATGAGTAAAAAGGCGCGCACGGAAAAGCCTAAGTTGAGCCGGCCACACACACACACACACACACACACACACACACACACCCGTGGGGGTGTGGTTTTGGCAGAAGCATGTCACGTGACTGGTTGTTACGTGGATTGCTACTACTACTCCGCTGTTGGTTCCAGCTTTGTGCCGCAACTGCAACCTGCGCCGAACATTTTTTTTTCTTTTTTTTAGATCAGCAACGCTCCGCGGAAGCACGACAACAAAATATATGCTTGCCGGCTCTTTCCATTTTGGAATTTGGGCGCATTGACCGGACGTCAGACAACGCGAAAGTCGCGGAGCAGTGGATGACTTCAACGGAACGGCAGGCTACTATCCTACTGTCAGAACACGTTCAGCTGCAGTCAGTGATTTCTGGTGCGATTATCGAATCAAGAGTAGCTGTTATTATCGAAAGACTGTTGTTTCCAGCGCTGCGGCGGGACGTGCAACCGACGAAATTACGGCGATGCCACTCACGTTACTTCTACTGCTATCGCATGTGAGTAACAGTGATTGTATTCCTTCCAACACGCTTTATATGCTGTTAATTACATTCATCATGCCGCATTCAAGGGTAATGATCCCCGAATTTACAACTACATAGCGTGATTATCAACCGCGTGAGCGTCAACCATGTGACCCGCCGTGTTAGCTTAACACACACAGCCGCCCATTTTCTTAACCTGAACACGCGAGCATCAACCACCGAGTCGATAAGCGCCGATTCCCGGCGTCCCGGTGTCCGGTTCCCGGAACAGCCTGGCAGAAGGCAGCTATACAGGACTGTTCATCTGGCACATGCGCGTATTCTCGTTCATTTCACCGCCGTGCTTTATTTTACGGCCGATTATCGACTGGGCGATCGACGCTCGCGCGTTCACGTTAAAACGAATGGGCGGCTGTACAGTGTCACGTTGCTGTGCTCGAGAGCACGGGTTCAGTTTCCGGCCATGGCGAGGACATTTCGATGGGTGTACCAGAGTATAAATTCGAAGAACATCGATGCACAGCATGTCAAGGTATCAAATTTCTTTGTCAAAGAGGGCGAGTGATGGCGTGCTAACACAAGTTGCTCCCCTTTTGTGAATTATGTGCACCTTACAAATTTCGCGTTCACATTGATCCCGATATTTTTTTAGAACTTGCACATTGTTAGACAAAGAGATTAGAAAGCTGGAGCCTCATTTGTGATCACTAAGCTTGTTGTCCCATGCTTTGTTTTCTTATGTTTTGTTTTCTATTTTGTTGTTCGTGGTTGCAGTTTCCTAGCCTTGTTGTCACATGCTCACAATCCTTTTTTGTTAGACCCCGGTTCTTGCTTTTTGTCGATTTATGAATGTCCGGATTTAACGGTTTTAATCAGTTTTCGTACAGAACGCCATGTCATCGTTCTTCCCCCCCCCCCCCCTTTTTTTTTTTTTTTGGTTTGCTCGTGTTTACGTTTCCATGAAATTCGCTTGTGCCGCATCTTGTAAACCCTTATTAGAG
>JALIZH010009619.1:0-50603 GCA_030522465.1 Rhipicephalus appendiculatus | reverse complement strand
CAGAAGCGGTATTATCAACAGAGTCTTTACTATTGATGAATAAATAAAACCGTATTGATCAAGTAAAACCACAAGTTTAAAAAAGAGCCGTGGCGCCAACTGGAAATTTTCGTCGCCAACGGGGTCCAAAAGTAGCCAATTTGGAGCAAAGTAGCCACCAACGGCAACCCTGGGGGGGGACTTTATTGCGCCGCATATGGCCTAGGGTTATACCTCCGAAGGACAGGAAACGTTGTCGAACAGAGAAAGCTCTTTCTCGCTCCCCAGATTCTTTTGTGGATCGATACAGCTCAACCGACTGACAGCAGTTGCTCGCAGACACGAAAAGCGTCTTTCTTGAAGCAACTGCATAAAATGGTGTGCGTTGCTTGGCCCTTCCTGTACAACCTAATCGACTTGCCGTACGTTGTGGATGATGAAGGGATTTGTACGAATACCCGATTCCATATCCAGCGCGTTGTCGTACACAGAAAAGCTCTTTCTCGCTCCACAGATTCTTCTGTGGATTGGTACAACCTCAAGTGGCTGACTGCAGGGGCTCGCAGGCACGAAAAGCCTGTTTCTAGAAGCAACTAGATACAATGGTTTGCACCGCTTGGCCCTTCCTCTCAACCTATTCGATTTGTCGTACCTTTCGGGTGATAGAGCGATGGGCACGAGTACTCGATTCAGTATCCAGCGTGTGCCTGGCGTCTGGGAAAAGATCCTGCTCATTAGCACTAGAGGTTGTAAGATCCTTGCATACAAACTTCGACAGTGCGCCAGCTGCTTTTCCACAAGCATTCTTCATTCCTAATCAGGCGGGAGCAGTCCTAAGCACGGAAGATCTGGAAGGTATTGAGTCATGGTTTACTATGGCTGAGCTGTTGGCGGTGATGGACAAGGCTAAACTTCAGACAGCTCCAGGCGTTGGTGGGATATCATATGAAGTAAACAAAAACGTGGAAGGACCGGCATTTGTGTGGCTTCTGGATACCATTATTGGTGTCTGGATATCGGGAGAAGTCCAGCGTCATGGCAACATGCGGTTGCTGCAGCCGTTCCAAAACAAGGCGAAGCACCTAGCATTCTCGAGAACCTGCCACCAATCGCGCTTACTGCAACTTTATGTAAACTCGCGGAGCCAATTTTGGCTACGTGTCTTACATGGTAGCTAGAACGCCTCAAGTTGTATCACCCCGCCCAGATCGGACGTGTCAGAGGTGTCGCGGGCCGCGAAGGTCGGGGAAGACGTGCAGGTGGCGGGCCCGCATGCCGGACCCTCGTATGAGGCCTTCGAAAGAACGCACTTCTCGGTGGGGAGGCCGGTTGAAGTAGTGGTGTCTTCTACCTCGTCGTGCGGATGGTTGGGCGCGGGAATCGCTGCGCTGGTGACCGGACGAGAGGTGGAAGGAGACGTAGCCGGGGAAGTTAGGTCGCGGTCATGGGAGGGCTGCGGGCCGGTTGGTACCGCTCGCTGCGACGCAGGGAAACCCTGGGAGTCGCGGGTCCCCGGAAGCGGGCGGTACGTGTGGCCGTAGCAGGCGAGCACCGCGGCGCAGAGGTCGTCATATGGCTGCGGGCTCGAGCTCGACGCGGCAGCGAGATGACGCAGCTCTACCGGAAGGTCGTCGAGCAGGATGGCGTACATCATCGGCTGTGCCTTGACGCCATTGATCGCAAGAGTGGCGTCGAGCTGATAGAACCACGCTCGGGGATAGGATGGGTGGAAAGGCTTCACTGGCGGGCAGAGTCGCGGAAGCATGGCAGCGGCCGCTCGTCGAAGGGCGCGTCCTCCGGGCCACCACTTGTAGCGAGGGACAGGAGACGAGAGACGTCGTGAAGGAGGCCGACGTGGCCGTGCCTTTTTCTCGCCACTTTATTCGGGAAGACCAAGTGGAGCGGCGATGGCTGCCAGCGTCCGAACAGCCAGGCGCGCGAACTCGTTCTAATCACCTCGTGGATCGCGCATCACGAGCCACGCGGCTGTCTTCATCTTTTGCGCTGCAGCTTTTCAAGAGCGGCGCGGCGCTACACACCCCGCCCAGATCGGATTTCGACCTGTACTTGGAACATAGGATAGCCTAGAATACCTCTCCTCTGCGGTGCTGATAAGTGGCCGCTCACAAAGTGTACGAACTTTCATTGCAGTGGTCATACATCGAACCCATGACAATGTCAGCGGCGAAGCCATTCTTTATGGTCTTCAATGGATTTGTTTGCATGGTCGGGCCCGTGCATTCGTCAGTTCCTTTCTTCGAGAACTCTCCTTTTCCGTCCGCACCTTAGGTAATAACTACAGCCAATTCAACACGCCACGTGGAGTGCCACAGGGGTCTTTCCTTGTGCTAATATAATTCAACGTTGCATTACTACCGATGGCGTGGAAGCTATCAACCATTGCCGACTTAACATTTTAGATGTATGCTGATGACGTGACAGTGTGGTCGCCCCAGTGCTCTTTGGACCACCAAGCGTGGGCGCTGCAGGCAGCACTCGACGCAACATTTGCCTGGAGCACTTACGTGAGACTGACAGTCTCATAAGAAAAGACTGCCTACATGAGCACTGCCAATAACTGGGGCCGCCGCAAGCTTTACCGAGCCCCCGTAAGACTTACGCTTGATGGTCGCGTACTCAGTCTACAATCCTTGTTCTTGGGGTGGACTTTTCTGCATCTGAATTGGCCTCACAATAGCTTCAGTCTGCACGCAGAACCGCCTCCGGTATACTTCATTTTTTGTAGCATCACTCAGCGAAGTGGTGGAGTACGAAGTCAAACGCACGGCAACTGGTATGCTCGGCATTTCATCCTAGATTGGTGTGCCAAGCACAGTTTCAGCGCTCCACCAGAGCAGAATGGGCACAATTAAAATGTCTAAATTGTGAAGCCATGTGTGTGCTCACAGGCCTTCCAAGGTTCGCACCATTTCCGACACTCCAAGCAGAAACAAAGCTCAGTACACTGGACGAGCTCATTCCCCAATGACGCAAGGATTATAAAGCACAGAAATGTTCCTGCGGCTGCTGCCTTAGCAAATTACATGGACCTATAAGACGCCTTTTGACGAACCCTCATTGTCACTGCCCCCCGCGGGATCATTGCCAAGTGCCCACCACAGTTGGATGCATTCCTCAATACGTGAATGGACACACTATTTCTAGACACACCCCGTTTCGCCCTGTATTTTTGACACTTAAGAAACTTGAACTTAGAGCATATGTTGACGCCGGGTTGACATCATCTATTCTGTACACCTTCTTAGTGTGCTCTTCTCATCCACGTGTCAACCAGACCTGCTCTCTTGCGTTCGACATCGCAATTGCCTCCTTACTAACAGAGGTAGTTGCTCTATTTGATGGCCTTGCCGTACTTCAACCGCTCGTCGAGATACAACAGCCATCAAGTGTGATACTTTACAAGGACTCGACCCAAGCTGTTCGCGCACTATTTCACGTCGACCATTCTATGGGTGTAGCAATGCGATTTTACGATTGTGCTGCAGCTTATCCGAGCTCAGTTCGAGTTTGCTGGATTCGCCGATCTAGTGTTCCGGCTAATGCCGTATCTGACGCCACTTGCCATCCAGTAGCGGTGATGTACCCCTCACCTCTGCTCCTGCGGTCGCCTTGTGACACTGTAGACATTCACAAAGAAAGTTTTCGGCGCACCACGCGAGCTTTCATACCTCCGCTCCGCGTGGTCATCACCTTCTGAGGGTAGTTACTCGTCAAGAGGACGGATCGCACCGAGGAGTTCATGTGAGTGTGGCTGCGACGCCTTTAATCTGCGCAAAGGGGGGGGGGTACACCGAAACAACTTCAAGTTGCCCATTTTGTCCCGCGCCAGTGCGGGAAGCAAACTTCGACAATCATTTATGGACATGCTCTGGGCTACAAGGGGCGACACCACGCGCGGCGCGCGGGACTTCAACACACCAGGCCGCCTGAATCGCAGTAGTGCATTTGCTATCTGCATCATACGTCCCTCCTGGACTTTATGGAAGAAACACAGCTGCACAATTTTGTGGAAAGTGCATTGATGCTGTAGGGCAGAATAAAGCAATAAGAAAAGAAACCTGTGAATTTGAGCAAACTTGCGCAGTACTCATGAGAATACCATTTTGACCTATAACGTTCTGCTTTTTATTGCTACCTTGCTGGTACTTCCAGTCCTTTCAAGAAGAGGCGCGCATGACGCGGGAAGATAGCGTGCAGGACTTCGTCATCCGGCACGAAAGGACTGTGCAAGTCAATAGCTGATGCTTTAGTCTCAGCAATTACGACTTATAGGGTTCTTGCGGTACTCGTTTATACTTCCTTCAAAAAGCACTTTAGTGACTAAAAATGTGGCAGTTCTTTTCAAACACGCGTAGCTACTTTTATCTACTCTTTTTCCTAGGCTCAAGTTAGCTATCTTTTGTCTTCTAGACCTGACAACCATGGTGTTCAATATATCCATGCAATGTTTTCGCAGCGATCTTGCATTAACTTCCGGTTGATGTCTGTATGTCCGTCTGGGCCATGTATGTAGGCATTCATTCACATAGCAGGAACCGCCATTATTAAATTGCCTAACATCCGTGCTTATGCAACACGCCATCTTCCTACTCTTCTGTCTGCAGTTATTTCCCGCCGACAGAGAAGCTACCATCTCATCTTTCCACTTACTGGCCGGAAACCAGAGGTCCTGTTCACACATTGACTTCACTGTATGCCACTTGACTCCTGAATGAATAAGCATTCTGACTTCCCCGCCTTTTCTAAAATCTTGGGATGGTGCCGCCATTATGTAGCGGTCTAGTAAAGTACTTCTGGTAAAAACAAGGAGTTTCGACGTGCGCGTCGGCGTTGACGTGTATTTGTGTTCGGTGTGCGGGGCCGATTCCAAGTGCGCGGGAATCGCCGTGATGGTAATCGTGGTGTGAATTCGAAGAAGCGCGACTATGCACGTGTTCCTGCGTGGGCCTCGAGAGAAGGTCTCGCGACAGGGACAGCTCGGCGAGTGGTAGAGACGCATCGGAGACCGTACATCGGAGATCAAACATCGGGCCACGCCCCGTGGTCTCGATCCGACCCTCCTGGTCTGGGTCTCGTCCCGGCTTCTACGATCCCGGGTTTCCACTGGGCTGGGCATCGCCCCACCTGTCCCCGGATTATGTCTCGTGCAAAGTTCCTGGCGGCTGGCTGGCTGGCGTTTTTCCTGTCGCTGTAGCTGTCGCTGTGCGAGGCGCTGTCCGAGGCGCTGTCTTGGTACTGATCATGGCGCCTTTCGTGACGCTGTTCCCGTCGTCGCTCGTGGCGTGGTTCCAGGCTTCGACTGCCATGCCGCGATGCTCCCTGGCATTTACCCGCTAGGCAGGCGAACACTCCGGTACTTACTCGGAGGAGGTCAACGCGCCCCTCCTCCTGGCGCTGAGTGAACGCGACCCGTTCTCTGGCGCTAAGGCGACCCCATAGCGCTTGACCACCGACTCGGCTCTGAGCGCAAGTGCGACCCGTCCTCTGTTCCGGCTACGCCGGACGAGTGCTCGGAGCTTTCCCCTTCGACCGCACTGAGTGACGCACCGAGAGATAGACTGCAGTGTGGTGTGAGTGGTCAAACTTTAACGTTAGTCCCTGCATAAGCCGCGAACGTACATGTGTATGTGTTCGTTTAGTGTAGCTCCATGTCTGTCAATATGTATATAAAGCGGTGTGTCTTTGTCTCTGGGTGTTCTCTGGGCACGTCTGGCTAGTCTGCGACCAGGATTGCCCACATCCTACACAATTGCATTAGGCAGTTTTAGAATATCGTGCGCAAGGACAGTGTTCGTTGCAGTCGCCCACTATTTCCGCCACCTATCGGGGGGCCCGGAAGAGGATAGCGTATGACGCATGCGCAGTGGCGGCAAACGCTAACACAGAGCTTTGCGTATCCTATCTAAAGCTATCTAATAGTGAGCTTAGAATAGCCTACGAGAGCCGACAACTAGCGTTGCTGAAGTGCATCAAGGTGGCAGAGGCCCCAACGAGACGCATATGGTCCGCTTCAGCAAGAAAGCAGGTTTCCTACATGGATTGCCTTCCGCGTCGGATTAACCTATTACGCCTATTACGTTGTCTCTGGATTACTACTGCGAAATGCAGCAGCGGTGTTTAACGACATTTACCATCTCCATTAGCCATCCGCTTTGTCTAACTGTCCCGTCAGTTACTTTAGCTACCACAAGAATTTCCTTATTGTCGTTAGCGCTAGTCGTTTAGATGGGGTCGATGTGGAATAAGGCGTCAGAATGAGTGCATGCTTTTCAAAGTATTTATACCATGACAGGGTGGCAATACATAGTGTGCAAATTTTGTTTCCCAAGGTCCGGAAAAGCTGCCATTCTGTAAACACGCGTTTCATGGCGTTAAAGTTACGGCGCAAATACATGAGACACCCCACCAAGAAAAGACACGACAGAAACAAGCGCTGTGTTTGTCGAGTCTTTTCTTCGTTGTGCATCTTGTGTGTTTGCGCTGCAACCATGAACCTCCCTATTGTGCACCTACTAAGCCGTAATGAAGTTTTATTGAAGACACGCTTGACTTTCGGGCTAGAGCGATTTCTATGAGAGAAGGATTAACTGCCTCCCTAATTATTTCGGGCATAGGCCATCGGTAATATACTTCAAAGGCGAAAAGACGGAACACAGTTAATTAGTGAACTCGGGAAGCTGGATTTACGCTCCCTTCTTCTTCGGCTGTCCCCGTAGTCGCTTAGTGAGCGTCCGAAGACTGTTACCACTCCTCGTCTTCATTACACTTAGCCATACTATTGCATGGGGAGTTGCCAAAATGTGGTGCCTCTTGCGCGTGGCATTGGCTGTGTGGTTGCGGCCGTTGAAGGTCTCGGCCGAGCTATTACTTCTAATGGTCAGCTACAGAAGATGGCTTTGGCGGGTGGCACTCGCTATTGCGGGGAAATTGCATGTGCCGCAGATCATTGCAACCTCGTAAAACGCTTGGCAGGCTATTCTGGAGAATGAACGGTGTGCGCACTCATGTGCTACGGCAACACAGAAGCTGCCTCGTAATTGGTTTGAGGCGTTTCCGCAGAGTTGGCGCTGATTGATCAAAGCTCGTCAGTGTCCTCCAGTCCCGTGGTTTCAGCGAAATTCCCTATGCTGCTCAGTCGTTTATGTCCATTGTTTTAGAGCTCTACACAGAGTGCAGTTATAACTGCTCCAAAACCTATTGTTCTGTTATGGTCCGTGAAAAGGACTTGAAGCGCATGGGCAGGTATTCCGTGTCTTCAAGCGTATACATTGTTCTTTGCAACAGAACGTCTGTGTATATGCGTTTTTGTGCTCTCATGCAACATACTCGAGCTGCATTGTCTCTGGAAGCTGAAATCGGAGCTGAGGTTGCAGCTGTGTAGGCATATCAATAAACTGAGCCATATTGCATGTATTAGTTTCCTCGATCACACTCAGCTCAAGGTGAGCTCTTGTGATAGGAATTCAGCTTGTTTGAAGTGCGCGGCCGATTGCGCGTCTAAATTGTGGCGCGACAATGGAGAAGACGCCGATGAGCGGCACTGCGCTGGACGGTCCGCCATGGCGCTAGCGTGAGCTGCCTGGGCGGGACCCGCGTTCTCGGTAAAGCCAGCGTTGCCGTCACCCAAGGCTCGTGTTACTGGGACAGATGTTCACTCGGCGTTGGTGTGTTCTAGTGCGACCGAGCCGTGCCCTCGGTCTGTCTTGTGCTGGGCGACGCCCCGGACTCTACAGTGCTGGCCCTCTGTCCCGGCTACTACCCGGCTCTACCACGACAACGTCGTCGCGTGGCCCAACGTGCCGTGAGTGTGCAGTCGCCGCGACGATAGACACTACGAAGTAGACGCTAGACTGGAGTGTGTTTATTCGTCTCAGCTTGTGTATCGTGTCTGTCAGCCCCGTCCCTTGTCAAGATTAAAGCCTTCTGCGTGTTCGTCGAGCCATCCTTGTGTGTGAGAGGCCTTAGCCCACAGTATCATCAGAACTCTGTACATTTGGCTGATTTTAGATGCGAAGCATCTCTTTGACTAGGCTGTGTAACGCTGTCCCTCCGTCCCGTGCGTGCGTACGAGCGCGCCGCAACGCGCTCCCCTCGCCGCAGGTGTTGGAGCGGTGCCAAGTAGGTCACGCCGCAGCAGCGCGCACAGCGAGGGGAGCGGCACGTCACTCTCTCCCTCGCCTGCCGCGCGCTCGCCTCGAGCGCTGTCTCGAGGAGACGCTGACTGATTGCGGCGAGGCGTGTCGACGCGCGCCTCTTATAGTCGCGGGAGACTTCAACGTTGACGTCAGCGGAGGAGGAGGAGAATGGCTCGTCGATTACATGCGTGACGTGCACTCGCTGAAGTGCGTGTCGGCGGAACGGAAACTACCCACCACGATAAGGGGAACGTGCATCGATCTGGTCTTTGCCAACTTCGACGTCGAATGTCTGCAGGAACCTCGCAGCGTGCACTTCACCGATCACAAGACCGTGGTAGTCAAGGCGAAACGCGCGCCAGCTCCGGTCCAGCGCCCGTGTCCACTCTGAAGAAACGACAACACCTACGCCAGCCATCGCTTCAAACGAATCTTCCAGCGCTCACCGCAGCACCCGCGTTAGCGCCGTTCAACCCGTGACGCCACCCGTGCGCAACGGTGCTGCTTCGCATCCCATCAGGGTTCCCTTTGGGAAGATGGTGTAAATTTTTGCGTTAGAATTCATAAATGTTGCACCGATGAGTATGAGAAGACGCTGTTTATGGATGCCGTGAGCTGGTCTGGTTCCTGGGCTGGCATTGTGCGATGCACTACAAGAACCAGTGCCTCCACGCTTACAGTGGTGGTCAGCTTTAGGCCGCGCAACCCACTTCTGCGGCTTGGAATGGTTCCGAGTCAGATAATGATTCAGTTTGATATCGGAAGAATTGAGCAGGGCCAGACCGTGTTGTTTGCACTGGAGCTGGCTGCGACGACACCTACCGAGGCGATGCAGTATGCAGCTGCATCGTCGAGGCGATGCCCCTCCTGAACGTACGCAGCAGAGGTCAAAGCTATGCCTCTCTCGAGCATGGCCCTCGGTGGAAATCTGGATGCACTTGCCGGAGGTATGGCAAATCAGGCCAAAAGCAGCAATAAAAATTTGGGGGACCATTAAGCTTCGCCTTTAAGAGTTGAACGCGATAACGATATCCTGTCCCTAGTGCGTACTTCAATCTCTTAGTGAACACTATGTAATGGGTAAAATGCTTTAAACCACGAGCAATTATGAGTGGGAAATGTTTTCGAACTTGCTATGCACCCACTACGTGGCCTTAAAGGGGCCCTGCAACACTTTTTGAGCATGCACAGAAAACGCTGCCGATCAGTAGTCCAGGCTCTCGAGAACACGCGAGCCAAATATTATAGCGCAGCACGCGGCGTGGAATTCACAATAAATTCTCAAAGTCAGCCAGAAATTGCTTTCTCTTCTCTCGACAAATGACGTTGCGTACCAAAAAAATCACTCGTCACCGACGAGAGATTTTTTTTGTATCAGCCATTGGCTGATTTGAGCATGGCGCGCTCGGTAGTTACAGAGGCCGCCGCGGGAGGCCGCGACTTGTCCACGCGTGCGCGCACGATCGCAATGAAAATTCGCGTATTCGAACAAAAAAAGAAAGAGAAAAAGCGCTCAAGATCACGAGGTGCGCGTGACGTATTTTCTTTCCCCATGCCACCCCTCCCTGCTTAGCTTCCAGCGCTTTCGACGGGACGAGAGAAGAGAGAATGCAATTGCAGCGTGCGAGAAATCTTTGTAACTCCACTCGTACTGGACGGATTCCAAAATTTTTTGCGGCAATGAATTCGTGAGGCAATAAGCTCCTTTAGTGAATCCATTCCATGGCTACTTGGAAAAAGTGTTGCAGGGCCCCTTTAAGGGAATACGCGCAGTAACGTGTGTGCCTTTTGTAATGGGCGGCTGGCTTTAAACCACGATGTCATTGTGATATTCACATGTTCTGACGCCCGATGGCAATGTATGCTTGTTCCCCACAATATTACTGCGATATTACATGTTGTATTGTGACGCCTGTATACAGGACGCGTGTGTTTGTAAAGCACGAGTTATTTTCACTGCACTTCCAAGCAGACGCGTGGCTGTGTGGTAGAACACCTGCGTGCCACGCAGACGGCCTGGGTTCGATCCTCACTAGGACCCGCAAGTTTTTATTATTTATTAAATGCGAAGCATTTCTTAGCGAACTTCGGCGACTTTGAGCGTATCTATCTATCTATCTATCTATCTATCTATCTATCTATCAAGCTATCTATCTATCTAGCCGCCTACGACTTTGTGCTCTCCTGGCCGTATCGTTAATGGGATTTCTACCAAATTTGGTATGGCATAACATGACCGTATGACGAACATAAATGGCTGGTCATATCATGAAAATCATGACTAACTTGTCATGAAAAGTATGATTTACATGCCACGCTGATGGCGCGTTCGCGGCCGTTTCGTTAGCTTGATATACACCAAATGTGGGATTGAGTGACGTGACTGTATGACGAACATAAATGACAGGTGGTAATATGCAAATAACGACGTTCATGTCATGAACAACATGATTTGATTTACATACCACGCTCATGGCGCGCTCGCGGCCGTTTCGTTAGCTTGATATACACCAAACTTGGTATTGAGTGACGTGACTGTATGACGAACATAAATGACACGTGGTAACATGGAAATCGTGACATGTCATGAGCGACATGACTTGCATGCCACGCTCATGGCGCGCTCGCGGCCGTTTCGTTAGTTTGATATACACCAAATTTGGTATTGAGTGACATGACTGTATGAAGAACATAAATGACACGTGGTAATATGGAAATCATGACATGCCATGAGCGACATTACTTGCATGCAACGCTCATGGCGCGCTCGCGGCCGTTTCGTTAGCTTGATATACACCAAGCTTGGTATTGAGTGACATGACTGTATGACGAACATAAATGACAAGTGGTAATATGGAAATCATGACATGTCATGAGCGACATTACTTGCATGCCACGCTCATGGCGCGCTCGCGGCCGTTTCGTTAGTTTGATATACACCAAATTTGGTATTGAGTGACATGACTGTATGAAGAACATAAATGACACGTGGTAATATGGAAATCATGACATGCCATGAGCGACATGACTTGCATGCCACGCTCATGGCGCGCTCGCGGCCGTTTCGTTAGTTTGATATACACCAAATTTGGTATTGAGTGACATGACTGTATGAAGAACATAAATGACACGTGGTAATATGGAAATCATGACATGCCATGAGCGACATTACTTGCATGCCACGCTCATGGCGCGCTCGCGGCCTTTTCGTTAGCTTGATATACACCAAGCTTGGTATTGAGTGACATGACTGTATGACGAACATAAATGACAAGTGGTAATATGGAAATCATGACATGTCATGAGCGACATGACTTGCATTCCACGCTCATGGAGCGCTCGCGGCCGTTTCGTTAGTTTGATATACACCAAACTTGGTATTGAGTGACATGACTGTATGAAGAACATAAATGACACGTGGTAATATGGAAATCATGACATGCCATGAGCGACATTACTTGCATGCCACGCTCATGGCGAGCTCGCGGCCGTTTCGTTAGCTTGATATACACCAAGCTTGGTATTGAGTGACATGACTGTATGACGAACATAAATGACAAGTGGTAATATGGAAATCATGTCATGAGCGACATGACTTGCATGCCACGCTCATGGCGCACTCGCGGCCGTTTCGTTAGCTTGAGATACACCAAATTTGGTATTGAGTGACATGACTGTATGACGAACGTAAATGACAAGTGGTAATATGGAAATCATGACAAGTCATGAGCGACATGACTTGCATTCCACGCTCATGGCGCGCGCTCGCGGCCGTTTCGTTAGCTTGATATACACCAAATTTGGTATTGAGTGACGTGACTGTATGACGAACATAAATGACACGTGGTAATATGGAAATCATGACATTTCATGAGCGAAATGACTTGCATTCCACGCTCATGGCGCGCTCGCGGCGGTTTCGTTAGCTTGATATACACCAAATTTGGTATTGAGTGACATGACTGTATAACGAACATAAGTGGCAGGTGCTAACATGAAAATCTTGGCGTGCATGTCATCTACAACGCCATTTACATGCCACGCTCATGGTGCGCTTGCGTCCAGTTCGCTAGCTTGATATACATCAAAATTGGTATTGCGCGACGTGACTGTATGACGAACATAAATGACAGGTCCTAACATGTAAAACATGACATGCAAATTATGTAAAGCATGATTTGCTCCTTCCTGGCTGCTTCGCATTACATCGATTCCCACAGTGCGTGGGATCTGCTGGCTTTTTTATTTGCATCTTTCTCAATTTTTCGGTCACGGACAAGATGATGATTTTTCGCTCACAACCAACGACGCCGACGCCGACGCCGGAATTTCTGTAACGACCTTTTTAACGCTATCGCGTTAAAACGGCATTTCAGCCAGGCCAAGACCGCTGTGCACGCGCTGGTTGGCCATTTTAGTTGTGCGCGCAGTCATGGCGAGAACCGAGCGCATTAGCTTTACCCACATGCTTTCCTCGATACACCCGAACTTCTGCAGCCTCCCTAGAGCCGGCTAGGATGAGATGGTAGGCGAGGGCACAAGAGTCACCATGCCGAGACGATCTAGTTGCACAGCGAGCAACGCTACGTCTTGAATGACGTGTGTGGTGCTATCGACCGAGGTGCCCGGTCGGCCTCGTGGGGCGTCCGCGGGTGCACGGTGACCTTGGCACTTACAGCAGCAGCATTCATCGCCAATGAACGTGTACCGCGCCCCTTGGCGAATTAGGTGTCGACAGACCTTGCCGAATAATTTCTGTCGCGGCATCATTCCTATGATATATTTACTTTCCTGCCTTTCAATTTGGTACACAAAAGGTGAAGAAAGTTGCGAAGTAAACTACTGCGGCTACACTTATCACGCTTCCAGCAGCAATGCTCGCTCACTTGCACTTCTATGCTCCTTGCATCAAAATTTTTAAGCGTAGGGAAAGTAACTAGGAATGATGTAGTAGAACTGAAATATTCTGACCTGATTTTTTCCAATGCAATGCTGGATAAGATATCCGCCTTGAAAACGTTTTGACTCATTGTACTTTTTAGGGCTTGCAGAGGGAATGTCATTACAGGTGAACTAATTGTTGTCAACCTAAGTACTGAAGCAAGATTTCGCACAAGTTAAGGTAATTCTATTCGTTGCCAGGTAAATATTTTGGATTTTATTCAATGTTTTTATTCGCAATTTTTTCTATTAGCACTGCTGTCAATGACGCCTGGTGACAGTGTCCGACTACAAGCGTAATCGACCAGCGGTTTCACACAGACGTTGAGTGACGCGGTGTGATGGACGCGTGCAGGACTTGGCAGCGGTTGTACTTGTTGGTTATTTGGTTGTTTGAGACATACTTCTGTCTCTTCCTCCGTGTACTTATTTGTCTATATGTGTGTGAAATGAAGGTTGTGTTTATATCACGCCTTCTTGCCTTCGTGCGTTCATTCCCCTGACTCGAGCAAAACGGGCTGTTGCTGGCACTCGGGTAAGGCGTTGCAGGTCAGGCCAACGAAAAGGTGAAAAAAATTGGCCGCTTATCTGCGTGCTTCGCTGCAAATGTCGTCGAAAGACGATAGTCTTGTGCCGGCTGTACTACTATGTTTTGCCTTGCCTCAGACAGCGCCTACTCTACGTTGAATTGGCCGCATCTGGCTGGCGTTGATAAAATAGACGAGGCGCTGCGCGAGATATGGACGTCATCGAAAAACATCAGCTTCTGCTGAACCAAGGGCATTACACCGTGACCAAGGGCCACTGCCAGCGGCAGCACCTTATCGTCGGCACAGGGCTTTTTCGTGCAAAGCACCGCAGTTCGTGCACAGCGTCGCATTTTCAGCTCAGCCTAAAAACACTAGGTTCTTTAGAATTGCGTACCTATGTATTTCCTAATAAAAGAACACACGACCTGACACTTACACATAATGTTGCGCCTCAGGTATGCGTAGTATTTGCTGTTTGATCGAATATTTTCATAAGTATGAACGCAAACACCAGTTCAAGATGGCTGGGCGTTCAGAAAGTGGTTAAACTTCAGGCCGAGTAGCTGAATCGGGTCACGGACAGACAGACAGACAGACAGACAGACCAAAATTTTTGCGTTGAAGTATCCCAAGAAAGACTATCGTCTTTAAAAATCACAGAGTCCCTTATGCATTCGCCTAAGCCGACTCGAAGGTGAAAGCCATCTTCTTTTTTTCCCTTCTCAGCCGATCTATTAACCCTACCCCACTCACTGCGAAAGCTTTCTGTACCGAACGTGGTTCTGCACTGCCTCCAGGATCGGACGCATTGCTTCTCCACGTCACCTGGTTTCGCCCTGCTTCCGTGATCGGCCCACCTTTGACCAAGTGACGCTGTAATGTGATGACATCATCATGTTACTTCACGTTATGAGACTTCACGATGACGTCATATGGTGACGTAATCCCGTGATAATTTTTTGACACTTGTGTTGACGCCGCCGACGCCGACGGTCAATTTTCGCGTTTCTCATGAAAAGTGCAGGCCAAAGTCTGACTGACAAGCAAGAGTGATCTCGTACTCACCCAGGTAGCTGTTGAAGACCGACCGCAAGAACTGAGAGGGACCATATCCATGATGATAGCATGCTCTCTTTTTATATGTACGCGGAAATGTCGTTTTGTCACAATACAAGCCAATCCTGAAGATCAGGGGTGCTGCAACTTGTTGCATTTATGTTCGTTTGAAACAGCTTAATAGCCTGTAAGGTAATAAATATATACATCATGCATATATTGAGTTTCGCCTGTTCCCTCAGTACGGTTATCAATTCTATAGTGTTTTAGTAGTAGGTAGCATTTGCAGAGAGTTCTCTTTCGAGGGTTCGCGAACTACGTCCAGATTTAAAGGTGGAACACATATTTATTGAGTTAATTCCAAACTCTCGGTTCAAGGAGCACCTATTTATACTCAATGTTTACAGCTCACCAGCAGATACTCGGGAAACTTTTAACGCGCTTCTCTGCAAAGCCTCCAAAATCGCGGGCCCGGCTCCGTTGACAGTTGCTGGCGACTTCAATGCGCACCATCAGACGTGGGGCTACACTCATAACACGGCTAAGGGGCGGGCGCTTCTGCAGCATACAACCAATCTTAACTTGATATTAATTACTGATCATAACTTTCGCACACGTCTCGGCAATTCTGTAGTGAGGGACACCACGCCGGACCTGGCTTTTGTCAGGAACGTCGAGTGCCCCCTCTGGCAGAACTTGCATGAGAACTTGGGGAGCGACCATTACATCGCGTCTGTCTCCGTTGAGATTAAAGCACCACCCCTTCGAGTTTTCAAAATTGTTGGCTGGGCGCCTTCCGGAAAATTAGAAAGAGTGATGAAAATGAGTACGATGACCTTGGCCAGCTATTTGAGCGGCTTAAGGCGGACGTTAAAGCTGCCACTAAGTTGGTGCACACGGATCTTAAAACGGAGCGCATGGACAGTCGCCTAGCGAGCCTTCTTGAAGCTAAAAACTCCACACTTAACAGATGGCGTACGCAGCGACTTAACAGGCGGCTCAGAAAGAAAAATTGCTCTATGGAATCGGGAGATTGAACCGTACAGCCGAGCCCTGGCCAGACAACAATGGGATGAGGTATGTAACGCTCTCGATGGACAGATGCGGTCAGGGGAAAAATGGAACATTCTCAAGCACCTCCTCGGAGATCGGCAAACTAAAGCTAATCAGAGACACACTGTTGATCGGCTCATTCACAAGGAGTGGTCTGCTGGGCTCTCCGACGATCAAATTTTACAACAGCTTGCGGATAGGTACCTCCAACTGGGGGGCTTCCACAGGTGCAGACTACCCGGATTTCTCTGGTCTGAGGGAGGCGGAGCTGGACTCCCCCTTCAGCACGGTGGAGATCAGGGTGGTCCTTTTTGATCTCAATGGGAAGTCGGCTCCCGGGCCAGATGGCATTACTAACAGGCTACTTAAAAATCTGCACGATAGATCTATTGAGCTACTAACTGACGAGGTCAGCCGGGTTTGGGAGTCGGGGCAGGTGCCGGAGGAGTGGCGAACGGCCTCTTTAGTCCTCATACCTAATCCTGGTAAACCTCTCGGGCTCGATACGCTTTGACCGATCTCACTCATGTCTTGCGTGGGTAAGGTCGCGGAGCATGCTATACTTAACCGAATTTCCCATCACATTGAGCAAAACGAGCTCTTTCCTTTCAATCTCATTGGCGTTCGTCCCGCACTCTCTACACAGGACGTCATGAAAATGATTAAACATCAAATTCGCGATACAGACACCAGAGATGTTCGTGGTATTCTGGCACTAGATCTTGAGAAAGCCTTCGATAACATCTCACATGCTCACATACTGGACTCGATCTCTGAGTTGGGGCTGGGGTCCCGCTTCTATGGTTTCGCCCGCTCTTTTCTCAGGGATCCCGTTGCTACCATTCGGCTCGGGGACCTCTGCTCCAAGGAATTTCATCTTGGACCTCGGGGAACCCCTCAGGGATCGGTAATTTCGCCGCTAATTTTTAACATCGCGATGAGGAAACTCTCGCTCTCGCTAGCTCGTATCGACCGCATCGGACATACGCTGTATGCGGACGATATTACTCTATGGTGCACGGGGGGTAGAGATGGAGACGTTGAGGATTCTCTGCAGCAGGCCCTCAGGTGCACGGAGGAGTTTTTGGATAACACTGGGCTGCACTTGTCGACCGCCAAATCAGAGCTCCTTCTGTACACACAGCCAGAGAAACGAAAATTCACCACCATCCCATTCCCGCCAGAAGAGATAAGGATCGAAATTCACACACGGTCAGGGCAGGCCATCCCCCCGCGTCGACAAAATTCGGATTTTAGGCATGTTCCTGGAGGAGCACGATAATAACTCTCACACCCTGACCCGTATTGCGGCGAAGGTGGAGAGCATGGTCAAGCTTATACTTCGGGTGTCTAACAGGCGTGGAGGGCTTTGTGAGGCCAACCTCATGAGGCTCTTCCATGCCTTTCTTATGAGTCACATAAATTACATTGCCGCAGCGCATAGGTGGGAAAGGAAAGAACAAGGAAAACTGGATTCGATTATTAGAAAATGCATTAAAAAGGTGTTGGGCCTTCCCAACAACACTAATGAGGAAAGGCTCAAGGCCCTTGGTATGCACAATACATTTAACGAGATCTCAGAAGCGCAAGAAACAGCACAGGCTGCAAGCCTGTCCTCTTCCAAAGCTGGGAGGCGCATCCTGAAGTTTCTGGGTTGCGAGCCCACTTTGGTAGCAGACAAAAAGATACAACTCCCTACTAAATTGAGGGATCAGATTACGGTCTCCCAAATTCCTTGAAACGTTCACCCACTCTACAATGTAGGCCGCCGCGTCGCTAGAGCGAGGTCACTCCTCAGTTCCGCTGCTGCCACCCCTGAACTTGTGGCGTTCGTTGACGCAGCACAATACCCCGGCACAGCCAATTTCGTGGCTGTGGTCACTGACCTTCATGGTAAACTCCTCACGGCAGCATCTCTTCGAGATTCCACGCCGGCAAGAGCAGAGCAAACTGCTATAGCAGTGGCCGTGGCGATTGCCACGCTTACGTGCATTTTCACCGACTCTCATGACGGGGTCAGTCTGTGAGAAGGCCGCCCATATTCTTGCCAAAAGTCCGAATTGCACTGAAATCAACGGTCACATCACTTGGTTTCCTGCCCACATGGGTAAGGATGTCCACCCTGTTATCCCCAATGCTAATGAGCTTGCCCACGCCCGCAACACGCGAACTGTCCCACCGTGACGGGCAATCGGCCTCTACATACTTTGGGGAAGGCACCCGGCAGCTTGATTCCCTCCTCACATTTAACGAAATATGTCGACACTACTAATTGGCCAGGCGTAGGTTCCCGCTCCCGCACCTGCAACTCTCGAGGGCCCAGTCAGTGACTTTAAGAATGTTACAAACGGGCACTTACCCGTCGCCCTTAGTGTATAGTAAGTTTATCGACAGCATAAAGCCCCACTGCCCTCACTGCGACGAGAGACGATGCACATTATCCCATATGCTCTGGCAATGCACGGCGCGCGCGATAGCGAGCCTCTCAGCACAGAGGACGCCTGGAGGACGGCAATCACCAGCTCGGACCGGGAGGTCCAAATCCGGGCTGTCCAGAGGGCCCGCAATGTGGCGGAGGAGCTTGCCCTTCCTGTCCACACGTGGGTGCGGCCCGCAGCCGACCATCCCTCTTGAGGGGAATCGGCTCCTCAGGACATTTTATAAATAAAGTTCATTGACTGACTGACTGCAGAGCATACCAGCTTTTAATTATAGAGGCAGATGTTCAGCAACAGAAGTTCCAGTAACGACGGTTGCATGTTCTATTCACTGGTTCTCAAAGAAAAGAAGCTTGGAGATTTTATAGATCTGTTATCTATCATTTTTTAAATATCAGTTGAAGCTAGTGAATGTTTGACTTGGTCCGTCGACTGCTCATTGGGAGAGCACGCCGAACAATACCAGTGCTTTGTATTTGTGTTACCACCTCTCGTCATAATGCCACATTTTGTTCTTTAAAAAAAACTTAAAGCAAACAGCAATTCTAGGTTAGCTAAGTATTTCCATCAGGCAATGTAGAATAAACTAACGCTTACAACATAGCGTGATCAAGCGCCAAAGCGCTCAGCGCTGTGATCCTCGGTGAGGGAGCCGTTCGCAACAACATAGGTGGAAGAGAATCCCTAAAATACTACCGGTTGGCGTTTTGACACTTGCGATATCATTTACCAATATACTTTATGTTCACCATTTACCGTAGTCAGCAATGCTAGTGTAGTAGAACACGAATTATAGTTATAACAGCCTGTACCTTGCTTTGCACGCTTTCGCATACGCTATTTCAAAAGCATCACTTCTATTTGCGGAAGTTCTATGGTTGGCCCTCAGACGTCGTATTTACTGAAATTATTTTTAGGGGCTTGCTCGGCAAGCTTCTTACGCTCGCGCCTTGTCCGGCGGCGGCGGCGGCGGCGGCGTGTACACTTCTCTGGTGATTCCAACAATGTTCGCTAGATGGCGCGCCGCCGCTCAAGGCGCCGGCTTTGCGGTGATTTCAAGAATGCTCACTAGATTGCAGTGCCGCTCAAGGCGACGCACACCACTCTCGGGCGGAGTGGATAGTTTATCTGCGTGATCCCACTCACCGATATTCTCGCGCAGAACATGAAATAAATGTTTTATTCTCTCTCACACCACTCTCGGCACGTGCGCTTCCTTTCTCTTCACCTGGAGCTCACGCAGTGAAACACTCTTCGTTACCGCTCGGCCGCATGAACACCGTAGAATCCAAGGCAGCAGCACGGCGGGCTCGCAACGCAGCAGCAGCTCGGGCTCGCCAGCCGAGTGCCGCATCTAATGTATATATAATAAAGTTGTCAAGTCTGTATATGATGGTAGGAGATGTGTGCGGAGGATTTGCGGGTTACCCGATGATCTCCGAGCAAGCTCCTCTAACAGCATTCACTTTGTGGATATGGCGGCGATTTTTTTTTTGTTTTGGAAGGGGTAATTTAATTTCGTATACACGATGAAGAGTGCTTGCTTTGTACAGAAGGGTTCACTGTATGGTAGTTTTCTGCAATTTTATGGCGGCTCGATAAAGCATGCCGCAAGATAATCTGTTGCCCAGTAGTTGTTATTCCTCTGCAATTTCAGTTAATAAATTCGTGTTTTTGAGATTGCTCAAGAAATAGACAACATTGCAGAGTTAATTATGCCCAGAAACGTTTTTTTTTTGGTTTTGTAATCGTAAAGGAAATTTAGTGTCTTATCAAAGGTAGCCACGCATTTATCCAGCAAGAGCCATTGAGTGTGGAAAAATGCCCTACCACGTCAAAAAACACTGCTGCTTCAAGTTAATTTTCAGAAAATATAGCCAAACAGGCAGTAAAATTCCCCATCTCCCGCTAAAGGGAACCATGTGTGGATGCGAAGCAGCGGTCAGATAATTAGCTTGAGCGAGAGGAACGTCGCCGCTCTCATTTCACGGCAACGGGTCCGGGCGCTCATCGCGGCGCTGCACAGGAGAGAGAATGAGGCGCGCGCGCTCCGTCATTTTCATACCGCGGAACTACCGTGGCGCCCCCAGCGCAGTATGCAGATGTCACACCACCTGTCGTGCGCGCCGCTCCTTAGAGGATTCCTAGAGGAAAGGACGGGGGACCGTAGGAGAGGAGAGAGGGGGGGACGTGCATGCGCTGTGGGTGTGTGGGACGCGGGAGCCGCTCCGTAGAGTAGAGGATTCCTAGAGGAGAGAGGGGGGAGAGGACGCGCATGTGCTGTGGGGATGTGGGACGCGGGCGCCGCTCCGTAGAGTAGATTATTCCTAGAGTAGAGGAAGGGGGGTGAGCGTAGGAGAGGGGACGCGCTGTGGGGGGTGTGGGACGCGGGGACCGCTCCGTAGAGTAGAGGATTCCTAGAGGAGAGAAAGGGGGGTGAGCGTAGGAGAGAGAGGGGGAGGGAACGCGCATGCGCTGTGCTGCTGTGGGACGCGGGAAGAAGGGACGGACTAAGCCCCCCTCCAAACATATGCAAGCAAGATTAAGGAATGGGGTCAACCTGGACGACAGACGCCACCTGCCTAGCCATTGCTAAGCAGCCTCTCTGTGCTCTCGGCCATGACTCAAGGAATGGGGTCAACCTGGGTGACAGACACCACCTGCCTAGCCATTGCTAAGCAGCGTCTCTGTGCTCTCGGCCATGACTGATGACTGTGGTATGGTTGAGGCCTTCATATTACTACAGTGTTCTGGTTCGCATAATTGGTGCTTCCCTACTTCATGAAAGTGGCCAGACGCTGGACGGGGGACGCGGGACGGACATAGCCCCGAGCATAAGGTGCTTCGCATCTAAAAAAAATCACGCCATATCCACGAAGTGAATGATGATGAGTGGGCGAAGCTCGATCGTTTTCAGCCGTGGCAGAAAGAGAATGTGTGGTCTGGAACGTGTGGTCTTATACTTCATGGTCATCAGCGTCATCGTCATCGTGATCACGTGTAGTGGGTACATTCCACTATACTGGAACGCGCTTATACTTCATCGTTATCACGTGGAGTGGGTAAATTCCACTATACGTAGCTACCTACCTACCTACCTACCTGCCTACCTACCTACCTACCTACCTACCTACCTACCTACCTACCTACCTATCTACCTACATACTACTACTACTGCTACTGCTACTGCTGCTGTTGCTGCTGCTGCTGCTGCTGCTGCTGCTGCTGCTGCTGCTGCTGCTGCTGCTGCTACTACTACTACTACTACTACTACTACTACTACTACTACTACTACTACTACTACTACTACTACTACTACTACTACTACTACAACAACAACAACAACAACAACAACAACAACAACAACAACAACAACAACAACAACAACAACAACAACAACAACAACAACAACAACAACAACAACAACAACAACAACAACAACAACAACAACAACAACAACAACAACAACAACAGAGGAGGGACAGACCCACACCCTTAGGAGTTTCGCCCCTAAAAAGTGTTCCTCACTCGCCGTCATGGCTACGTGCGGCGCTGACTGACACTCCTGCGTTTAAATACACATATATAGGCTACCCCATAAAGTGGACGGAGGGATGGCCGCCGCTGTAGCTAAGTTGGTAGAGCATCGGACGCGTTATTCGAAGGTCGCAGGTTCGGTTACTGCCAGCGGCAAGATATCGTTTCTTCCACTTTTGTTTTTTCACATTTACATTAAAATTACTACTAATAACGTCCCCTATACTTTCCTTGGCATAATTGTCGGTTAGTTCTCATAAATATTGCGTGCAACAAAGAAAAACGAGCCCTTAAATGCCTCCTCCTTTCCTTCAAGTGATGTGTGGCAGCTGAAGCTCGCAGCGGTTATAAATGCAGTGTCCTCGCCGGCTATGCACAATTTGTGGAATGCAATATGTGCGCAAAGTGAACAATTAGATGTTGATTAGTAAGCTTTAACTATTAGCTATTTATTAGAGGTAGTTCAATATTTATGGTCGTCCGCCACATTTTACAGTTGGTGGGGGGTGGTGGTTATAAATTTATTGAATTGTCCTACAAGGTCTTTGGAGACTCTGCAAAAGATGCCTTTTTCTCATGCTGCGCTTTTACCGCACTAAAAGACGAGGATGAAGAAGGGCGTGACACACCTCGTCTTTCTTCCTCGTCTCTCCATGTTCTAAAAGACTGATGAAGGCACACCAAGAAGCCCTCAAACTACATTACTAATTTTCTTTTTCCTATATGTGTGTAAATTTTTGTCAGTGTTCGGAAAAATTCCAGGTAAATAAATAGGTAACACCAGGCTAGTCTCAGTCGAGGTTTTATGTGAGGATATGCATCGAAAGTTTTCGTTGCGCAAGACGTAACACAATAAATACCAGCAACGGTTTTAATTTTTGAAATATCTTCCAATGTTTCAAGGAATATATAAACTTCCTCAGTATAAAGTCATTTCTGAAAGGTATTGCGATATATGTGTTCTTACTGGACAGGATGAAACTGGTGTCGCCGTACGCACTCATGCATATCAATTGCACGTGTGCCCTGCATCTTGAGAACTTCTGCAAGTGTGTCATATACTATGGCGTTGTGTTGTTTAGAGGTGAGCGAAAGCGACATCAGCTTGTTTCCGAAGGGGCCACGAAGTGCTTCTCTGATTCCACATCCCTGCCCACATAATGCGCCGTCAAATGTAATCTATGTAAAGTAACATTAAGATGTCGTATGTCGGGCCCTGGCAACTTTTAAAATCCATAGCAACTTTTAAGATGCAGAAAACTCCGATAGCAAACTTTCTATTTCATCTTTGCTACGTCTCCCTTGAATTAACGAACATATGGAAGATGCATGCCGCGAGGCAACCTTTTTATTTCCTTTCGCCTGAAAATGGGCACACTGGGCTGGCTCACCCTTCACTGCGACAGCTATCAAGGGACAAACCATAAAACTTGAAGCTTCGTGAGGTCGTGAGGTTCCGAATCGAATGCGAGTGCGGTAAGGTCGCAGCGAGTGGGCGAGCCATGTAGAATAGGGACGATGCGCGCTTATTGCGCATCGACTTCCCACGACTTCCCAGGCTCCCGTAGGATTGAGGTTAGAGAATCGCAGTGCAAGGAAGGGAGTGGAACGTGCAGTACTATTGTACACGAGGGTTACATTAAATAAATTTATGGTGCATAGCTTTACTGTGTCCGTTCGGTCACTATGGAGAACAGAGCAAAAAACGGGCCTTTACTGGATAGCTTATTATGAGGAACTAATTCTGGCCGTACCAAATTACATTAAATTGAGAGTAAAGAAAAACGAATATGCAATGCGGAACAATTACATTATGTGTTTAGTCCAAAAATTTTTTTTGACTGCAGGTCAGCGTGTTCGCTTCCAATTATACATGATCATGCTTTTGGAAACACCGTTTCTGGCAGAAAGAGGCTCACATGATAATAATGATGATACACCTCAACCGTGACACATTCTTACATAATAATGTGGTTGCAAGAAAATATTGAAAGTATCGATGTCGACGCCAATAGCGCCTTTGCAGCGATACCGCCCACGTTGTTTCTCACGGTAGCTCACAAAGTTCACAGCCGCCATATTCTCACGTAACGCTGCTTGAAAATGTACAGCGAACAAATTAAATCGCTCATATCTACTTAGAAGTGTGGTATTATTCCGCTCGTGGCAACGGTTGTATGATGTCTTCACTACAAAGTTTATGAATATCCATGCAGGAAGATCAGAGCAAGTCCCTAACATGACTTTTCGACTGCCGGCTAAAATAAAGCGACACCACGCCAGTCTGCTGCACCGGATTCGACTAGGCGTCGCCTTCACCCGACGCTACGCGCACCTCATCGGCCGTGTTGACAGCCCGAACTGTGAGCGCTGTCCAGTGGTTGAGACTCTAACACATTTATTGTGCGACTGCCCTCTTTACGTGTCCCAGCGGAAGATGCTGGTTTCAACGTTGGCCGGCATCGGTGTTAACACACTAAGTGAAACTAACATATTGTCCGCAATGTCCGACCAGACAGCATCAAGGACTGCTACAAGGGCGCTTATAGATTTTATGAAAAATACTGGACTTGACAGTAGACTTTAAGAAGACCACTGGGTGTGACGTGGTCAATGTACATACGCATCACCTCTTCCTGTCCCCATCATCATCATCACCCTTTTCTTCCCTTTCCCTTTTCCCCTGTGCTGAGTAGCAGGCCAGAGCGCACAAGCTCAGGCCGACCTCTCGGCCTTCTAATAAATTTCGCTCTCTCTCTCTCTCTCAGAGCAAGTCATCAAGCTTCGCACCCAGGTACGCAGAGGTGCAGGTGCTGTCCGTGCTGTCGCGGAAGACGCGATAAGCACGTACGAGCGCGGGAACGCAAGCGCGGGCATGCGCGCCGCACCGCCAAATCGTCGGAATCACGGTGTAAGAAAAATACCGTTCTTACGGTCAGAATAAACCTTCAGGGACGCGTCACGGCCTCCGGGGTTGTGTGCGCGAATCTTTGAGGCTCTAATGTGCCTCCGTGTGCCTTCGCGTTTAGATTAATAATAATAATATCTGGGGTTTAACGTCCCAAAACCACCATATGATTATGAGAGACGCCGTAGTGGAGGGCTCCGGAAATTTCGACCACCTGGGGTTCTTTAACGTGCACCTAAATCTAAGTACACGGGCCTCAAGCATTTTCGCCTCCATCGAAAATGCGGCCGCCGCGGCCGGGATTTGATCCCGCGACCTGCGGGTCAGCAGTCGAGTACCATAACCACTAGACCACCGTGGCGGGTTCCGCGTTTAGATTACAGAAGACATTGGCGCCATGCTTTTTTTACAGCGAAAGCTGTATATGGCTAGGAGAAACGAAAAACCGTTCGGCATCTGTGTCACCAGCGGTCTCCATTGGCTGTGCTATCAGTTACGTCGTTCTGAGCGTCGTACCCAAGCTCGCGCGCCATTGGCGCGCGAGCTTGGCTACGACGCTTGCAAGGTCAAACGCTTGCAGCCACGGCGCGCCCTCTGGCGCGCCGAATAAACGGCGTTGCGGGGAGGACAGCGTCGACGTGATTGCGGGAGCGCGTTCGCCGGGGCGAGCGCCCGCTTTGGGCGAGAGTTTCTCCTGCGGCACTTTGGCTTCGGCTGCGATGTCTGTGACCGCCTGTGGTTCGACCACAACCTGGCAACGATAATTGTGGAAGGCTTCAGTGCAGCGTCGGGTTGAACCCACTGCTAAACACTGGGGCCGCACTTTTCAGCTTCGCTGGTTAACCATTTGTACGGAGTGCTTGGGCGGTGATTTTTTTTCTAACGCGTCGACGTGCGCTGCTGTCGTTTTGCTGTGTTTACACGTGCCTGCCTTGTGCATCAAACATCATATGAAAGGTGGGCGGGAAGTGAAAGAAGGCGAGGACAGCCTGGGCGAGGAAATCAGGCCTCACGACGTCAACATACGCGTCTGTTGAGGTCGCACTTGTGCGGGCACGGCAGTGAGTCTCCCCCCCCCCCAAAAAAAAACATGGCTGATCCCTCCGTCATAGGAATCGGTATAACACCAAAATAAAACACGTCTTCGCAGAAGTAGTGCTTATTGCGTAGCGATATATGAGATCTTGTACAATGTCTATTGGTGTTTCACAGCTATAGCACCGTTTGACGTGGACACACCCACGTTGACGCCTAGTGGCAAATCTCCATCGCGACGACTAACGCCCATGGTCATGAATTAACCGTTGTTGTAGCTGAAGTTGTCAACATGATATACCTGGACACAGCGTATCGTGAATCCAGTTCAAAGACACCAACAAGCACGTAATGAACACTGGTACTCGATATGCGCGTCTTCAAAGAGAAGTGGTACGGTGTGCGCGCCTGAGTAATAAGGTAACCTACTCCTGCGCTCATGCATACACTACCACGCTGCGCTTCAGCAACACGGGAGGCCGAGGTTCGTAGCTTGAGCCGCGAGCACGCGCAGGTGTTCTACGTCCTGCTGGTCTCTGTCTCGCTCCACCAAGGCACGACATTCGCCCGTCGACATCGCTGCCTTGCGGCCGCGCTCACTGCAGCAGTTTCATTAGTCGGTGCTATCGCACCCGAAGTAGCCGTCGGCGAAACAACTTTGGTGCATGTGAAAGATGCACTACTCCGACAAAGAGCCGTCACACGCTAAGACGAAGCAAAATGCAAAGAACATAGCTACATCGGCGAATCTCCGATGCTAGCGCAGCCAATGTTTTTCACTGCTATCGAGACGCAGTTAAAGCATGGCCTCCGAGATTGTGCGCCGTTGTGCAATCTCTAACGCCTGCTTTAACTGCGTCGTCGATTAATCGTTCGCTATCGGTGCTAGTAAGTGTCATGCCGCATTACTTCTCTTCCCCGCTCACAGGCGGCGACACCGACCCGCCACGCCTAAGCCACGCCAACAGAGAGCACCATGCGAGAGAATGTGTGGGAGATATAAGGCGCGTTGGCAGGCTGCTCTCCGGCGGCGTCGGGGGCTTAGCCGGTAAGAAACCGGGCGCCCTTCGTCGCGGGCCAAGGAGTCAGAGGTTCGATTAGCGGCGGGGGAACATTTTCATAATGATTTTTCTTTGTCACTTGGTAGCGTTAATTATATCAACGTCATATCCGTAACGGATATACTTGGTGGACCCCGGCATAAAACACTTTCGTGTTAAAAACATCCCCAACACCTCTGCGATAACAAAATCATAACACGGGATGATGATTTTGAAAATTTGTGACCTTGATCTATCGCGTCAAAGCGTTTCTTTTGTTACTTTCGCCGCAGTACTCCGGTGTCATGCAAAAAAGCATACTAAAATTTGGAAGGGACTACTGCTGTCGCGGGTCACAACGCACCTGGTTCATTAATTAATCACGCATGAACGGGCCGTATATCTACTGGTGCTGGTATGATTGCCGACGTCTAAAAACTTAACTGACAATCATTCAGAGTTCTTGCTGACGTTGTTGCGACCCTGAAAAACAATAAATGAAAATCTACGCCACCTAACTTTCCATGCGAGCTAATTTTCCATGCTTTCTGGTGATACGAATTTCGAATGATACGAATATTTTTGATGGTCCCGTGTGATTCGTATCACCAAGGTTTCACTGTACGTAGTTCTAATGCAACATGCATTAATTACTGTTATGCAAAGAGAGGGTCGTCTACATCATGAAATCAATATTTTTATGTAATCTACGCTATTTTTTTGTAAGATCACACATAGTAAGCTGTTAAATATGAAACGGAGAATATTGCAATGTGACTGAATTAACCTGTTTTATACAGGCACTACACTTCACTCTTACGAACTGTCTTATAGCCAATAAGTTCTGCGTTTTCTGGTAAAAGTTGAAGGTAGTATTGTGATGGGAAAGCAGGTGAGCAAATAGCAGCTGGCTAAATATGAACTGTGGCACTAGTGCTGAAATTTGGATCTATCGAAAAAATTTCGTCGGGGTTCAATTAAGCTCTTCAACAGCTGTCCGTACAGTGCTAGTGCAATGTCCTAAAACGCCATTTTTTGGGTCACCCGATTTTTGGCCTTGGCCATTCGTTTGTAGTTGGTGTGAGACATTCACGGTGGGAAACAATACCCGCAAAGGGTGCACTTCATTCCGGCACAAGCATTAGTCGAGTACAGAGCCGTAGAAAGCGCTATTGTTTACTGTCATTTCGCATCTTATTTCACGCCTGCAGACTTTCAGTGTCACGTAGCTTTGCAATTACGAAATGTAAGCCGTAGAAATTCTTACTTACTTAAAACTGTTGAAGGGGAGGAAGAGCGCGGATTTCCAGAGAAATATTCGCAGCGTGTTCCAGCAGACCATACGAAGGGAGGAGTGTATCGCTTACGATAGGCGCATAAATTTGGACAGTATACGAGAACATACACCCAGTCACCTGACGCACGAAAAGCACGAATAGCGCTTATACGGTGGACGCACGGATCAGTTAGTAGGGCGAAAGGCTGAACGATGTACACTGATGTCATGATAACGAGCGTGAAAAATAGCCTCTTATCTGTATTCCTAACTTACGTTGCAAACGTGATGTGATCAGGGGCCAACTTATGGAAATGGGCGCGTTTTATAATTCAAATTGAATCATCGCCAGTGAATTCGCTGTGAGTTCAGCGCCAACGAGAAAGAGAAGTACCGTACTCCGGCATATGGGGTGTCCTCAGACCCGAAGGTGCAGTTCACACTTTTTGGTCATGTCCCGCGCGCAGCCGTAGCCAGTGGGACCTTGGACTTGGGGCCCTACCCATAATGTTCCACGTCCGCTTTCGCCATTTATCGTTAATAAAGTTTCGTCTTCTTCTTCCGTCTTGATCTTCGTACACTTGATACAAACTAGACATGTGTTACGGAGGACTCATACCACCGAAAGGAGATCCCAGCGTTGCGGTTCTCTGGCTTCCGTGCGGCAGGGATGAACAGATACTATCGATTAGTTTGCTTTGTCAATAAGTTTAATAATTTTATCATGTCCTACGAAGCTTTGCAACCATGTTAATATCATGCCGTTTACTGGAAGAGCTCACCCTCCTTGTCATTATTGTTAAAAGCAAGCACTTACCTTTTTGTAACAGTCGGATTCAAAGTAATGACAAGGTGAAAGTCATCCGTGCGTGCGATTCCAACTCAAATGGAAGTTTGCATCCACGTCGTTGAAGTGAGCGGCGGTCTCTCTCGTGCTCTTTATATGACACGCTAAGGTTGAATTAGGATCTTATATCAACTACCTGCCTGGCAGCTGCGACGCGGAGACACTGAAGCGAGTTGCCTGGACGCCGCAAATAAATCGGACGTCACGTGCCACCTCTTTTTTTATAACCTTTTATTCTTTAAGAACTTATGTCTGTCATTTGCTTCTGGCGAAGCTCAAAGTGCGACCTGTCCGCGCTTCGCGGAATGTGTCGGGTACTTTTGTATATTACAACTGGTAGAATATTCTATGGGGTGGAGTAATAGGAAATGGCCTTTAACTCGCATCAAAGCTGAACGCGAAAGTGTAGGTGTGACTTGCGTGGCTAGCTGTTGCTATGTTTGCGACTCATAATAAAACCCTTTAGTGAAATAAAACCTGCACCTAAGAAGGAAATAACCTTGATAAATTTCCTGCTGAAGCATTTCAGCTATAACCTGCGGAAAGTTGTATATTCAGCTTCAGGTGTGCGCACGGGGCAGGGCAGGGGGGCGCCCCCCCCCCCCAGTCGCCAAAGAGGGGGAGGGGGCGCAAAGTCTGCCCCATAAATTGACTTAATAGGGAGGCGGAGGCGCTACGACGCGCCTTCGCCCCCCCCCCCCCCTCCCCTGAAGGGGAACCCTGCTCACGCCTTTGTTCAGCTTAATCATATATCGTGCAAAATTCGCTTTGTTTAGCCATTAAAGATTTAGGTGCGAACTTTTCATGACGGATAAATCTTGTACTAAGAGGACTGTAGGATTTAGCGTGTTGGTACAACATGATTAAGAATTCAAATCAGCGCAAGCGACAGGTCTCCTCTCCTCTGTCCCCTCCTGTCGGTTGAGCTGATTTTAAATTCTTAATCATGTTGTACTACGAGGGTATCTTGGTTCATCGGATGGTATGCAGTGTGCGTCAACATTGTCATGTGGCCGTGACGTTGAAAAAATGCAGCAGTGGAACCGTCAAAAATTGAACTTATTGTGCGAACCTGTGCCCACTGGAGAAGGTAGCACTAACAGAACTACGATAGACGCGAACACATTCGTCGGTCGTCGACAATCTGATATTCGGGAAAACGCGTCGGCGTTTTTAGCATCGTTTGTAACATTGTTTGTATCATCATTTATACGAGCGTTATCACTACTTTTCGTGTTTGTTGCCACAAGAGGGCGCACGAGGGAGCATCGGGGGAGGCGGCCGCCACCCTCGAGTTACCTAAGAAAGGGGGGGGGGGGGGCAGAGTATACGCCCCCTAAATTGACTTACTAGGGAGGGAGGGCGCTGCAACAAACCTTCTCCCCCCCCCCCTCGAAGGGGAACCCTGCGCACGCCTGTTTGTCGCAAGTCGTACTCAACTATATATGCGTCGTTCATGCAGTTTCAATACAAACTATCGAAAACACACAAAGAATGTGACCGTGCATTCATAGACGGCGTATACGCAGAGCAATAACGCGTGTAAGAGCTCTAGTTGGTGAAATCCAGACCCTATGAAAATGTAAAACACGCACGCGTATCAATATAAACATGAAAGTATCTTAAGAGATGGTGTGACGCAGCTGATGATGAAATTAGAGAGGCCGCAAAAAAAAAAACAAAGAAAAAGAGAAAAATAATTCAGGCGGTCGCAGAAAACTCGTTTTCAATGTGGCTGTCACGTATTTACAGCGTCTTGGGGACATTTGCAACAGTAATAGCCCTCGTAATATTTTCGCACGGATTCATAGAACGGTACGCAGTGAACGTGTAACCCACAGCAGAACGGCTTCAGCACTCGAGCGACTATTTCGCCCTAAAATGAACGCGTAATGTCACAGCTGGTCAGGATTAACAGGAGCCCATCTAGCATACTACATCACCTCCCGCTAAATTTGAATATCATGAGAAGAAACACAGTATATGAGTGAATAAAATGAATCATGAATAGAAATAATAAGTATGGATGTCGCGGTAAATGCGAAATAACTGGTTTAACATCACTTTAAAAGGCGAAGAGAGGGAGGCGAGGGTGGTGCAGCTGTTCATCTTCGCAGATTCTGACTCTTCTGCACCGTTATGTCCACAACCGTGCGCTGGCTTCCCCTTCAGGGGGGCGAAGGTTCGTCGCAGCGCCCCCCCCCCCCCCTTCCATAGTAGGTCAATCCATGGGTCAAAAAGGTCAATTGGGGCAGATTTCGCGCTCCTCCCCCTTCTGAGGTGACTAAACGAGGGGTCGCCCCCTTCTGCCCCCTCCCTCCGTGCGCACGCCTGTTGTCCTGACCGTTCATTTTGCCAAGTGGGGCTACAGGCCATACCAAGGTCGATCAGAATGGGTTGCGAGACTTTGGCTGGATAGCGGTTCAGAACGTATTGCCAGCGACATGAGCACGGGGAGTTATGGGTCCTGCGTTTAACGAGCGACTAGGTGTGGAGAAAACAAACACTAATAGTGAAACACCAGGTTAATTTCAAGGGCAAAGGAATCGTTATGTTTTAGAAATTGACATTTATTCCCACAACAATATTGTGTAGGCGCAATGTGCAAAGAATTTAGTACAGTGTTTAATTATTCAGGAAAACCTTTCTTAGCGCCCTCTGAGAAAGGCGCATGCCGTTACTATTCAGTGCAGCTGCAGCCCTTGTGGTGCTTGGAAAGGCGCGGTCGTGAAGTTCGTCTGCGTCGACATGCCCCCTCACGTGTTTTGGTGTTCCGTACTTGCATGCATTCTCTGAACCATAGACCGCATGCAAAGTCTGCTGCCATCTAGCGGCCGCCGTACGCATTTCCGCCATGTTGAAGGCAAGGCGCTCTCCGCATGTGCTGAGACGGCCGATGAGCGGCGGCTGCTTGTTGTGGTCAGTGGGATGCTTAAAATCGACAAAAATGAGAATTATTTATTCCGCCTAGTGGTAGTCACCATGGCGCAAAATAATTCAACGCAAAGTTCTGACCACCTAGAAATCTTGCAGGGGTATTGTCGCACGTTCCACAAACGAGCGGTGGCACTGCAGAATTACATTCATTTGGCATTAATACCACCTGATGTAATATGCCTTCAAGAAGTTGGGAACCGTCCCGTCAAATTGCAGGGATATTACACATTATATGATCCAAAACACCCGCGCGTCGCAGCTCTGGTGACGAAATCCATGACAGTCATGCTAGATAATTACGATCAGACCGACATTAATAATCAAATTATCAATGTCCTTCCACAAAAGCGAGGGAGAGTGCGAACGAAAATCTCAAACATATACAGTCTTCCCAAAAACAGGTATCACAACTTTACCCGTCTCTTAAACGAGGCAGCTCGAGCCGTTGGTGCCACACTGCAAACGGGTTTGAGTCTTTTAGGCTCAAACCCGTTTGCGGTGTGGCACGGATCCCTCGCTACCGATGCTGGTATGTCACCTTCATGCGAAGATGTTGACGGCATTCAAGCACCTTTTACGATGGCCGAGTTTCTCGCAGCCATAGACCAAGCAAGCAGCACAGTGCGCCGGGGCCTGACGGCATCCCGTATGAACTCTATAAAAACACAGAAGGAAACGTTCTTGTGCATCTCCTGGACACTGTTAACGAGGTATGGACAGGTAGTCTCATCCCAGATACATGGCGCCACGCGGAGGTGATCGCTATTCCAAAGCCAGCAAAAACTCCTGATAATATCGCTAACCTGAGGCCTATATCCTTAACATCAACTCTGTGCAAACTGATGGAGAGTATGCTTGCGACCCGTCTCACATGGTGGTTTGAGCGGTACTCCTGGTACCATCCTGCGCAAATTGGATTCCGCCCCCACTTGGGCACTGAAGATGGGCTGGGACACCTTTCTTCTATGGTGCTCCTTGGAGGTCGCTCTCGTCGTATTCGAACTTTATTGGGGATGGACATCCGAAAAGCTTATGACCATGTCACTCATGAAGCAATAGCTGCAATCTTACCTTGGCTTCACCTTCCAAGACGCGTGTGCACGTTCATCGAAGCCTTCCTCTGTGACCGAACTTTCTCTATTCGCCTGGCTGGGCACGCAGAATGTCTGTTCATGTCACACCGGGGTGTTCCACAAGGCTCAGTCCTTGCGCCAGTCCTTTTCAACATTGCCCTTCTTCCATTGGCATGGCAATTGGTGGCAGTACCTGACATTTACTTCCTGATGTATGCCGACGGTATTACTGTGTGGACAGTCCACCCAGATCTCGCCCGCCAAGAACAGGGACTTCAAACGGCCTTAGATGTGACTAGTGCTTGGTGTGCCCATATAGGATTAGAGCTATCGAAAGAAGAAACGGCATTCATGGCCGTAGGAAACAAGCACGGGTGCAGTGCACTTTCGAGCCGACCTATTCGCCTCTCTTTCAATCTCGAATCTGTACAGGAGGTCTCAACTCTTCGCGTGTTGGGTCTCGAAATCGCTCAGAATGGTTCTGCGTCCCCATGGGTCAAGATCGCAAAGCAGCGTGGGGCAGAGGCAATTCATCTTATACGTCGGATTGCCAAAAAATTGGGTGGTGCGCGCATCACAATGGCACGCCACCTTGCCAATGCTGTACTTCAGCCACGCCTTGTATACTAAGCCCAATTCCACCATCTAACAAAAGCTGAATGGGCCCGTCTTGAAAGTATTAATCATGAAGCTATGTGTGCGATCACTGGGCTTCCGCGCATGACGATGGTTCCGAATTTACAAGCAGAGGCACAACTTAACACGATTGATGAATTGGTAGATCAGCGACATTCTGCACGCGCACTAAAATTGTCAACATTTCCCACCGTTGCTGCGTTAGCTCGATACATGGGATGTGCAGTACTCATTCCCATTGTTTCGGCCACTACTCCTACGTGGCACCGCGTACAACTCACGGACAACAAGCCATTTGGCCGTCTTCATCGCCCGATTCCTCGCCAGGCGACGGCGATGGTCTCCCGTTTTTATCGCACCGACAACACACCAGGTATCCTTGTAGGATATGTCGATGCCAGTATCACCAATTGCATGGTTCACACCGCACTGGTGTGCCAAAAACTACCACAAGCAGGACAAACATGCACGTATGCAGCTGACCCTGAACCACCGGCATATCTCGCTGAACTCACCGCTCTACAAGACGGCCTTAACGCGTTAAGGCGTTTTGTTGAAGCGGAGCGCTACTCTAAGCTTGTTCTTCGCACCGATTCTACGGAAGCAATTCGAGACATCCGTCGCGTGGCCCGATCGACGGCGCTTTGAGATGTCATTCATCAGCTGGCAAGAAACGATACGCATCGAATGGGTTCCACGAGCGGCAGTGTCTGGTCAGCTATAGAGGCGGATTCTGCCAGTCGCTCACCTACCATAATTTACCCACTGCCGCAATTCCCCGACGATAACTGCGGAAAGCTGCTCCGCCAAAGGAAGGTCTCCGACTCACCACACGAGCACTCATACCACCGTGTGGTTCTGACCTCCCTGGTGGGCTTACTCGCTTAGAGGAGGTGGCGCTTCGGAGACTTCGAGTTGGGGTTGCTCTTACGCCAGCAGTGACCGCCCACTGGCCGCAGCACTACCGCGCAGCGTATGGAACCACATGCCCTTTTTGTGACGCTCCTATAACCGCAGCAGACGTGACAGACTTGCTCTGGTCGTGCCCGGGCCTAGAGCAAGCACGCCTTCGTCATCTCAGAGCAACTGGTCACCGTCCTGGTCGCCCGCCGGGCTTACAAGGGTGGATAAAAGGACCATTCCACCGATCCTTACACTAGAAGCGAAAGTTGGGCTAGTTGGTGGTTCATGCTTGGGATGTAAAGACAGCGCAAAATATGGACAAGGACTGAAGAAGAGACGACACGGCGCTGTTTGAATATTTTGCATAAAAACAGCACATATTTTGCGCTGTTTTTACATCCCAAGCGGGAACCATTGATCCCTGTTGAACTTTATGCACGAGTTCAACTTGTTTGTTTATGTGCGATGAGCCTCACGTGTTATTATGTACGTTTGTTATGCCAAAGGGCAGTCTTCCGAATAAAAAAAATGCGAGAGCGTTAAGAAAAGCTTACATCGGCGGTTTTGACCCGACGAATGCAAATAATACAAATCAGGATCGCAGTAGGAGTCGAACCAAAGCATTCTGCGTGGCAGTCAGGTTCTACCACAGAGCAACGCCAGGCCTTGAAACTGCTTTGAAAAAAAAAAGACCCTATGCAGGCATAAAGTCAGGGCTACGTCACTTGTAGTTGCAGTGTCGGCTATCTAATTCTGTAACAAAGCAATAAACATTACATATGTTCTCCTATGTTACAGACGTGTTTTCGGGTTAACGGCACTTGTGGTTCCAGTTTTGGCTTCACTTCTATAGAAGTCATTTCATTCATTTCATTCCAATAACATTTGTATTCAATAACATCTGTATTCCTATGATTTAGCAAGCTATGTTCAAGCGTTGCTCGACCCCAAAGGAATATCCTAATGAAAGTTACGCATGATTTTCACATCATCACACCGCAAAGCCCACTTCGTTTAAATAATACTGACGTCTTCGCTCTAACGTAAGCGCTGACTTTACGTTAGGCCATAGGTAAACGCAGTGTAGTCGACGTTCCTGGTACGCCACCACTACACACAACTACTACACTTAAAAAGCACGTCGATCCACCATGTAACGCCTGGCTCAAAGTTAAACGATCCAGCATCGACAATTACTGCCGACTACTTCGCGTGAAACCGATTCCCACAAGGCGTGGGATCTGTCGAATTTGTGTTTTCTTTTCTTTTTTGAAATTTGTAAACTTGCTTGAACTTGTGAAATGGCTAGGCCGCGTGAATGGTCTAGGGCAGGGGTCTGAAACTCACCTCAGCCAGCGGGCCGCAGCCACACAATTTGGTCCCGCATGGGCCGGAGAAGGGGGGGTAGCAGTGAAGAAGGTAAGAACGGGGGGGGAGCAGGAATTTCGAACAAATTGTCAGCAAACGTAGCCATTCAAAGGGAAAACCTGTCCCATATCACATATACGGGTCATTTATGAAGGAGATTTGGTGCCACGATTCTATCAGCTAGCATATCCATACCAATCTCCAAAATCACTAAAAGCTGCATGCCGATTCTGGAAGGTAGTTTTTGTTTCACGGTTACGCTTCGAGGCAGGGTGACCACATGGGGTGCCTCACTAAAACAATGCTTTAGACCTGTGTAGCTCACGAACAAACCTATTAGGAAAATTTTGAAACTGTGGAGAAAAGACTGTCATGTGTGGGCCGCGGGCCGCAAAAGAGAGACTTGCGGGCCGCATGCGGCCCGCGGGCCGCGTGTTTCAGACCCCTGGTCTAGGTTTATTTCCGCTCTATTAAGTTTCTTGCTAAATAAGCCCTTGAGAGATTGCCACTAACAGTCGAAGCGCGATCTAACGAAGGGGTTGGAGCGCTCGAATTATTTCGTTAAATCATGAAGTTCGTGAATTCGGGAAAGCGATTTCCGTCTCGTCTAAAGGTAAAAATATGAAGGACACTTTGTAAATTCCAAAGTGTGTTCGGCGAAAAGCCTGTGGCCATTCGAATGACTATGCCATGTCTTCTTCTGGCGTTTGGTATCGAGGGTATCACATTATTGAGGCGCTTCTCTAAACAGGGCCGCTTGGGAGCCATCCGACTAACTCGACTGCTGCAACGAGACGTCTGACGAAGGAGCATGCCGCGCGCGCCGCTGTGCCATCACGTGATTGCTGAGAGAGTGTAAGGTGGAGAGGCCACAGCTGTGGCGGCGTAACTGTTGCTATTCGCCGCTGTGCCATGACGTGATTGCTGAGAGAGTGTGAGGGGAGAGGCCACAGCTGGCACCGTCCCAGGGCACGGACGGACGGACCGACGCCGCGAGTAGGAACCATTCAAGGCTTTAAGCATAAAATTGTAACGTTGCGACAACCAAAAGCTACAAAGACATTGCTCGTACAAGAAATATACTCCTGCGCATGTGAAAAGTGAAAACGTTCGCGAGGACGACCTGAGGTCGGACTTGGCATGGAGCCTCCCATGTAGCCCGGACACGAGGGACACCATGTCTGGGCGATCAGGCCTAAAAGACGGTTACGCGAAGCAATGATGGGCGAGTGATATGCGGAGACACGCAGAATGAATGGAGTGATTGTACTTGCCGGCTGAGCCAAAATTTGCAAGCAGACCACTAGTGCCATAAAATCATAAAACCCACCACCGCCGCCCTCACCACCATACGATACGTAAGAGTGCTATCGACTGCCCAGTCCATTGCTCCATGCATGGCCGGACTGTGCAGCCTCGTCTAACTAAAGACATAACCGTGAGTAGGGCGCCTAGATATTTTAAGGCGATAGTGCATGTTAGATCACGCGTTTGAAGAAAAACCTGTTTTTGCAAAATTCGAAGGAAAACACCGCTTTCTAACTGAGGTAGTTCTAGGAAAACATCGTTATAGTGGATTTGGCAGTCAACCTGGTTCATTAATTCGGGTTGATGAGAACACTGAGCCCTACGGTTATTTGCTGGGAAATCCATATTTCTTCGTTTAATTGGACACAATATTAAGGAGAACTATCAGACAATAATGCCAATGAAAGTATAGGGGTAGTTATTAGTAGTAATGGTAATGTACATGTGAAGAAAGAAAAGTGGACGAAAAGGTAACTTGCCGCGGGCAGGGACTGAACCTGTGACCTTCGTATAACGCGTCCGATGCTCTACCGCGGCATATATGTGGGGTATATATATCACATAAAGTTGACGAAGGGATGACCGCCGCTGTAGCTCAGTTCGTAGAGCATCGAACGCGTTATTCGAAGGTCGCAGGTTCGGTCCCTGCCCGAGGCAAGTTATCTTTTCGTCCAATTTTCTTTCTTCACATTCACATTACAATTACCTAGTAACATCCACTACACTTTCCTTGGCATTATTGCCGGTTATTTCTCATTAATGTTTTGTCTAACAAAGAAAAACGAGCCCTAATATTTCCGCTTCTTTCCTTTGTTTAATTAGGGACTTTATATAATTGGGCTTTGTTAGATTTAGTTTTAACTGTATTTATCGACTGTATGTGATCACAGGTTTTTGTGTGCAGCGGGAAAAGGCGGTGACGATTTTAAGTAAGTTGAACTTTGAATCTCTACATAGCTTGACATAACTATTTTAGACTGCAGCTAAATGATATGACGCCAAACTTGCCGATGTCAGGCACGCTTTTTCTTATGGTTTAAGGTCACTCTAATAACTTTTACACTTCAAGATTATAAAAAAAACGCGCGAACGAATAGCAATTACAAATGTGTTCTTTCTTTGCGTGTAAGGATGTGAAGCAAAACACAGCATGACAGTTACAGGAAACGCCAGTTGTCTTAATTTATTTATTTACTTATCTATGTATTTATTTATTGTACCCTCAAGGCCCGAGGGCATTACAGAGGGGAGTGGTAAACAAGAAATTGTACAAAAATTGGGAAGTAAATAACACAACAAGAACACAATACAATAGCGCAATAAAACAATAGACTAGAAATAGCAGTACATACAATGTAGTAAGGAAATGATTTGCAATTACTAACATGAACAAACAAGGTAACATGACATTAATTCCTGCTTATACAATCTTAGCTAATTAGTCATTAATTACTCAACAGCCATAACGATAAAAAGATGTCATAATTTCCAAGTTAAACAATGTTAGCTACAGCCTTGCGAAAAATTTTTTATCATTGATGGTGACTATGTCATTGGGAAGGTGGTTCCATTGCCAAGATGTTCAGGGGAAAAAAGAATGACTGAAGGTGTTGGTATTTCCTGTTTGAATTCTGACTTTGAAGCGATGGTCGACACGGTGCGATAAGTAATGTGGCTGTGAAATGAAGTCATTTTGAAGAAATGGATGATGGTATATCTTACGAAAGAAAGTTAAGCGAGCTATTTTCCTCCGAGATGCTAGTGACGGAAGACATAGGTTAGCTTTCATTGAAGATATGCTGGAAGTACGGTTATAATTAGAATAAATGAATCGAACTGAACTATTTTGAACGAGCTCTAGAGAAAAGATGAGGTTTTCGTTGTGTGGGTCCCACACTGCTGCAGCATTCTCTAATTTGGGGCGCGCTAATGACTGATAAAGTAGTAATTTTAAAGATGATGGGTCCTTAGAAAAGCTGTGACGTAAGTAACCAAGCATGCTGTTAGCTTTACTTATGTACTCAATGTGAAGAGACCAGGTTAGGTTTGAAGTTATATGAACGTCCAAGTATTTGTATGAATTCACAGGATCTAAGGGGATATTATTCAAATGGTAGAATGGAAGGGTGGTGGAATTTCTATGAACACGCAAAATTTTACATTTGTTCATATTTAGTTCCATTCGCCAGGTATTACACCAATCACTTATGTAGTTCAAATCTGATTGACGAGCATTAGAGTCGTCAGTACTGGTTATTTCCCGGTAAATTACGCAATCGTCAGCAAACAAGTGAACGTGACATGTCAAGATAGGTGGTAGATCGTTAATATAGATTAGAAAAAGGAGTGGTCCTAGTACTGATCCCTGAGGCACACCGGAACGAACCTCAGCTAAAGGTGAGTCATGATTATTAGCAGTAACAAACTGATTGCGGTTACAAAGAAAGTATTCAATCCATTTCCGTATGTTACTATCGGGGTTTTAAAAGACTTAGTTTGAAAAGAAGTAGTTGATGGTAAACCTTGTCAAATGCTTTACTAAAATCTAAAAACACACAGTCAGCAGATGAGGCGCGATCTAAAATACAGTGTAGTCCATGAGTAAATGATATTAATTGCGTTTCGCGTGAGTATGTTCTACGGAAACCATGTTGAGCTGTGGTGAAAAATGAGTTGGAATCGAGAAATTTAACCAGGTTGGTAAAAATTCCGTGTTCCAGAAGTTTGCAACAGGTGCTCAGTGAGATCGGGCGTAATTCATGGGTGAGTTTTTGCTGCCGGCCTTGTGCAGGAAAACTACCTTGCCTATTTTCCATTGCGAAGGCAGAGTAGATGTGTTTATGGATTGCTGAAAGATTTTGCTCAATATGACGCAGCTGAAGACGCTAGTGCTTTTCAAAAATTTGCCGTTAATGCCATCGAAACCCGGAGCTCAGTTAAAGGGTAATTTATCGATGATTTTAGCAATGCCAGATGAAGGAACTGATGGTCTTCACCGATTCATCTGACGAAGAACTTAATTACTGCCTCGACAGCACGCACAAATGAGAGAATCAGTAGTAAATGTAGATGCTGGCCTCGACGCGTCTTGATCTTGTGCGAATAAAGATTCTTGTAAGCTTAAAGCAGCTAAATTCTGCGCTGGCTTATTAATTAGTGCTTATTTATCTCAGATGCGCCTGGATATTGTAAAACTGCCTGACTTTTACAGCGAAAGCCGTTACGAGATCTCAACAAGAGCAGATTTTGGCGCCGTAATTGTCCGCCGCCGCCGCCACTGCTGCTGCTGCCACCGCCGGTGTCCGTAACCACTATCGTGCGAAATGAGAAAAAAAACTAAATAAATAAAAGATAATATGGATAGAATGGGATTCGAACCCGGGCCCTCTGCGTGGCAGCCCAGTATTCTACCATTGAGCTACGCCGGTTCTTTGTTTCTTTATTACCGGTTTAGTGCTTGAGACTCCGTTGCAATCTGACCCTATGCAAACTTTAATAATATCTGGGGTTTAACGTCCCAAAACCACGATATGATTATGAGAGACGCCGACCCTATGCAAGCTTTATGTCGGGTAAGGAATTGCGTTAACTAGTGTAATAAAGCGTTTTAGAACAGTAAAGTCCCATCCAGGCATCAGAAAATGCGAATTGCGTAACGAGTGTGTCGTTGAATCCTCCAGCCCATTACAGAAGCCTCAGCATAATAATTCATCATCGTCAGCCACAGCGTCAACAAAGTGCACATAATGCCTTATACAAGTTTGTAGCGGGTACCACACATCTCCGAAGAATGACGAATATGGCATAGTAGGCGCTTCCATACTATGCAAAAATTATAATGATTTAGTGGGCACCATGCAAGTGTGGTTGTGGTAGTTGCCCCAAGAGGGCTTAAAAATGCTCTAGAAAGGCCGCTCTTCGCTCTTACTGTGCTGCGCGTTCCGCGCAGGCCTGGCGTTTTTACAGCGAAAGCTGATATGAGATCACAACAAGGGTCGTTTTTGCGCCGTAGTTGTCCGCCGCCGCCCCCGCCGCCGCCCGTAACCAATATTGCACGAAATAAAAAAAAACCAAATAAATAAAGAACACCTATGACAGAATGGGAATCGAACCCGGGTCCTCTGCGTGGCAGCCCAGCACTCTACCATTGAGCTACGCCACTTTTTTTTCTTTCATGGTATTTATTAAAATGTGTTAGAAGGAACATAAATGGCACTAATAGTATGAAACAAATACAATCACACAGCGACTATAAGCGCTCTGGCGTTACTGAGGAACACTCGACGTCTAACGACGTGCAGTAGAGCAGCGACTGCTTGAAACTGCCGTGCAAACTGACCCTATGCAGGCTTCATGTCGGGTGAGGAATCGCGTTAACATGTGCAATAACGCGTTTTAGAACAGCAAAGTAACAACCAGGCGTCACACAATGCGAATTGCGTAACGAGTGGGTCCTTCAATGCTCCAACCCATTACAAAAGCCTCAGGCATAATTCTTCATCGTCGTCAGCCACGGGATCAACAAAGTGCACATAATGCGTTACAAGCGTGTAGCGGGTACCGCGCTTTTTCCGAAGAATGACGAATAATGGCATAGTAGACGCTTCCCCACTACACAAAAATTATCATCATTTACGCCGTAGTGGATACCATGCAAGTGCTCTTGTAGTAGTTGTCCCAAGAGTGCTTAAAAAAGGCTCTAGAAAGGCTGCTCTTCCAGCTTTCGCTGTGACTGTGCTGCGCGTTCCGCGCAGGTTTGGCTGTTTTTTCCCTGGGTGTGGCATCCTAAGAACATATCAATGAATCCGAGTTGTTGGGTATTTAATTTCTATCTTTTTGGCGCCACTAAACATGTTTCCATAGTGTTCGACCGTTATTAATATCCGAACGTGTATTTAATTTTCGGGGTGATAAGTACCACAATTTACGAAGATCATTTCATTATCATACCTGCGTGATACTATCTTCTAGTTTCACACCATCCCAGACAATTATTCAGGTGATTTGCAGCAGTGTGTGTTCGTAGATAACAATTGTCTGTATGTCTTTTTCGAACAAAACCTAGTGAAACTTAATTACCTTGTAGCTAGCACTTTTCACTATAACACGCAAGCGACATCTTACAATGTAAATAAAAGTGAAGTGTTTGATGACCTTTTATTTACATGAATACTGCGTGATTGTGGGTGCACGTACAATAATGCTGACGTTGACATAATGAAAGCACAATTTTAACAGAGAAGCTGTTTAGCAAATCGTTCCTTGTAAGTCGATCGCAGAAAACTATCATCATCTTAACGGATATGTGCCACTGTGCGGCCTATTAGAAAAGTATCATCATAATAAACGAGTATGTGCCGCAGAAATTGAGTAAATCTCACTACTCAACACTGGTCCACTAAAAATGAAGAAGGCAACAGTTAGCCCAATAAATTGATGCGAAGCGATGGCGGTGAGCCGAAGACATAGAGTGCATACAACGAGAGAATACTAGGGAACTGGAAAGGCCCCGAAGCGATCGAAGGCATACACCAAGGACGCCGAGCCCGTAGATCTATGAGAGGTGCGAACTCTTGGTTTCAGCACGAGTTTCTGGTAGTTCGGACAACGGTATCGTGTCTGTGACTGTCTGTGGTTTACCTCGAACCTCTATGGCCTGAGAATCAACGCAGAAACAACCTAGCATCACCTAGCTAAAGCCTAGCAAGAACCTAGAAGCGACATAGAACCTGCATCACCTTCCTGAGGCGTAGACACAACCTAGAAGCAACCAGGTTAGTCTTCGTAATTGTCCAGTTTCAATGTTTCAAGCCTTTCGCGGCTTAGTGCAAACCTCGCCAATTTTCTTTTTGCGTCATCGTGCTGTTTGAAGTGGGCTGATTGTTTAAAAAACAACGCTATCCGCCAGATTGTACCATGTTGCCTGTACAAAGTTTAGATAGACGTATGCATACAGGAACAAGTGGCACATGGTTCCTTATGCATTTGTCTCGCAAGTAAAAGCCTTTTTTTTCGTCTGTTGTACCGATCGCCCCTACCCCCATCCGCGAAGGCTTTTTCCACCCAACGTGGTGTTGCACTGTCAGCGGGATCGGAGGCATTGCAAGCTTTCTGCACTTCACATTGCCTTGCAGTCCCCTCTGGGGTCATCCCAACTTCGACCAAGCGGAGATGTCATGTGATGACGTCATCATATGATGTCACGCGATGTGAAGTCGTGATGATATCAAATAGCGACGTCATCACATTATGATTTCTTGCATCACTCGTGTTGACGCCGATGGTCACTCTTCGCTATTGATGAGGCATCTAAGGTTTTCGCATGAATAGTCTGTGACCCGGCAACATCAGTAATCGCACGCATCACCTCCTGCACCCAATGCAGGCGCATATTGCGACACTTACGAAGAGAAGTATTTTTTTCCTGCATACCTTAGAAGAGCATGTTACCGGGAAAGTTGGCGTTTGTTAAATGACATATTATAGCGTCTGTCTTGTATTCACTGCGTTTCTTCTTATGTGAATAATTGAATGAATGAAAGAAGAGAATTTTCTGAGAGCTTGTTTTATTGGTTTGACACAATTTTAATGAAAATTAGTAATGGTGAAGCGTTCCTTCACTTCATTATCTGCTGATTTTCGTTAAGGTTCTGATATGAATGTGCTTCAGCACTACAATATGTCCATCTGCACACATTAGTTTGCCTGCAGCTGTACTTCTCGCTGTAAGCTATTCAGAAGCTTCCGCCTTCTCCCACTGTGCACAAAATTCAATTATTCATGGGCCCTCAGGTGTTCACTCTAACTACAGCTCTGTCACCACACCTGTTCGATCTCGATACGTCGAAGGTCAATGCTAGGCCTTTGAATCCCTAAAGCATGCTTTTTGTAAGCTGGCTCTCCTTAACTTAATCTTGGAGCAGTCTGGCATTGGTATACAAATACAAATTGGTGAGTCTGAGAGTGGTTTATGAGGCTTTCTAATACAAGGGGATAACAAATGACATGTATTCCATACAGCAGGTCACTCAAGGGTACAGAGCTCTATTATTCTTCGACGGAACCGGAAGCTTTGGCAGATAAGAGAGAGAGAAGAATTACTAGAGAAGAAAAGGTAGGAAGGGGAACCAGTTTAGGACAACCGGTTTGGCACCCTATACTTGGCAACAAGACGAGGGAGATTGAAAGATGGAGAGGAAAGAGAGAGAAAGCACATAACACAGCACATGCACAGTCACTCACAGTCCGTCACACTTGCATGGTACGCGACGTGCCTGTCACATCCGCGTGTCCAAGTTCGGTTCTCTTTAAAAACTTCGATAGTGCCTTCGTTGCCTTCAGCTGCGATTTCTTCTGTCGATGACGTGTAAGAATGGTTTCAACAGACATTGGTCTATTGTCAAGGTACACTAGAGTGGACGCCAGGGACGGTCTCTGGGTATTACATCATGGACAGTCACACAGAATGTGCTGTAGCGTCTCCTCGCAACGACAGACATCGCAAAGGGGTGGAATTCATGAAATCTTATTCATTTTTTCATTAGACAGAGAGAGAAAGCTAAAGGAAAAACAGGGAGGCTAACCAGAGGAAATCTACATTTGCCTACCCTGTACATGCCTAGAGTAAGTGGGCAGCGAAAGAATGAAAGAGAATAGTCTGTGACGGTGCTACAACGTCGTGACAATACCACTATCACTGTCCAATTACTTCACGCGAACATTGTTAGCGAACATCACCAATTCAATCCGGCTTCTCTAGGAAACTGTATACCAATTCAATCGGAGAGTGTCTGCCATGAATAAGGTGGTGCTTTTATGGCAAAGTGCAGAGCTGCACGTAAGGATAATAGTTCAGCAGCTGTAGTTGTCAGTGAGTCAGGAACATTTTGAGTGGCATTTTGAAATATCTTGGGAGAATTCTTAATGCGGTGGTTGAGCTCCCTGTCATAACCGAACCCTCAGTGTAGATATAAATGCGACCACTGTGCACCTCGTGTATATAGAGTAAGTTGACCTTAAGGGGAACCGACTGCATTCTAGCATTCTTCGTGATGTTGGTATCTCAAGGCGCATCTAGCGTCAATGTAGCTACCATAAAAGCAAGAATGATCTTGCTGCAGACCTCTGATTAAGGGCAATGAAGCATTTCTGGTAGCACCAATGATGTTGAATGTTGGATGTGCCCTTTTTGCAAGTAAAGGTGCGAGATGGTGGAAACGTATACCAGCAACGGGCTATGTACGTTTTGATTCGCTGATCTCCTCTATTACAATTGTTGCCGCTGTAGACGTACACTACGGAAGACCTAGGCTCGTCCTTAGAGCTTTAGCTTGGAGTCGTGTAAATGCATGCAAATTTTTTACACGTATTTTCCTTCACAGGAAAGCTGCATCTCGCAAAACCGAGAAATAAAGCATTGTGCTGGTGCAGCATTGACCTTATGACCTTAAAGATTATTCGACTCTGGAATTAGAGCACGTCTAACTGTAGTTCGAAATCTGCCATTTCTAAGCTCTCAGACGTCACCATCTACTTTGTAGAAATTCAAACTAAAAAAAGGTGTCCTAGCCTCTTCTGTTTGCCCTTTCGTTCTGTGGAGTGCCACTTTGTCCTTGTCGCTAAATTAGGAGTTCCGCACAGCGCACGTGATTGCCTGTCAAGACCGTCTCCCGCTCTTTCAGAGAAAAGTGAAATCTTTAAAGAATGCCATTTATCACTGCAATATTGGGATGATACGATTGAGAAACAGTGGCAGGACCATTCTACGATAACATGCTTGATGAGGCACAATGACGCAGCAGAAATTTTCACTTATGAAATTCATGACGCAACGTGAAGACCCGTTTAACAGCCGATTTATTCACAGCTTTCCTTTCCAGCTGTATGCTTAGACTCTTCGCTAAACGCATGACAGAGGATACTGTGCCTACGTTCTACGTCAGGCGAGCAACTAAAGCGCTGAGGTCAAAGTAGTAGTGGCCATGAGTCAGTAGAACGTAGACAGGGCGTGAGTCACTCTGACCTTTGTCAGACGGCGAAAATGTCGACATCGACGCAGCACTGTTTACTCTAACAAACAGAAGTTTGCAGTATTGTTACTACAGTTGCCATGGTCATAAAAGCGTCTTTAAAGACTTCAAGTGCATATCAGTACTTAATCCTAGTCATTGAATACGTCACCAAGTTTGTTTGTGCAGTCAAGCTGGCTGCGATAATTCAGAAGGTCCCTCAGTGACTGATCACTGTGAAACATATGTGCACGTTATCACACATCGCGGTACTAAAGTGATGGCGCACTCTGCGTAAAAACAATGTAAAACCTAGTTTTACCTTATAATTACGTTTATCTTTATAATTGACGTTATTTGTTGCGATAGTTGTTTTCTACCAGGAGTCAACGTAGGTGCTTCCATATTAAACGGTGCGACAGTCACCAAACACCAGCAGTGCGCAGGCAGACATTGTGCAAGCTTTCATATATCTATGCACAATAAACAATCATCAACTTAGGTGAGGATACGTTTCACTTTCGCGTTATGTCGATTCCCATAACGTAGCGATCAACCTGTTTCTTTTAGTATTTCCTTATTTGCATCTATCTCGAATTTTCGCTCCTGGACAGCGCTCATCTTTCCCTCACAACCAAAGAGGCCGATACCGACGTCGACGTTAACGCCGACACTGACGCCGACACAGTAGTTTCTGCGGAACGAGCTCTTTAACGCTATCTCGTTAAAACGCCAGAATCTTGCCGCAAGCCAGACAAGACGACGCATGTCAAGCCAGACAAGACCACGGGAAAAAGACGCATGCTGCTCGTAACTTGAGCCGTGAAGGCGCGAAGGCGTCCCGCTGCCTGCTGGCGTGTCTCACTGCAACAAAGCACTCACTCAAACTGTATTGAAACGAAATTCAGTGGAAAGCGGGTAGCCAGCATCGAAGCTAGCATTGAACGAAGAGCGATGCCAACGACGCCCGGCACGCCACCGCGTTCTACTCTTGAGGGGAAGTTCGAGCGTCCTCCAAGTTTTTGGGCACGACCTTGAGCAGTCTATTGAGCAGCGTTCATCGTTCTGCCGCATTTTTTATTTCTCGACATTTTAATTTAACTTCGATCAGTCGTAGGATTTGCCGATTTCATGTGGCACATGCTTTTTTGCCTACGGGCCAACTTATTCGTTTTTAGTGCACCATTGCTGAGTAGTGGGGTTTGCCCTGTGTGTGAGGTGCATCCCTGCTAGAAGTTTTTATGTTGAGTAGGTGATTGTTGAGTAGGCAACTATTCGTGGAGTAGGCAGCTATTCATGGAGTATTCATTTTCGTATTTCTTATTACTCGCAGTCACGCCAGCCCATTCGCCCAGCTTGCCAGCTGTCGTTCCCACTGCATCTGGGTGGCAACAGTCGTTTCTTTTTTCAAATTTGTAGGCAAAGGACATTCATGATTATGATAATGTTCTGTTAAATAGTTAACTGTTTGCGGGGTTACGAATGTCCCAATTATATGCAATTTCGTGATAGGATATTGTGCCTTTCTAGTCTTCCTTGTGTTTAGTGGGCCTTACGTGGCCCTTGAACCTGGAAAAACAACGGCCACATTGACATGGCACACTTTCTTTAATTGCCACCACACCTTTGTATACAAGGCGCCATCAGGTTACCATTGCAATGAAAGGGCTTAGCAGCGCGCACAGCATTACACAAGTGATTACCCATCGTTCATCATTATTAGAGACCGGATTAGAGGCAAATGCCTATTTATTTCCTTGCGTTCCTATCGCGCTACTTTGATATATGAGCATGAATTAGGGGTAAAGGAGGGCTTTTATAGTGTTTTTATAGTGCCTATAAATGCCTATTTTTGGGGTTTGTGCCTAAATGTCTATAAGCGCCCATAAATGCCTATTTTCAAAATTGGGGCCTATATGAACGCTATTTAGCCTCAAATTTTGCTTTCGAGTACAGTTTGATATCGTAATTAATGTTACCGGGCAAAATAGACATTTCGGAACTTTATGGGGTCCAACAGCCTAGTTCCCTAGTTCAACAAACATCCGGGAAGCAACCAGTAGCAGCAGTGAAATGGGACGTGCCGGCCACGTTACCCCACCGCACTGACATGGCGCGAGCGGCTGGAGCAGGGGAGAGGAAAAGACGCTATTTCTGCAACCCTAAATGGGAGCACGTCCTAGCGTGTACAGTGGAATTGGGAGAGGAAAATAAAGGTGGGAAGTAGGAGAGGGGAAGAAGGGAAGAGTGGCGTCCATGGCCGAGGACGTGGCGGGCGGCTTTTACCGCCGGTTTCCCAGTCCAGTGTTCCCATGGAATTGAAGCACCTCCTTGAAGACTTGGGCGTGGTGGGGGGGCAGAAGACAGGAGGTACCTGCGCGCAGCAGCAGGAATATGGAGAGCGAATGCGAAACGATGGAGTGCCGTCAGGGGAAAGTAGAAAGTAGGTAAAAAAAATCAGATGTGCACGTGGCTTTTGTTTCGTTTGTAATTTACTCTTTAAGGGCGCTTTACCAGGTCACATGTGAAATTTTAGTCAGATACTGGAAGTGTTCGCGTGCCTAATGAAGAGCTTTGCACCACAAGAACTTTTTAATTGGTTCATTACGAGCCGCGAAAGAACGATGCCGGTAGGTGAGCTTGAAACCTTTGCCACTCGCAAGCCAAATTCTTTCCCTGCCCTCTTCGGTATCAGGGAAACTCGGAGCCGGAAGATCACACGACGTTGACGCATCAACACGCCATGCGCACGCAAGATTACACTATGTGCACATGACATGCCCAAGTCACGTCGTGCGCACAAACGGTGTTGTATCGTTTCGGCGTTCGCGCTATAGTGTACTGCCTGTTTCTGTGGGATGGATCCGTCTATGCGTTTGGAGAGGCTGGCATGGATCCTGTATCCTTACCACGACACAGCGCGTCGCACAGCTGGAACTGCTGTAAGGGACGATGCACCAAAAACATGCTAAGCGTTGTCAGGGCTGGCGCCGGCACGACGCGGGAACGGCGAGAACACGAACACAAAAGAAATATAGGCAGCTAAGTCTCGCATCGCTCTCGATTCGAAGAAAAAAACTAAAGAAGAACGCGCACACATTCCATTTGTATGTTTCAATATTTCTATTAACTTTCATTCCTCTATTCAAGCAACAGATTGCACAAATTACACATGTAGCCTCGAATAATTCTCGCAGTTTCATGTACTATTGTGACATACACCAGGCCATTCTTTGTTGAACTTCACCACCCCCCACATTGGTGCGCGCGCCCGTGAGATAAAGGGCACGAGACATTCAGTCTAACATTTCACCTCCTTCCGGGGAGCGTAGCGTTGCAAATCTTGGCAGACGTGATCGTTAGCGCAGTGCATGCATTACACTTCTGGCTCGAAAGGCTCAAACCTGGTAAGGGGCCCTTTATGGTGTTCACACAAAGAGGAGAAATTGACCCTGGGCTATTAGACCCGGCCAATACGAGGCTAACAGACCCTTCTGGCCTTTTAGCGGTCTGGCTATTGAATCCTGTGCTGCCCTTCCCAGCCATGCCGAAAAGAAGCAGACCCAGGAGCGTGTTTATTCGATGGTGGACACTTAACTTACCATTCTGGACAATAAAAGGAGAGACCGTGTTCTGGAAACCGTGCCCGAAAAGTGACCATTGCATGGCTATGTTAAATCATTAACGCCTTTGTACAATCATAAAATATAACATTTGTTTGCTTTCCTGTCGTATACCAGGTCGCGCACGTCCTTATTCGAAAATTTGAGTTTTTGTAAAAATTTATTGTGCCTATATTTACGATTTTTGGGGCCTAAAACTGTGTTTTTCCTGCCTATTTTTGGCGCCTAAAACACGATTTTTAGTGAATAAAAATCCGGCCTCTAATCATTATAGTTGGGGTTTTACGTCCCAGAACAACGATGTGATTATCAGGGACGCCGCAGGAGTGCTTCGGAAATTTTGACCCTCTGGTGTTCTTGAACGTGCACCAACACTGCACAGTACACGGGCTTCCAGCATTTCGCCTCCATTGAAATTCAACCACCGCGGCTGGCATCGAACCCGCTCCCGCAAGTGGTTGGCCATCGCAAATGCAGTAATACAAATATGCGTGGGCTGGGAAAACAGGTACAGTCGCGCGCGATATGAAGGTTATCGCGCGAGCGTACCGGTCAACGCTTCCGCGATAACCTTCATATCGCGCGCGACTGTACATGCTTGTCAGGCTCGTCTGAGTAGTAAAACTAAAGGTAACTCAAAAAATGTCTCTCAAAATGTTTATGCGTCACAGCCCCCGCGCTCTTTACAGCAAAAATCGTTGTAGGTAAAAAATAAACATCTCAGATACACATATCACGATATACGTTTGGTTGTCATCGTTTGGCTTTGGCAATCATCTTGGGATATTTATGTCCAGTTTCTTCCGCGAATTCCTTGACATTAACCTCTCACGGACGTCATCTTTACTTCATCGTCTTCCTTCGCCCACCTTTGTACACGCACTTTTTAATGCCAATTGAACGTTTAATATTCAATGTGTGCCCTGAGCTTTAAAATACAACGTAATGTCA